>CAWUFW010007668.1:600000-981573 GCA_963921515.1 Calotriton arnoldi | reverse complement strand
CAGGTTCCCCCTCTTATACTAAAAGAAAGGGAGGGACTAGCTCTATGACCCTACCTATGGGAGGGTCAGGGGAGTGGGTGGCTACACCCACTTCCCTTTGTCCAGTTTCGCGCCAGAGCAGGGGCAGGTAGCCCCTGAGCCGGTTTGAACTGGCATATGCACAGAGGAGCCTTCTGCTCCCCCAGTGCAGGACTTCAAAGCACTCTAAGAGTGCACCCACCCAACCCCAATACACTAAACCCTGTCTGGAAGGTGGTCACACCCCTTGGGACAGGATATCTATTGTTGGGCTTCCTCCACTGCGAGTGTTGGTCATCAGCAAGAGGGCAGCCCAGTGTCTGTGACTGGTGGCATCCATTTTGTGATGCCAGGCCTCTGCAGGATTCTACCGCGTTTCCACAGTAGGTACATGTCTATCCCTCTAGAAGGGTGGAATGCTACCCCCGCCGCCAGGACTGGCGGGGGGTAGTATTCCAAGATGTTTGACACCAAACACGACATGTTTTGATGCAGCCATTCCAAAGTTAGCATTTTACCGCGAGGATATAATGCATTTAAGAGTATATGGTTTAACCGCATCCACAAACAGCACCAGAGAATGGACTCTGAGAGCTGCAGAGGGGCCCTGCTCAGGCAGAGGCACCCCCTCACATAGAAGCCAAGCACCCTGCCCTCAGGATTGATAGGGCCTGCCTTAGGGGTGACTGATAGGTTTATATGTGTGTGTAGGACAGATATAGGGAACCTATATCTCAGTGAGGAGTGCTAGCACCACCTCACCCAGGCTGCAGTAGCAGGCCTGTGGTGTCAGATTTAGTCTGCTTCCCAGGGGTGGCATAATACATGCTGCAGCCCCTGGTAGGCCTGTGAAGTACCTATGCCCTTGGTACCTAAGGTACCATATACTAGGGACTCATAAGGTACCACAGTATCCAATCACTAGTGTACCTAGAGTGCACTCCAAGTCGTTTAGAGAGAACAGAGAGGCTGGGGCCCTGATTAGCAGGGTCCCAGCCAGACTATAGCCAGAAACCAGTGTAAACATCAGAAAAAAAGTGGGGGCAACATAAGAGGCAGATCCTACTCTCCTACAGGAAACCTAGCAAACCTACACATTTTTGAAAACTAGACACCCAGGGGAATCCAGGATGGGGTGACTTGACTGCCTCTCACCAGGTTCTGTTACCCAGAATCCCTTGCAAACCTTAAAAATTGGCAAAAAAAACACATTTTCCTCACTTTTCTGTGGTGGAAAGTTCTGGAATCTGCGTGGATCCACAAACTTCCACCCACCCCGCGTTCCCCAAGGTCTTCCCAAAAAAATGGTACCTCACTTGTGTGGGTAGGCCTAGTGCCCGCGACAGGAAGCAGTGCAAAACGCAACGTGGACACACCACATTTTCACAGTGAAAAATGACCCTTTTTTTGCAAAGTGCCTAGCTGTCGTTTTTGAACCCTAGCTCTGCCGGCACTTTGGGAAACCTAGCAAACCTATACATTTTTGAAAAGTAGACACCCAGGGGAATCCAGGATGGGGTGACTTGACTGGCTCTCACCAGGTTCTGTTACCCAGAATCCCTTGCAAACCTTAAAAATTGGCAAAAAAAACAAATTTTCCTCACTTTTCTGTGGTGGAAAGTTCTGGAATCTGCGTGGATCCACAAACTTCCACCCACCCCGCGTTCCCCAAGGTCTTCCCAAAAAAATGGTACCTCATTTGTGTGGGTAGGCCTAGTGCCCGCGACAGGAAGCAGCGCAAAACGCAACGTGGACACACCACATTTTCACAGTGAAAAATGACCCTTTTTTTGCAAAGTGCCTAGCTGTCGTTTTTGAACCCTAGCTCTGCCGGCACTTTGGGAAACCTAGCAAACCTATAAATTTTTGAAAAGTAGACACCCAGGGGAATCCAGGATGGAGTGACTTGACTGGCTCTCACCAGGTTCTGTTACCCAGAATCCCTTGCAAACCTTAAAAATTGGCAAAAAAACCACATTTTCCTCACTTTTCTGTGGTGGAAAGTTCTGGAATCTGCGTGGATCCACAAAATTCCCCCCCCCGCGTTCGCCAAGGTCTTCCCAAAAAAATGGTACCTCACTTGTGTGGGTAGGCCTAGTGCCCGCGACAGGAAGCAGCGCAAAACGCAACGTGGACACACCACATTTTCACAGTGAAAAATGACCCTTTTTTTGCAAAGTGCCTAGCTGTCGTTTTTGAACCCTAGCTCTGCCAGCACTTTGGGAAACCTAGCAAACCTATACATTTTTGAAAAGTAGACACCCAGGGGAATCCATGATGGGGTGACTTGACTGGCTCTCACCAGGTTCTATTACCCAGAATCCCTTGCAAACCTAAATAATTGGCAAAAAAAACACATTTTCCTCACTTTTCTGTGGTAGAAAGTTCTGGAATCTGCGTGGATCCACAAAATTCCACCCACCCCGCATTCCCCAAGGTCTTCCGAAAAAAATGGTACCTCACTTGTGTGGGTAGGCCTAGTTCCCGCGACAGGAAGCAGCGCAAAACGCAACGTGGATGCACCACATTTTCACAGTGAAAAATGACCCTTTTTTTGCAAAGTGCCTAGCTGTCGTTTTTGAACCCTAGCTCTGCCGGCACTTTGGGAAACCTAGCAAACCTATACATTTTTGAAAAGTAGACACCCAAGGGAATCCAGGATGGGGTGACTTGACTGGCTCTCACCAGGTTCTGTTACGCAGAATCCCTTGCAAACCTTAAAAAGTGGCAAAAAAAACACATTTTCCTCACTTTTCTGTGGTGGAAAGTTCTGGAATCTGCGTGGATCCACAAAATTCCACCCACCCCGCGTTCCCCAAGGTCTTCCCAAAAAAATGGTACCTCACTTGTGTGGGTAGGCCTAGTGCCCGCAACAGGAAGCAGCGCAAAACGCAACGTGGACACACCACATTTTCACAGTGAAAAATGACCCTTTTTTTGAAAAGTGCCTAGCTGTCGTTTTTGAACCCTAGCTCTGCCGGCCCTTTGGGAAACCTAGCAAACCTATACATTTTTGAAAAGTAGACACCCAGGGGAATCCAGGATGGGGTGACTTGACTGGCTCTCACCAGGTTCTGTTACCCAGAATCCCTTGCAAACCTTAAAAATTGGCAAAAAAAACACATTTTCCTCACTTTTCTGTGGTGGAAAGTTCTGGAATCTGCGTGGATCCACAAACTTCCACCCACCCCGCGTTCCCCAAGGTCTTCCCCAAAAAATGGTACCTCATTTGTGTGGGTAGGCCTAGTGCCCGCGACAGGAAGCAGCGCAAAACGCAACGTGGACACACCACATTTTCACAGTGAAAAATGACCCTTTTTTTGCAAAGTGCCTAGCTGTCGTTTTTGAACCCTAGCTCTGCCGGCACTTTGGGAAACCTAGCAAACCTATACATTTTTGAAAAGTAGACACCCAGGGGAATCCAGGATGGAGTGACTTGACTGGCTCTCACCAGGTTCTGTTACCCAGAATCCCTTGCAAACCTTAAAAATTGGCAAGAAAACCACATTTTCCTCACTTTTCTGTGGTAGAAAGTTCTGGAATCTGCGTGGATCCACAAAATTCCACCCACCCCGCATTCCCCAAGGTCTTCCGAAAAAAATGGTACCTCACTTGTGTGGGTAGGCCTAGTTCCCGCGACAGGAAGCAGCGCAAAACGCAAGCGTGGATGCACCACATTTTCACAGTGAAAAATGACCCTTTTTTTGCAAAGTGCCTAGCTGTCGTTTTGAACCCTAGCTCTGCCGGCACTTTGGGAAACCTAGCAAACCTATACATTTTTGAAAAGTAGACACCCAGGGAATCCAGGATGGGGTGACTTGACTGGCTCTCACCAGGTTCTGTTACCCAGAATCCCTTGCAAACCTTAAAAAGTGGCAAAAAAAACACATTTTCCTCACTTTTCTGTGGTGGAAAGTTCTGGAATCTGCGTGGATCCACAAAATTCCACCCACCCCGCGTTCCCAAAGGTCTTCCCAAAAAAATGGTACCTCACTTGTGTGGGTAGGCCTAGTGCCCGCAACAGAAAGCAGCGCAAAACGCAACGTGGACACACCACATTTTCACAGTGATAAATGACCCTTTTTTTGCAAAGTGCCTAGCTGTCGTTTTTGAACCCTAGCTCTGCCGGCACTTTGGGAAACCTAGCAAACCTATACATTTTTGAAAAGTAGACACCCAGGGGAATCCAGGATGGGGTGAATTGACTGGCTCTCACCAGGTTCTGTTACCCAGAATCCCTTGCAAACCTTAAAAATTGGCAAAAACCCCACATTTTCCTCACTTTTCTGTGGTGGAAAGTTCTGGAATCTGCATGGATCCACAAAATTCCACCCACCCCGCGTTCGCCAAGGTCTTCCCAAAAAAATGGTACCTCACTTGTGTGGGTAGGCCTAGTGCCCGCGACAGGAAGCAGCGCAAAACGCAACGTGGACGCACCACATTTTCACAGTGAAAAATGACCCTTTTTTTGCAAAGTGCCTAGCTGTAGTTTTTGAACCCTAGCTCTGCCGGCACTTAGGGAAACCTAGCAAACCTATACATTTTTGAAAGGTAGACACCCAGGGGAATCCAGGATGGGGTGACTTGACTGGTTCTCACCAGGTTCTGTTACCCAGAATCCCTTGCAAACCTTAAAAATTGGGAAAAAAAACAAATTTTCCTCACTTTTCTGTTGTGGAAAGTTCTGGAATCTGCGTGGATCCACAAAATTCCACCCACCCCGCGTTCCCCAAGGTCTTCCAAAAAAAATGGTACCTCACTTGTGTGGGTAGGCCTAGTGCCCGCGACAGGAAGCAGCGCAAAACGCAACGTGGACACACCACATTTTCACAGTGAAAAATGACCCTTTTTTTGCAAAGTGCCTAGCTGTAGTTTTTGAAACCTAGCTCTGCCGGCACTTTGGGAAACCTAGCAAACCTATACATTTTTGAAAATTAGACACCCAGGGGAATCCAGGATGGGGTGACTTGACTGGCTCTCACCAGGTTCTGTTACCCAGAATCCCTTGCTAACCTAAAGAATTGGCAAAAAAAAGACATTTTCCTCACTTTTCTGTGGTGGAAAGTTCTGGAATCTGCGTGGATCCACAAAATTCCACAGACCCCGCGTTCCCCAAGGTCTTCCAAAAAAAATGGTACCTCACTTGTGTGGGTAGGCCTAGTGCCCGCGACAGGAAGCAGCGCAAAACGCAACGTGGACACACCACATTTTCACAGTGAAAAATGACCCTTTTTTTGCAGAGTGCCTAGCTGTAGTTTTTGAACCCTAGCTCTGCCGGCACCTAGGGAAACCTACCAAACCCACACTTTTCTGAAAAGCAGACACCCAGGGGATTCCAGAGAGGTATGGCTTGCATGGATCCCCCAACGTTTTCTTACCCAGAATCCCCTGCAAACCTGACACTTTGCTGAAAAAATCCCTTTTTTCACACATTTTTGTGTGGTAAAGTTGTGGCATCACCGGGCTGACACAAATTTCCTACCACCCAGCGTTCCCCCAGATCTCCCGATAAAAATGGTGCCTCACTCGGGTGGGAGGCCCAAGTACCCGCGACAGGCAAGGGCCCACAACGTATTGAGGCGACCTCAAAATGGCCTATCACAAAACGACCTGGTTTTGCTAGGGGGGTCCCATGACGTTTTGGCCCGGGGCTCGGCGGCCACCTAGGGAAACCTACCAAACCCACACATTTCTGAAAAGTAGACACCCGGGGGATTCCAGGGAGGTATGGCTTGCGTGGATCCCCCTACGTTTTCTTAACCAGAATCCCCTGCAAACCTGACACTTTGCTGAACAAATCCCTTTTTCACACATTTTTGTGTGGTAAAGTTGTGGCATCACCGGGCTGACACAAATTTCCTACCACCAGCGTCCCCCAGGTCTCCCGATAAAAATGGTGCCTCACTCGGGTGGGAGGCCCAAGTACCCGCGACAGGCAAGGGCCCACAACGTATTGAGGCGACCTCAAAATGGCCTATCACAAAACGACCTGGTTTTGCAAGGGGGTCCCATGACGTTTTGGCCCGGGGCTCGGCGGCCACCTAGGGAAACCTACCAAACCCACACATTTCTGAAAAGTAGACACCCGGGGATTCCAGGGAGGTATGGCTTGCTTGGATCCCCCAACGTTTTCTTACCCAGAATCCCCTGCAAACCTGACACTTTCCTGAAAAAATCCCTTTTTTCACACATTTTTGTGTGGTAAAGTTGTGGCATCACCGGGCTGACACAAATTTTCTACCACCCAGCGTCCCCCCAGGTCTCCCGATAAAAATGGTGCCTCACTCGGGTGGGAGGCCCAAGTACCCGCGACAGGCAAGGGCCCACAACGTATTGAGGCAACCTCAAAATGGCCTATCACAAAACCACCTGGTTTTGCAAGGGGGGTCCCATGACGTTTTGGCCCGGGGCTCGGCGGCCACCTAGGGAAACCTACAAAACCCACACATTTCTGAAAAGTAGACACCCGGGGGATTTCAGGGAGGTATGGCTTGTGTGGATCCCCCAACGTTTTCTTACCCAGAATCCCCTGCAAACCTGACACTTTTGACATTTTTGTGTGGTAAAGTTGTGACATCACCGGGCTGACACAAATTTCCTACCACCCAGCGTTCCCCCAGGTCTCCCGATAAAAATTGGGCCTCACTCGGGTGGGAGGCCCAAGTACCCGCGACAGGCAAGGGCCCACAACGTATTGAGGCAACATTAAAATTGCCTATCACAAAATGTTGTGGGCCCTTGCCTGTCATGGTACTGAGCCTCCCACCGAGTGAGGCACCATTTTATCGGGAGACCTGGAGACGCTGGGTGTAGAAATTTGTGTCAGCCCAGTGATGCCACAACTTTACCACACAAAAATGTGTTAAAAAGGATTTTTCAGCAAAATGTGAGGTTTGCAGGGTATTCTGGGTAGAAAATGTTGGGGGATCCACGCAAGCCATACCTCCCTGGAATCCCAGTGTCTACTTTTCAGAAATGTGTGGGTTTGGTAGGTTTCCTAGGTGACCGCCGAGCCCAGCAAACGTCATGGGACCCTTGCAAAACCAGGTCGTTTTGTGGTAGGCCATTTTGAGGTTGCCTCAATACGTTGTGGACCTTGCCTGTCGCAGTACTGGGCCTCCCACCAGTGAGCACCATTTTATCGGGAGACCTGGGAGCGCTGGGTGGTAGGAAATTTGTGTCAGCCCAGTGATGCCACAACTACCACACAAAAATGTGAAAAAGGATTTTTTCAGCAAAATGTCAGGTTTGCAGGGATTCTGGATAGAAAGCGTTGGAGATCCACGCAAGCCATACCTGCCTGGAATCCCGGTGTCTACTTTTCAGAAATGTGTGGGTTTGGTAGGTTTCCTAGGTGGCGCCGAGCCAGGCCAAACGTCATGGGACCCCTTGCAAAACCAGGTAGTTTTGTGAAAGGCCATTTTGAGGTCGCCTCAATACGTTGTGGGCCCTTGCCTGTCGCGGTATTGGGCCTCCCACCCGAGTGAGGCACCATTTCTATCGGGAGACCTGGGGGACTGGGTGGTAGGAAATTTGTGTCAGCCCGTGATGCTACAACTACCACACAAAAATGTGTGAAAAAGTGATTTTTTCAGCAAAATGTCAGGTTTGCAGGAGATTCTGGGTAAGAAAACGTTGGAGGATCCATGCAAGCCATACCTCCCTGGAATCCCGGGTGTCTACTTTTCAGAAATGTGTGGGTTTGGTAGGTTTTCTTAGGTGGCCGCAGCCCAGGCCAAACACCCAGGTGACCCCCTTGCAAAACCAGGTCGTTTTGAGATAATGTGTTGTTTATTTCTGCAGCGTGAACATTTTGGCACAATATTGCAAGGAAAATGTGACAGACATTTTGAGGTTTGCAGGACATTGTGGGTAACATAACTTGTTGGGATCCACAAGAGAGATATCACCATGTACTCCCATGGGTGTTTCGTTTACGACAATATCTACAGTTGGTAGGTTATTCTTAGACGGAATGTACACCTTGGCAGACAGACTAAAAAGACAAAGATTACTGCACAGCCATCTATTCCTCAAGCACACACACATACTGGTTGGATTTGGCACGAGGGCAAGTGATGGTTCAGTATATACAATTTTATTAACAAGAGATTTCACAAAAATGAAATGCACTGTTAATAATTGAAAGGACGAGAAACTGAACCATTGACTCACAGCTCGTGAGCTGTAAAGCCACGTCAAGGCCCCAACCGCTTTACAGGCCATTCACACACCTTTCATACGTGATACACACAAGACCATTCACACCCCCAGGCACGAAACAAACACATTACAACATTCACAAAAAGGGACAAGGTACACCCTGCTTGAGAAAGACAAAAAAAAAAATATTACTGTACAGCCATCTAATCCTCAAGCACACACACATACTGGTTGGATTTGGCAGGAGGGTGAGTGATGGTTCAGTATATACAATTGTATTAACAAGTGATTTCACAAAAATGAAATGCACTGTTAATAATTGAAAGGACAAGAAACTGAACCATTGACTCACAGCTCGTGAGCTGTAAAGTCACGACAAGGCACCAACCTCTTTACAGGCCATTCATACACCTTTCATACGTGTGACACATACAAAACCATTCACACCACCAGCCGCGGGCCCATCACATTACAACACTCACACCAGCAGACAGCGCCATTCAAGGGCCCATCACTTTCACACGCCCACATTCCTAACACAGCAACCACACAAGCTGATGGATTGCGTGGAGTGTCGCTCGGCTAGCAGTGTGTGTAGTGACCAGCAGCAAGTCACTACTCACACACCGCCAGCCGAGCGCCAGTCCACGCACACTGCCAGCCAAGCGCCACTCCACGCACACCGCCAGCCAAGCGCCACTCCACGCACACCGCCAGCCAAGTGCCACTCCATGCACACCGCCAGCCAAGCGCCACTCCACGCACACCGCCAGCCAAGCGCCACTCCACGCACACCGCCAGCCATGCGCCACTCCACGCACACCGCCAGCCAAGAGCCACTCCACGCACACCGCCAGCCAAGCGCCACTCCACGCACACCGCCAGCCAAGCGCCACTCCACGCACACCGCCAGCCAAGAGCCACTCCACGCACACCGCCAGCCAAGCGCCACTCCACGCACACCGCCAGCCAAGCGCCACTCCACGCACACCGCCAGCCAAGCACCAGCCTACACACACCACCATCACATTTAGGATTTTTTTATACAAAAAGAAAACACAAACAAATTGCAAATAGATACAAATCTACTAACACAAAATCAGAAACTAAATACATTGCACTAATGCCAACCTTGAAACAGAACAACAATTCTTAAACATTACAGACCAGGCAGTTCACTTTACCACTCATGGTTGCTCCCAATAATTCTTTTGCTTGTGGTACGCTCTATAACAAGCAGGCACACACAGCCCAGGGTTAGAAGGACACTCAGGGCAGTACATACGAGTCTCCTTCCGCGTACCTCTTCGCCAACAGACTCTACATCTCATAGTGGGAAAGTCTTTTGAGGGTGTAGGAGGAATGTGGTCAAGAAAGTGGCGATCTTTCAATCGAGCCACATCCTCCACCACTCCAACTCTAGGAACACTTGCCTGTTCCACAACAACAAGGCTGCCTATGACAGACTGCTGAAACTGAACAAAAGTCAACTTTGACGCAGGAGAACACTCCTTGAACACAACAAAAGCATTGAAAGTTGCTAAATTGAAGAGATGGATGGCCAACTTCTTATACCAAATGTAAGCCTTACGAATAGCAGTGTAAGGTTCCAACCTCTGATCTACTCTATCAACACCACCCATGTGCTTATTGTTGTCTAAAATGCACACAGGTTTGCGCACTTCAGCAATCTGACCCCAAACAGCCACAGGTGAAGTACTCTCATCATGGATGGTAGTCAGCATGTACACATCCTTCCTGTCCACAAATTTCACAGCTAGTAGTTCATCACTATGCAAGGAACTGCACTGTCCCCTCTGAAGTTTTTTGCAAACAAGCTCTTTTGGATAACCTTTACGGTTAGAGCGGATTGTGCCACAAGCAAAAGTGCCCACTTTGAACAATTCCTTAAACAATTGCACAGCAGTGTAGAAGTTATCAAGGTACAAATGGTGGCCTCTGTTAAACAGTCCTCTAGCAAGATCCCACACAATTTTCTCTGAAACTCCAAAAGTGGACGGACAACCAGGGGGTCAATAGTGGAATCCCTACCAGTGTACACACGCAAATTAAAAACATATCCTGTCCTACTCTCAGACAACATATACAGCTTAATTCCATAGCGTGCCCTCTTGCTAGGAATGTACTGCCTAAAAACCAAACGGCCCTTGAACAGGACCAAAGACTCATCAATAGATATTTCTTTCCCTGGAGTATAGATCTCTGAAAATCGATCTACAAAGTGATCAAGAACAGGCCGAATCTTAAAAAGACGGTCACATTCAGGGTGATCTCGTTGCAACGCCAAACCATTATCAACAAAATGCAGCATCCGAAGCAAAAGTAAATACCTATCACAAGTCATAACTGCAGGAAATATGGCCATTGCCATCAAGGGACTGGTAGACCAATATGAACCCATGGACGGCTTCCTTATCAAACCCATCAAAAAAGTCAAACCCAAAAACTTCTTCATCTCTTCCAGATTTGTGGGACTTCACCGGGTAGCTCTAGAATGGAGCCTAAGTCTGGCACTGTTGTACCTCAAAAACTGTTCAGCATACAAATTAGTCTGCTCAACAATCTCACCCAAAAATACATCATCCATAAACAACTGAAAATACTGTATAGGCAAATAATGTTCACAATCCACTCTACACCCTGCATAACCACTAAAGGCAGGCAACACGGGCTGCACCATGTTTGGATCAACCCAGAGTCCAGCACTTCCAGTAGGAAGCCTAGCAGCCCCAGGCTGCAATCCAGATGCCTCTTGCACCATCGGCACAGTAGTATCCTCCTCTAAAACAGGCACTTCATCTGCACTGAGAGTACCTTCATCATCCGATGATTCCATGTGGAGAGAAAACTCACTGCCTGAATCTTCCCCTCCCTCCTCTCCCTCAGACGCACTGTCAGTCTCATAATCCTGCTCAGAGGAAGATTCAAGAAGCAAACCAACCACCTGCTGAGCAGTCATTCTACGGCTAGCCATAATGCTTACTAATAAAGGTTACTTGTCAAACAAGTCAACAACAACAAACCCTTTGTAAAAAAAGAAATAAACAAAATGTAGCTTTATCACAAAGACCTATATACTCCAACACTATACCACTCACGTGACAGAAGCAGCTAGACTCACCACCACCTACTCTGCACAGACACAGTAAGGATCAACAATATACCACTAAAAAAGAAGAAAAAAAAATTACACATAAGACCATGCAAAACATCGCAAAGAATTTCATGCTCTGAACACTAACAAATATGCTGCCATTATGACACCACTTACAAAAAAATTCATTCATGCATGACAATAATACTCATTTGGAGTACACACAACAAAAATATTTTTCTTACCAAATAAATGCAATTACACAAAACTGCAGAACAACCACTGCCGAAACCGCAAACAGGAATCAAAAGCTTTACACTAGAATAAAAAGGAGAAAAAAACATTACAATCACATATGCAAATAATGCACCAGTCCACACACAATCCACCAGCCAAGCTAAGGGGTAGGTGGGCCAAAAGTATAAATAAAATATTCACCCCCGTAAAAGGGGAGCAACCCTTGCCCTTTTGGCCACTCCCCAACACAAAAATAAAAAAAACCCTGGTGTCTAGTGGCTTCTGCCCTCCTTGGGGGCAGATGGGCCTAAAAACATACTGCTATTCTGCCACCCAAGGGGTCACTCTCCACAAATAAATGCCTGGTGGACTAGTGGGAAGATACCTTTATCTTCCGCACACGATCTCTCACTACTCAACTCTACTCTCAACTCTATTCACAACTGGATGTTAGCTCACCAACTCATTCTGAATCCCGCCAAAACTGAATTCCTCCTCCTCTCTACCTCTCTCTCACCTCCTCCTGTTCAATCTTGGATGGATCAGCTGAACCTACTCAACAACAAACCCATCATTGTCGACAGCGCTAAATCCCTAGGTGTCATTCTTGACAAAAGACTCAACCTAATCTCCCACATCAACTCTATTGCTAAGAACGCAAGTTACCAGTTGCGCCTTCTATGGGGGATCCGTCGGTTCTTCCCGGAGAAAGACTTAAAAACCTTGGTACAATCTCTGGTTCTCTCAAGACTGGATTATTGCAATTCTCTTCTGACGGGCCTACCCAAATCCCACCTCTCCCCTCTCAAATCCATCCTCCATTCAGCAGCTCGCTTCATTTCAGGGTCTAAACGAAGCGACCACGTCACTCCTATCCTGTCCTCTCTTCGATGGCTTCCGATCGAGGCAAGATCTATTTACAAAACTGCTGCATCACACACAAAGCCTTACACACGTCCTCCCCTCGTTACCTGGCGAATAAATTGAAATTGTCCGGTGGCTCTCGCCCTTCTCGCAATGCGGAAAAGCTTCTGCTTGAGCCCCCCCCGTCTTCAAAAGGGAAAGATCGATGGCGCAATCCTTCTCAGGCAATGCGGTGAGAATCTGGAACTCGCTTCCCCCATTGCTCCGTGCCACCTCCTCTACCCGGATCTTCAAAGCTGACCTCAAATCTCTTCTCTTCCAAAGACACTTTCAGAACTAATACTTTCACTCTCAGCCCCCTCTAGGAAGTTCGCTCTTCATTGTAAATTTGTACTTTTTCCTGTACATTCCTCACCCTTGCGTGCTGTGCTGGATTTGTGTACCCTTCATTTTAAGTCTCCTGTTTAATTCACGCCCTCTCTACTCCCTCAAGGAAGTTCTTCCACTATAAGAAATTCTGTACTCCATGCCTATAGAAGTGCCTTCCCAGTGTGTTCTGAGTGACTGCCACTTATTGCAGTATTATACCTCTATTTGTATTTTGTATCTCATGTATCATGCACAATTGTCACTTTTTCCTCATGTAATGTAACGCTTGCTTTTGTATTATGCTCACTTGTAACCTTCTCCTCATGTAATGTTACTGTTCCTATTGTGAAGCGCTCTGACACCTTCGGGTAAAGTCCGCGCTATATAAAAACGCATTAAATAAAATAAAATAAATCAATATACCTTTCCTCCCCCATCCACAAGATCAGTTAGAAGAAATATAACTGAGCGACCACTATCCTATATTCCGTCTCCCTCTCTACCTCCTCCCGTGGGATGAGCTGCTGGCACAAGACGCCCAGACCCCTTCGTTGCTACCCAGGTAGCGCCTATATACCCTTGCTGGTGATAGTGAGCTTTACAAATACACATAACATGTGTGAGTGAAGAATATGGAGTTGAGATAGGGGCTAAAAATCTAAACGTAGCAAACCACCACCGAAAAGGACTCCTGCCCATACTATCTACCAGCAACACAGTGAGGAGGGTAGGGGGGCACTCACAGACAAGGATTGGGGGGGGGCTGTCCTCTCCTGATCATGGCCCCTTTGCCATAGAAAGATTACAAACTTTCAGAAGAGTCTGCAGGATCTCAAAAACAAAAGAGATGCCGAGCAATGGCCGCTCTTCCTGCAGTGGATGAGAAGGCACGAATATGAGTACCCGGGAGAAACGAGAGCACCAAACGAGTAAAGCCCCGCGCTATATAAAAAAAACTGCCCCCCCCCAGGGGGGCAGAGCACCAAAAACATATGGCCCCCAAAAGGGGAGTGACCCTTGCCCAAGGGGCCGCTCCCCAAAACAGTATTTTCATTAAAAAAAAAAAAAAATTCCCTGGTGTCTAGTGGGCATTCCTCCTGCACGATCGCATGATCGTGCAGCAGGAATGCACAAAAGAGGCATCGAGGGAAAGGAAAGGGTTTTCCTTTCCCTCGATGCCTCTTCTGTTTGAAACCCCCCTCCCCGGAGCCAAAACTAACCTTATTCCCCGACGCGCTGGAAGCAAATGGCTTCCAGCGCGTCGCAGAACAAGAAACCCCCAATGACGTCAGCGCGCCTCGCGCGCTGGCGTCATTGAGGGGGCGAGGGGAGGCAGGGAAGCCCTTCCCCTGCCTTCCACCCCAAAACCCAACGATCGGATTCCCACGGGGGAGCGCCAGCGCTTCCCCGTGGGTGGTCTTATGACGAGCTGGACTCGTCATGAGCACACGACCACTGTGTGCCATGACGAGTCCAGCTGCGTCATAAGCATCGAAGAGGTTAATGAATAGTACTAATCAGCCTGATTCTTCATACAAAAGAAAGATCATTTTATGTTTCGCATTTAGGTCTATTCTTGGAACTACTGTGAAAATAGATCTTCACATAACAAGCAACATTGCACATCATCCAATCTTTCATTAATCGCCTGAACATAGTTCTTCACCAATTGTCTGCGAGTAAAATCCTAAAAACAGGTTTGTTCTTCTTACAACCATGTTGGAGTTCCCCACTAATTTGTAAGTGTTGTTTCTATTTGCAATGATTAAGAGCAACATCGAATTTCTGATGGATACTTCAACCTGTACGTTTCCCACCTTCTGAATATCTCCAAGCACTCGATCTGGAACTTTTGCAAAATCTCTCCTGCATCCTTATGTGATTTTGGCTAAATCTCAGCTTTGAACACACCCTGCACATGACCCTCCCTGGTGCCTGTGTTTAGTTCCCTTCTTTCCGCACCCTTTGGTGCAGATCGGAGGTGCTTCAAACCAACTTCCAAATATTTTTCAGTGATAGGACATGTCTCCTACAAAAGAGTCAGGATTTCAACCCTGTTGCTTCTATCATGGGCAGATGTCTATCTCGGAACCCCAAAATTTCTACTTGTGGTGCTTGGGGCCTAAGCACCACTCTCAGTTATAGACCAGTGCAACCTCATACATTCAAAAACCATCAAGAAGTGGGGGTCAAAGTTGTTTATTGTGCACACATGATTAATGCTGGGCTCGGTGCCACTCACGTTCCAGATCTTGGTTAGGTCAAAGTCACATTGGTTGTCCTCTTGAAGTCGTTTAAGCACATGAAAAAGAAGCATAAGAGGCCCTGGTGGGACAACTCAGCACCTAGGTGCTGTTTTTGCTCCAGAAGTATGTCACCTTTACGCGTTCCACCACCAGCGAAATCTCCCTCTGAGAGGGAGCTGGTGGACATCACTCTGGCTGGAGAACTGACACTGACTCTGGGTCCAGTCCCAGCTCAGGTGCCAGTTCCTGCCCCGATGCAGGGCTACCTTCCAGCATATCAAGAGTTCCGACTGCCGAACCGGAGTAGTTCCTTTCCTTCAAATAAACTAAGATGGGGCAGTTCCATAGCCTTTGCTGGCTAAGAAGCCGGTGGCTACTTAACCAATGCCAGTTGACTCTAGATGTCCACCTCATGGCATGTATCTTTCGTTCCTGCTGTAATGGCATGGGTTCCCAGGGCTCCTCCAGTAGCCCTCCCACCAAAGGGTACCTCGGCACCTGCTCCGTCTTCTGAGTCCATTCCTCAAACTAAAGCCATTCTGACGCATTCTAAGCACCAAGTGCAAGGGTTAATAGAAGAAGCCCAATACAGAAATGACACTCAGCCAAAGTCTTTGCACAGGAAGGAATATTGGCAATGATTAGATGACATAATTATGTCAAAATCTAAACACATTCAGATGCCACAAATAATCCTATAGGGCGAGGAGGACAGCAGTGAAGCTTCCAATTTCCCCTCCAGCAGATGCAGATACAGCACGCCACTTGACATGGACAAGAAATGTCACTCTGGACCGTCGCCTGCAATGCTACAAACATGGCTTTGTTCACTGCTGTTAACAAGAAGACTGCAGAGGTACTGATGTTGCCACTTCCAATGGTGGGGATTAAGTCAAATCTCTTAACAGAGATCTTGCAAACCAGCCACAACATTCTCAGACCTGTGCTCCCCTTCAACAAGGCACTCATGACACTGATCAATGTGGCCTGGGACAAGCCCACTTCTGCATCAAAATAAAGAAGGGTGTGGGTTGCTAATCAGTGCTTAAGTGCATATGCTCTCTGTGTAAAGTGTTATTATGGATTGGTGTTTCCATGATTGGCATATTTGATTTACTGGTAAGCCCCTAGTAAAGTGCACTAAGTGTGCCAGGGCCTGTAAATCAAATGCTACTAATAGGCCTGCAGCACTGATTGTGTCACCCACATGAGTAGCCCTGAAAAGGTATCTCAGACCTTCCACTGCAGTGTCTGTGAGCAGTTTTTAACTGCCATGTCGACCTGGCAAGTGCACCCACTTGCCAGACCCTAACCTTCCCTTTTCTTACATGTAAGGCACCCCTATGGTAGGCCCGAGGTACCCCCCTGGGCAAGGTGCAGTGTATGTGAAAGGTAGGACATTTCTTTATAGTGAAATACTGCCAATTTCATTTTTGACTATTGAAAGATTATCTGTCCCATAGGATAGATTGGGAGGTACTTTGTAACATCTTACAAGTATAACTTCCCATTGGGACAAGATAGAGAAATAAAGGTTAGGCTCTCTGAACTCAGAATTTAATAACACATCTTTTAGTAAAGATGGTTTTTAAATTGTGTGTTTGAAAATGCCACTTTTAGAAAGTAGGTTTATAAGAAGACAAGGGTACCCCAATATGTGAACCTGGGGTGGTAGGATATATTTAGAGAACAATGGTTCAGGTGTGGCCTTAAAGGTCCAAAGCAAGAAGTACCCCAGAGGGGGCACCGTGTTTTAAGGATATGAAATTAATTCAGGTAGGAGCAAAAGAAAAGATCCTCAGAGGGTCATGTAGGTCATGGAATGACAAGCATTTATTTACAAATGTATAATATTCAGGTGCTCACATATAAAGTGAAAAAAAGCGTGACGTGATGGGTGATAGTGAAGTTTTAAAAAGGCATCGCATTGACAACAGTATTAGGAACTCCACAAATAATTTATACATATTGAAAGGAGTTCATGTTGTTGGGTGGTCGACGGCGTTTCGAACCCAATTATTGGGGTTCATCTTCAGGACAAGGTGAGCAAGCTGAATTTAAAAACAGAATAAATCTTGTGTCAGCAGAGTAAAGTTTTGTTTAGGCAGGCTGACAGTGTTCTAGCGTCAAGGATTGATGGAGGTGCGCTGAGGCATTCAGATGAAGTTTAAAAACCAGCAGCCGTTGAAATTGAAGTTTGCAATCGGCGGGCGTGAAAGGTGTAGAAGGCGCGTCTCAGAATTACTTAGGTTAAGTATGCGGGGATACGATGCAACTCGTGTGTAATAACTAATCAGCCCGATATGGAGGCAGCTTGGCGGTGCATGATGTCACGGTTGTGGATTTATTGTTTACGTCGAGCAACAGGGCATTAATTGTGAGCCTGGAGCCGTGCAGACGGGAGCGTCCTGCTGCTGCCCTGGCTGGCGTTGAGTGCACTCAAGCTGCCTCCATTTCTGTGCCCCCTTGCTGCCCTGATTGTGCTCGTTTTTCCTTTCTGTGCCCCCTTGCTGCCCTGATTGTGCTCGTTTTTTTCCTTTCTGTGCCCCCTTGCTGCCCTGATTGTGCTAGTTTTTCCTTTCTGTGCCCCCTTGCTGCCCTGATTGTGCTCGTTTTTTCCTTTCTGTGCCCCCTTGCTGCCCTGATTGTGCTAGTTTTTTTCCTTTCTGTGCCCCCTTGCTGCCCTGATTGTGCTCGTTTTTCCTTTCTGTGCCCCCTTGCTGCCCTGATTGTGCTAGTTTTTTCCTTTCTGTGCCCCCTTGCTGCCCTGATTGTGCTCGTTTTTCCTTTCTGTGCCCCCTTGCTGCCCTGATTGTGCTCGTTTTTTTCCTTTCTGTGCCCCCTTGCTGCCCAGATTGTGCTAGTTTTTTCCTTTCTGTGCCCCCTTGCTGCCCTGATTGTGCTAGTTTTTTCCTTTCTGTGCCTGTTTCCCGCCGCTGCGCCTGCGGCCCCGCCCCCTCACTGCCCATTCGCTGCCCCATTCCCTGCTCCTCCCTCCCACCTCCCCATTTATGGCGGCCGCTGCGTGGTGAAGAGAGCGACCCCTGACCTTGACTGGTAGGTCGCTCCCCCACCACACAGCTCCGTCTGTGTGCCCTGCTGCTGCCCCTGATTGTGCTCGTTTTTCCTTTCTGTGCCCCCCTTGCTGCCCTGATTGTGCTAGTTTTTTCCTTTCTGTGCCCCCTTGCTGCCCTGATTGTGCTCGTTTTTCCTTTCTGTGCCCCCTTGCTGCCCTGATTGTGCTCGTTTTTTTCCTTTCTGTGCCCCCTTGCTGCCCTGATTGTGCTCGTTTTTTCCTTTCTGTGCCCCCTTGCTGCCCTGATTGTGCTCGTTTTTTCCTTTCTGGGCCCCCTTGCTGCCCTGATTGTGCTAGTTTTTTTCCTTTCTGTGCCCCCTTGCTGCCCTGATTGTGCTCGTTTTTCCTTTCTGTGCCCCCTTGCTGCCCTGATTGTGCTAGTTTTTTCCTTTCTGTGCCCCCTTGCTGCCCTGATTGTGCTAGTTTTTTCCTTTCTGTGCCCCCTTGCTGCCCTGATTGTGCTCGTTTTTTCCTTTCTGTGCCCCCTTGCTGCCCTGATTGTGCTAGTTTTTTTCCTTTCTGTGCCCCCTTGCTGCCCTGATTGTGCTCGTTTTTCCTTTCTGTGCCCCCTTGCTGCCCTGATTGTGCTAGTTTTTTTCCTTTCTGTGCCCCCTTGCTGCCCTGATTGTGCTCGTTTTTCCTTTCTGTGCCCCCTTGCTGCCCTGATTGTGCTAGTTTTTTTCCTTTCTGTGCCTGTTTCCCGCCGCTGCGCCTGCGGCCCCGCCCCCTCACTGCCCATTCGCTGCCCCATTCCCTGCTCCTCCCTCCCACCTCCCCATTTATGGCGGCCGCTGTGCGCGCCGCGCCGCTGGCGTGCCGAAGGCGCGCCTAAGGCAAGCCCGTCTGCGCCCGTCCACGCCGGGACCGCGCCCAGCGCCAGAACCCCTGGTCCGGGCATCCCCCGCGCCCGCCACATCAACAGACGCCGATACGACGCCAGCACCCTCCAGGCACTCAACCCCGGAAAAGATCACGCCTGCTACCTGGCCACCCCGAAGCGCACCCAAGGGCCCTTCACCTGCCGGAACTGCAGCTTCGCCAGCACCCGCCCCGCCAAACCACCGCCCAGGAAAGAACCCAACTACCTCAGATGCATCCTCCTCAGCACCCGCTCCGCCCGCAAACACGCCATCGAACTCTGGGACCTTCTCGACTCAACCTCCCCAGACGTTTTTTTTTTTTTTTTTTTTTTTTAAAGTCTTTATTGTAGACATCCAACACATACAATCCTTTATGCACCAGGTTTATCCAAACAATATTTCCAAAACATATGTGGAAGATGTCTAATATATATCTTAATACCCAGCACCCCCTATCCTACCCCTACCTCCCCCACCCAAACCCAGATGGAGCCCATGGTGGTAACATAACATAAATTGAGCTATAACACAACCATAATGTACATTTCTTGGTAAAACCCTTAATATAGTTACAACCTAAATAATACCAACAGTCTAAACATCCTATGCTAATCCCTTAACTTATATCAACACAAATCAGATCAAGTCCTGACCTCATTCGTCCAATTCGTTATTGGAAGCCAAATTGCAAGCCCCCTCCTTTTAGCATTAAGCCCCCTTCGTCTATACACCTCTTTCTCCCACCGATATGTGGCCAGAAATTTCCCCAGCCAGCAATAAACTGAGGGGGGTCCTTGTCCAGCCACCCGCTGGCCAAGGAAAGCCTAAACACTGCCATAGCTATAAATAACAGAGCTCTATTTGGTTCCGGCATGGCTTGATTACTGACCCCCAACAAAATTACCTGCGGTGAAAGTTCCACCTCAAACCCCAGCATACCTCTTAGGTATTTGCCCACCTCAGTAATTACAGGTACAAGTCGAGGGCAGGTTGCAAACATGTGTACACTATCAGCAGCATAACAGTGACATCGAGAGCAAAAAGAGCCACGCAAGCCTCCCCATTTTGCTATGCGGGCTGGAGTAATGTACAAATTAAGCCAAGTTTTGAAACACTGCACTTGTAAGTTTGCCGAGAAGCATGCCGTTTGACTTAACAAAAGAGAGTCCTCACATACTTCTGTCCCTGCTTGCAACAGATTCTTCCAGCGATTAGTATGTTTAATAAAGTCATCACTCATTAAATTACTAAGCATTTTGCAGAGGGGAGAAAGTGTTAAAGATGTCCCTAATATTGCTTCAAGTAAGGGGATTTTCTGACAACTGGATATTTTTTTAGAAACAAAATCCCTAATTTGTAAATATTTAAAAAAATACTTATTACCTAACCCAAATTTGCTCTTGATTGCATCAAAAGAAAGGATATTATCATCCTCCATCAGATCTCCAATAAACCTTACTCCTTTATTCATCCAAACTTTCATATAGCCATCTAGTAGAATTTCGGGTAATAGGTTATTGTCTGCCAGAGGAGAGTATCTGTGTATCCTACCTAGTTTAAGTTTCTTCCTGATGGACGTCCATACTTTAAATGATCCCAATAAAACCTTAAATTTTACTCTTTTAAAATAAGCAAAATCAATATATCGAAGAAGGCAGCCAGCTGAATCCGATCCCAAGAGTAACCTATATATAGAAGGGCTGGATGTTTCCTCTATTGATGTTGGTTCTTTCCCCAATATTGGTGCCATTCGCTGCAAAGCTGCTGCCCAATAATAAACCTGGAGATTAGGTACCGCCCAGCCACCCCGATTTCTAGGTAGGGACATATATCTCAGCGCTCTGCGAGGACGGTTCCCGGCCCACAAAAACTTGGAAATTGCTTGATCAAATGCCAAAAACCAGCTCTTGTTTATTTCCGTTGGAATAGCTCTAAAAAATAGAGAATTTTTGGTAAAAATAACATCTTGATGACATTGCATCTCCCTAAAAGAGTGAGATGCAGATTATTCATTCTATTAAAATCTGTTCTAGTCTTATGTAGCAGAGGTTCTAGATTAATCTGTACGATTTTATCGACATTGGCAGAGATCTCAACCCCCAGATATCTAGCATTTTCCACTACCCGTGTATCAAACATAGCCACATTTGAGTTTTTAACAATCATGGTCTTATCCTCATTAAGATGATACCCCGAAATTTGACCAAAATCTTTTGAGGCTCTTTCAACCTCTCTGATAGCTTCTGATGGATTGGCTGTGATTATTGCGATGTCATCCGCATATGCAAGAATCTTAGTATCCCCTCCCATCGAAGGGATGGCTGAAATCCTATCGTTCCCCACAATTTTCCTGATTAAAGGATCTATATATAGGGCAAATAATAGCGTACCCCTGCCGCGTACCTCTTGTTATTTTGATTGGCTCCGATGTGTACCCCATCATTGCAATTCTAGCCCCGGGATCCTGATATAAGCATTTAATTGCTCCAATAAATTTTTTCCCCAAGCCGTATTTCCCCATAACTGCCCATAAGAAGGGCCAGGAGACCCTATCAAATGCTTTCTCCGCATCAAGTAATATTACAGCCATAGGGTTTCCTGACACCTTCGTATAATCAAACAGCGTAATTATGCGTTGAATATGATCAGTCGTGCCCCTACCTGGAACGAATCCGTGTTGAAACGGGGAAACTAATCTTTTGATGACCGCTGCCAATCTGGTTGCTAAAATTTTAGAAAAGATTTTCACATCGCTGTTAATCAGCGTGATTGGCCTATATGAACCCAATTCTGAGGGGGGTTTACCTTTTTAGGAAAGACTATTATATTAGCTGTCTTCCAGGAATCGGGAATCAGCAGTTCTACTTGTGCTCTATGAAAAACTTCCAGCATAAGAGCCACAAGCTGTGTCTTAAATTTTTTATAAAATTCTCCTGGGATCAAATCCGTGCCTGCAGCTTTGCCTGAAGGAGTAGAATCTATTGCTGCTCTGAGTTCATCTAATGTTATTAATGCACTAAGGTTGTTTTTCTCCTCACAGGATACTTGATCCGGTAATAGCCCATCTAAGTAATCCTCAATGTCAACATCTTTGTTTTGAATATCCTCGGTATACAAGTTTTGATAGAATTTTTGAAATGCCATGAGAACTGCATCAGGGCTATTTACCATACCTATGTCTGGATCCCTGATTTCGCTAATTCTAGACTGTACCGTTTTTCCCTTGTACGTACAGCAAGTACATGGCCCACTCTCTCATTGTTCTCATACAGCCTGCTCCGCCATGCCGTATATTTCCCAGCTGCTTTTTTGGTGGAGATCTCGGAGATTGCAGACCTAGTAATTATAATTTTTGATTGAGCCGTCCCCGCATCTCCCCCTTCGGCCAAAAGCCTTACTAGATCAGCCTCCTCTTTACTCAAATCCTCATACAGGGTATGTACCAAGATATTATCCTTCTTCTGTGATTCCCATCCATATTTCGATGTTTCCCCTCTAATCCCAGCCTTCAAAGCATCCCAAACTATACCTACATCTGTACTCCCTAAGTTCTCTGCTATAAACCTAGGAATCCATTCATTAAGGTGTTGTTGATACCCCTCCTCGCTTAATAAGGCCCTGTTAAATGTCCATCGTGTCTGTGGGGATTCTAATCTGATATCAATTTCTATTACCAGGGGTTATGATCAGACATAACTTTTGGAAATTTACTAATCTTACAGCCTAATAGCATCTCCTGGGATACAAAGAAATAATCTAATCTCGCATGCACTTGATGTGGTGCGGAGAAAAAAGTGAAGCCAGGGTCATCCTCCTTCTGTTCTGCCCATACATCCGCTAACCCATGCAGTGACCTTAATTGCATCAGGGATTTAAAAACCTTTGGTTTACGACCATGGTACATCACCCCTCTATTCCTAGATACCTGACAGCTCATATTAATGTTCATATCCCCACATATAATCAAAGGTAAAGGCCAACCCACTAATTCGACATTTAGCCATTCGAACAGAGCCGGGTCATCCAAAACGGAACCATAAATTGAGCAAAGGGTGAATATCTTATGGTCCAAACAGCATTGTGTTATTACCCATCTCCCCAATTTATCAGCAGAAGAGCGCGGGAAACGACCCAACCCTTTCTTTGCCAAAATTGCCACCCCTCTTGTCTTTGTAGTTTGTGTTGTGGAAGCTATAATTTGATAGCCCACCATCCCCAGTGCCCCCTTGTTACAAGCTTCCACATGAGTCTCTTGAAGACAAATAATGTCTGCCTTTAGGAATTGAACCTCCAAGCTGATTCTCCTTCTTTTAACAGGATTATTCAACCCGCATATATTAATAGAGGCTATTCTTAACTTCCTAATTGAAAAAAATAAGATAGTTCCAATCCAAATAAAGATGCAATTAGTGAGATAACCGTCTCCAACTCATACCAGTGCCCGAAGAAAAACCCGCCCAAGATACCACCCCTCACCCACAGGCTCCAACCCATCCCCCCCTCCCCACCCTGATCAAAAAGGCAAAAAAGGTCCAAGGACCCTTGTGATGCCTCCTGCATGATGTGTGCCCCTAGCCGCCTCCTACAATAAAAACAAAATCATTAGAGAGAGAGAAAAAAAAAGAGAAAAAAAAAAAAAAAAAGGACAAAGCACCCAATTACCCCACTCTAGAGTCAAGTCTTATTTTTTCCCGTAAGTTCTTGCAGAAACTCCTGTGCCTGGATCTCAGAAGAAAAAACTCTAATCGCCCCCTTGCAAATGACTTTGAGCCTGGCAGGATTCATAAGATAGACTTCGCAGCCTAGTTTCTGGAATGGGGAGATCAGCAGACGCAATCTCCAGCGCCTCTCTACCGTAGCATGACAAAAGTCAGGCCGAACAAAGAAGGAGTGCCCCGCAACTATCTTCCTAGCATCAGGTCTTGCTTTTTCAAATATAGATTGTCGAAGGAGGAAATTACCGAAAAAAATAAGAATGGCTCGTGGTTTGTCATCTTGCCCTGGCTTTTTCTAAGCATCAAGGGAAATCGATGCACCCGCTGTATTTCAGACTCCCAGTTCCAATGACCAAGGTCAGGAAATGCCTCCTTGAATAGCGTCAATACAAACCCCCGGATGTCATCGCCTTCTGCTTTCTCTGCAATCCCAAGTAAACGAAGGTTGTTACGGCGTTGCCTATTTTCAAAATCTTCCAGCTTCCAAAAAACATCAGACATCTTACTATCATTAGCTTCAGTTAATCGGGTGGAGGTTTCAACGTCGCCCTCCAGTTGCACAACGCGTTCTTCCAAAGCTGTGGTGCGTACTGAAGTCTCGGTACAGGCTTTGCTAATTTTGCGCACAGCACCCTGTAATTTTCTAGTGGCTAAATGAGCCCTTTTATGTTCAAGACGTGCCTCAATCTGCATCTGCTTCAATGTTGAATATATCAGATCCATTGTCGGTTGTTGAGTTTGTAGTTCCATTATACCATGATCTTTCGTCATACCCTCTGGGGCTCCGAGCTCATCCTCTAGACTCCTCCCAAACTGAGTGGCAGAGTAGTCCCACTTTAGCTGGCTAGATTGACTGCAGTCGGACGTAAGCCCCCTGTCTTTATCTGACTCCTTTATACTCTTTTTCTTTTTGCGCACAGGTATGCGTTTTTGAGTGGCAGGGTTGGTGAGGGGGTGCCGCTGTCCCCCTCTGAGTAGTCTTCATCAGAGCCACCCTTGCTGCTGAAGTTGGATAAATCCGAATCATCAGTCAATGAATAAAACTTTTCCCCATTATCCGGGATCTTTAGATGTTTACCGGCTGCTTGGATGTTAGCCTCCGGTTGCTCCTTATGGACAGTAATGTTAATTGCGTCACATACTTCTTTGGAAATAACATCCTGAGGACCAGAATTCTCGGGTTGCCCCTCTTTCCCAGAAGTAGTTTGTACTAACATTTCAGAGTGCCCCCAGATATAGAAGCAGGGCCTGCAATACTCACAGTTAATTCAGGGGATATCTCTATTAAATTGCTATCATTTTGCATGTCCTCGCTTAGTACCAAACTCTTTGGGCTGTCTGCATGAGTTTTGCCTTTAAATACTTTCTTTTCACCAGATAAATAAGGGGCTCCCCTTCCGGTAAACATCCCAGGGACAGTTGGTTGCTTTGGTCTAGTAACCATAGCGCCAAGACGCTCACCACAGTGCTTCCCACTAAGAGTTTCCTTGGACAGCCCTTCTTTGTCCAAATCTGCTTGTAGATTGACTCTCTGGCTCAGGCTCTGGTTCAGCCCCTTTCCATCCGCTGCTGCACGCCGATTCACCGATACAGGCTTGACTCCTCCAGTCGCGCTGCCATCTCGCGTCAACCCTTTGATCTTTGGCGGCATAGCAGCGGATCCTGTCAGCCTCTTCTCTACTGCTACAGAATATCGCTTATCCACGCCGGGGGCAGATACAATCCCTCGTGATACAATGTATCGACGAGTTGTCCCGGGCCTCCCCAATGCCGCTTGACGAGCGCCGGATGCTGCCAGTACCACTGTAATTAGAAACCTCGACGCTCGAGCCGTCAGTACACCGATCGCCGACAAAAGCCTCATCAGCTTGTACTCCACGACCAGATTTACAGCTGAAGCCCCTGCCAGGTACGTGCTGAGTTGCTTTGCCCATAAATAATGCCGAGTTACATCAACATATAAGATTTTCCCTCATTCCATAGCTGAATCGCCGAGGTAGGGAAAGCGGCTCCACACAGCTCTCACACAGCCGCCATCTTGCCACAGCCAGACGTCGCATTCCTGACGGAGACCTGGCTGAATCCCGCTTCAGCCCCCGACATCGCCATTGCCATCCCGGAGGGCTACAAGATCACCCGCCGGGACTGCACCAACGGAGTCGGAGGAGGCATCGCCATCGTCCACAGGAACACCCTCAGAGTCTCAACCAACACCGACGACACCCTCAGCACCGCCGAGCACATGCACTTCCAGATCCACACCGATCCCAACACCACCCTCAGAGGAACCCTCATCTACAGACCCCCGGACCCCGACCACAGTTCAGCAATTCTATCGCTGACTTCGTCCAGCACACACGCCATCGCCTCCACGGACTACATCCTCCTCGGGGACCTGAACTTCCACCTCGAGAACAACAAGGACACCAACTCCACCACCCTGATCGACAACCTCGCCACCCTCGGACTCAGACAGCTCGTGACTACACCCACCCACGCCGCCGGCCACACGCTAGACTCCATCTTTTCCGCAAGCCCACACGTCTCCTTCAACCACACCTCCGAACCCCACTGGACTGACCACCACTGCATCCACTTCACCTACAGGAAGCACACCACGCACCACCGCACCGAACAAATGCCTCGCCGCTGCTGGAGCAGAGTCACCGAAGACCAGCTAACCACAACCCTCGCCCTGAGCCCACCCGCCGAACCCTCCGACCCCGACACCGCCGCCCGCAACCTCAGACAGTGGATCGACGACTGCGCCAACACCCTCGCCCCGCTCAAGAATCCGCCCAACAGCCACACCAGCAAGAAAGCCACCTGGTTCACCGAAGACCTCCAGGCCTCCAAACGAACATGCCGAAAACTGGAGAAGATCTGGCTCCACGAACGGACAGCGGACAGCTACGCCGCCCACAAGAGCGCCACCCGCAGTCACCATCACCTCATCAGATCCGCCAAAAGGGCCTCACTCAAAGACCGCCTAGACAACAACGCACAAAACAGCAAAGAGCTCTTCAACATCGTGAAGGAACTCTCCAACCCCAGCTCCAACACCAACGACATCCCGCCGTCGCGAGACCTGTGCGACTCACTGGCCACCTTCTTCCACCGCAAAATCGCCGACATCCACGACAGCTTCAACACCACGACCGCCCCGGCAACCACCGAGACCACTGCCCCCACAACCACCAACCGCCTGCTCTCCTGGACCAACATCAACGACGAGGACACCAGCGAGATCATGAACACCATCCACTCCGGCTCACCGCTAGACCCGTGCCCTCACCACGTCTTCAACAAAGCCAGTACAGCCATCGCGCCCCATCTCCAGAAAATAATCAACATCTCCTTCGAGACAGCAACCTTCCCGGAAAGCTGGAAGCACGCCGAGATCACCGCCTTACTCAAGAAACCCAAGGCAGACCCCAAGGACCTCAAGAACTTCCGACCCATCTCTCTGCTCCCGTTCCCCGCGAAGGTCACCGAGAAAATCGTCAACAAACAACTGACCCGCTACCTCGAGGAGAACAACATCCTGGACCCTTCCCAGTCCGGCTTCCGCAGCAACCACAGCACCGAAACCGCCCTCATCGCCGCCACCGATGACATCAGGACCCTGCTAGACAACGGAGAAACAGCAGCCCTCATCCTCCTGGACCTATCAGCCGCCTTCGACACGGTCTGCCACCACACACTACGAACACGCCTTCACGACGCCGGGATCCAAGAGAAGGCCCTGGACTGGACCACATCCTTCCTCTCCGGCAGAACACAAAGCGTCCGCCTCGCCCCCTTCCGATCCAAGGCCACCAAGATCATCTGCGGCGTACCCCAAGGCTCCTCCCTCAGCCCAACGCTGTTCAACATCTACATGGCACCCCTCGCCCACGTCGCCCGACAGCACAACCTCAACATCATCTCCTACGCCGACGACACCCAGCTGATCCTCTCCCTCACCAAAGACCCTCACACCGCCAAAGCCCACCTCCATGAAGGAATGAAGGCCGTCGCCGAATGGATGAGTACCAGCCGCCTGAAGCTGAACTCGGACAAGACGGAGGTCCTCATCCTTGGTTCCAACCCTTCAGCATGGGACGACTCCTGGTGGCCAACACCACTGGGAACAGCCCCGACACCCACCGACCACGCACGCAACCTAGGGGTCATCCTCGACCCCACCCTCTCCATGACTAAGCAGGTCAACGCCGTTTCCTCATCCTGCTTCAACACCCTCCGAATGCTCCGCAGGATCTTCAAGTGGATCCCCACCGAAACAAGAAAAACAGTCACCCAGGCCCTCGTCACCAGCAGGCTGGACTACGGAAACGCCCTCTATGCAGGAACGAAGGCTAAGCTCCTGAGACGACTGCAACGCATCCAGAACGCCTCTGCACGTCTTATCCTCGACATCCCCCGACGCAGCCACATCACACCCCACCTGAGAGACCTGCACTGGCTCCCTGTCAACAAGAGGATAACCTTCAAGCTCCTCACCCACGCACACAAAGCACTCCACAACTCCGGACCAGCCTACCTCAACAGACGACTCAGCTTCTACACCCCCACCCGCCAGCTCCGCTCCACCAGCCTCGCCCTCGCCACAGTCACCCGCATCCGGAAAACGACCGCCGGTGGCAGATCCTTCTCCCACCTCGCCGCCAAGACCTGGAACACCCTCCCCACCAACCTTCGGCAAACCCAAGACCTACTGGCCTTCAGAAGACTCCTCAAGACCTGGCTCTTCGATCAGCAGCAGCACCACCCCCCTCTTCCCCCAGCGCCTTGAGACCCTCGCGGGTATGTAGTGCGCTTTATAAGTGACATGATTGATTGATATAAATTATTTGTGGAGTTCCTAATACTGTTGTCAATGCGATGCCTTTTAAAAACTTTACTATCACCCATCACGTCATGCTTTTTTTCACTTTATATGTGAGCACCTGAATATTATACAGATTTGTAAATAAATGCTTGTCATTCCATGACCTACATGACCCTCTGTAGATCTTTTCTTTTGCTCCTACCTGAATTAATTTCATATCCTTAAAACACGGTGCCCCCTCAGGGGTACTTCTTGCTTTGGACCTTTAAGGCCACACCTGAACCATTGTTCTCTAAATATACTTTTAGAAAGTAGGCATTTTCTTGTTTTACCAATCTGTGTGCCTCTGCCTGTTTGTGGATTGACTGTCTAGTTTTGGAGTGACAGGGGCTGGGGATGTGCATTCAATGTAGACAGCCACTGGGGGGTTGAGGTGTGCCTGGCCCTTGCTGGATGACTCAGAGCTGAGTTGAATAGACCTTGACTGAATTTAGAGTAGTGGGAGGAGTTTTCCTTGCACCTGAATAGGGCCTGTCTCTCTTGCACAATGCTGTCTCCACCCCCTGTGGTCATACTGCACCAGTGAGGACAGAACTGGTTTGGACTGGGCTCAGAGACCCTTGCACAAAGCGAACAAAGACAAAATGGGGTATAAGTAGTAGACCTTAAACCCCAGAACTTTAGATTACTTCTAGACTCAAGAAGAACCTTTGACAAGGAGAAGAGCTGAAGTGCTGGGAGGACTACTGCCCCTTTGCTGTGTGCTGTGTGGGGTTGGCCTGCAGTTGCTGTTTCTGCCAAGGCAAGCACAAAGACTGGAACTTTGCTGTGAACCTGCTTGATGAAGGTCTCCAAGGGCCTATGTGTGCTGACCTCCTGTTCTGAAGTCTCAGGGACACAAAGACTTCACCCCCAGGTCCCCTGAACTCTGTAGCTGAGAGTTCTGACCTGCCAGGAGGTGCCTATTCCAGTTGTGGGCCTCTGGGTCCCTGCTGCTGGGAGCTGGAAGAAAAGAAGAACTGAACAAATTGACGCATCGCTCTTCTTGCTGCTGTTTTCCTGACGCAGCACCGCCGTGTTAGAAGAATCTCCACGCATTGCTGAGCCTCTGCAGAACCGACGCAGTACCTGTCGCTTCTGCAAGAACCGACGCATCGAAGGATCACGGCTGAAGAAATCGACGCATCACTGCTCGACACCGCTGCATTGATCGCCGACGCATCCCGGATTTCCACGCATCGCACCTGTGCGGCAAGTCTTCCCGATGCATCACACACGGACCAGAACCAACTTGGAGTCGACGCATCACTTCCCCCTACAGAGCGGATTTGACGCATCACTTCTCCTGCTTGCAAAAGAACTGTTGCATCACCTCCCCAAGGTCTCAGGAACTGACGCATCTCTTTGTGTCTTGACGCTTCCCCTGTCTGCGGCTGTTTGGCCAAGTGAATTTTGACGCTTCTACAGGTACTTTGTGAGAAATCACGCATCCATAGTTTTCTATGGACCATGTTGTTTGAAACCTTTTTAAAGTCATATTCTTATTACATGTACATTGGATTTTTGTCGTTTTGGTCTTGTTGAGTTTAGGTAAAAATACTTTAATTTACTAAACTGGTGTGGTGTCCATTTGTTGTGTTATCACTGTATTGATGTGTGTTTTGAGTACAAATACTTTACACATTGCCTTTGGGATAAGTCTGTCTGCTCGTGCCAAGCTACCCAGGGGGTGAGCAGGGGTTATCTGAAGTGTGTATGCCCCTTACCCTGACTAGAAGCAAGGGTCCCTATTTGGACAAAGGTACCTACCTCTGCCAACTAGAGACCCCCATTTCTAACAAAGACCAATTAATTATATTAATCAATTGTTAGAAGGTGGTTCTGACCATCTGAGCCGCCCGGATTTTTCGCTTTTTGAACACCTAATTGTTGAGCTTTTACTGTGGGAGAGCCTCATAAGTTGGGACTCCCCCACAGTGAACTCATGAAGAAAGAGACTGCATGTGGACGTTACTGGTGTCCCCCTGGTGAGACTAGGCCGCTGGGCTGCAGCCGGAGTAAGGGGCACCGGGCTGGTTACATGCAGACACGTGTGTACATGCGTGTGCACAAGTGTAAGGGCTGCGTAGGGGAGATTCCTGGCGTGCGCAGCCCAGGAGCAGCTACAAAGTGAATGGTGTGGCAGCACTTATGCAGAGCTGGGTGGTGACATGGAATAGGCTTTATACAATGGGAAGAAACATGTAAGGAAAAGTCAGTGTGCTTTACTGTTTTCACTGAAAGACCACGTCACTATTCCCCTATGAGGATGGGGACCATTTGGGATAGTTTCACTTCCCTAGGGCCTACAAATTTCAGACACGCACTAAAGTCCACTGTAACTTAGGTGAGAAGAAGTATTCTGCAGAGTCCAAAGTCATATCTGTACTGCTTTTGGGTCATCCAGAAATGTCATATTCCTCTGAGTCAGCGCATAACCAGAGCCTGGCTGGGGCTGACCCTGCCAGGCTGGATTAATGACCTGCCTCCCCAAGCTGTAGCATCAGAGGCCTAGCCCTGCACGACAAGCATTCCAAGGGCGAAGGCCTCCTCTCCAAGAAGAGAAGATGGGTGGAGCTACAGGTTAATCCATCAGCAGCTGTCACCTGGTGCCAGGCACCAAGCTGCTCTGGAGAGAAGGCAGAAAGGGGGGAAGGGGCTTTTCAGAGACCATGTGGCATGAGACCCCTGGACGACGCCATTTTGAACAAACCCAGAGGCCTGAGCAGGAAGGAGGGATCAGGGGCAGAGAAGTGATGTGTCGCTGTTTGATAGGGCAAACAGAGACTTCCTGCCAGCCCCCTCCAAATTCTTTAAAAAGAGTTTGCACAGGAAGAGGAGCTCTCTCTGGGGTGTGGTCTGCTGAGGAAGACTGGTGCTGGAGCCTGGCACCATGGGCAGCTGGAAGGAAGATCCTCCAGACTGGCCCAGGACCCTGACTTGCGCCACAAGGGGAGACCAGGACCAGTGAGCAGAAGCCTGGGCCTCTGCGCACGGAGAAGAGAGGCCCAGGAGGAGAGCCAGGCAAAAGGCTGGTGCAGGGAGTGAGTGAAGACCGCTCCCTGCTGAATTCCCCCTCCTTGAGACCAAGAGGGCGACAGAAAGAGCTCCCAGTGGCTGGGGTGCGCCACCAGGAGCAAGAAGAGGCCAAAATGGGGAAGATCGGTCCCCTGGGGGCTGAGATATGCCCCCCAGAAGGTAGGCGACCTTTGACCTCTGAGGAGATCGACGACGAAGCGCGTGGGGCTCTGTCGCCGGTCTCAAACATGCCCCCGGGTGGGTCAGGTCCCGGGGGCTGCCCCCACCAGAAGAAAAGTCGGGGCGCGCCGTCGCGCTCCCCGTGAAAACGGGCCACGCGGGGTGCCAGGAGCCCACCATGGCCCCTGACGAGAACGGGGACCGGGGAGCGCTGTCGCGCCCCCCCGGGGAACGGACAGAGGGGCCCAGGATCCCAACTCCGGGCCCCGAATCGCCAAAGTCCAGTCGGGGAGCGCCGTCGCGCTCCCCGTGAAAATTGCCCCAACCGGGGTGCCAGGAGCCCACCCTGGCCCCCGAAGACTCCGGAGGGAGGGGAGCGCCGTCGCGCCCCCCATGAAGATGTCCTGGGGCCCTGGACCCCATCTCCGGGCCCCGAATGGAAGGAGGAGAAGTGAGGAGTGCCGCCGCACTCCCCCACAGTAGCGGGAAGGCGGGGGAGTGCCATCGCACTCCCCTGAAGACCCGCTGCAGTAGAGGCCGCCTCTGTGTCTGTTCGCCGGAGCGGGGAGACCAAAACGGGCACTCCGGCTCCCGCGGCCGCACACGAGTGTGCGGGCCGAGCGGGGAGCCAGCGGGAGCCACCGGGGGTGGGCTCCCCAGGTGGCACTCCAACGCTTGGGCAAGGAGGAGGTGCGAGGGGGCCCGGTCCCGAAGAACCACCGGAAGTGCCGGGTGTGGGCTCCTCGAGCTGCATAACTCACCTGGGGGTCCGGGTGGGACCGGGCCCCCCACCGAGGCATGATGACACGGCGTGAGGCCGCCAGCAGAGCGGCACGGCTCTCCCCGGAGCAGCGGGGGAGCCGCGGTTATAATATGCACGGAAAAGCGAATCGCCCCATAATGCCTTGCAGGCCTGGGCCGGCCTGCAAGGAAAAGCGGATCGTCCTCGGCGTGTGGTGGCCCCAGGAGGACGGGGTCACCACCAGGTGTGTGCCAAGGTGCAGGGGGAGCTGCAGGAGCAACGCAGACTCCCCCAGCACGAAGAGTAAAAGTCCCCCCCTAGGTCTCTAGGGGAAGTAAAAGAAACAACCCCTCAAGGGCTCAGCCAGCAGTCATCAGCATCCTGGGCTGGAACTTTTGTTCTGCAGCTAGGGGTGCTTTAGGGACTGTCTCAAGGTATTGATATCTGGGCTGGGGATGTCTGGAGAAGGGCATCTCCTGGAGGTGAAGAGGTGCAATTGCACGAGAAGTGCATTTACCAAAGTTATTTCTTTTAGAGGGACTGAAAGTCACATGTGTAAGGTGAAGTACCTGTGTAAGGTGAAGTCATAAGCCAAGTGGGGTTATGTTGCTGGACATTCCTGCTAGGGTGTCTGGCTTTATATGCGTAATCCTGTGATTTTAACTGAGATGCCTTTTAGGGGCTTTTAATTGCAATGCATTTCAAATGTTATCAACTATGATGAGTACTGTCATTCAAAGTGATGCCCAAACATGTATTCTTGCTACTGCGTTAGGTGAAGAACAACCCAGACTGTTAGCCACTAAGATGTAGAGGTGTATACTGTATGGTCAGTATGAAATGCTCAGTCAGGATTATGTGTAACCATGGCAGGGTTGCCCATTTTAAATGCTTGTTGAGATAATGGGGTAGGTCGCCCCTGGGATGGTGCCGGTGGGCGAGGCCCTCGCTCCAGGATATGTTCAAACCACTGCATGAGGGGGCAAGATGATGGGCATACATGGGAGTGGTGGTACTAGACCCCACCCCCCTTCGAGAGGGGTGGGAATGTTATGCAATGTCACAAAGTAATTCCAACAGCTTATGTATATTTGTAAATTGGTGCATAGTATTGAGCAGTGTGTGTGTTTAATAAATGTACTCTTCTTTTTATAAAGCAAACTACAGACTGGACAATCAATTATTGAGTGTTATTTCTGCGTACTGGTAACTGGCGATTACTAGCCTACACCACCTCCCTTGAGTAAGCCTTAGACTGCTCTGCAATGCTACCCTCTGAGAGTCAAGAGCTACAATAGGGTGTTTGGTTTCCAGTGAAGGATAAATGTGACATGTTATTTGTGCAGGCCTCACAGATACTGCCTCGTTTTCCAACAGCAATAGCTTGAGACGAAATCACAAATCGCTTGAGATGTAAATGGGGTTTAGCACAAAAGAAGAAACATGAATGCATATAAAATATTCCATAAGCCAAAATCAAAATACGAAAACAATTGTGAGTCATTCTTCTAAAGCTAAGTGTACAAACTATTCTTTTTCTCTCCTCTATGAACTAATTCAACTGGATTCACAATAAATGGAAAAAAAGATTTAATTGGAACATATCACATCTGCGATTGTAAAAAATATTAATTCCTTATATTCCAATTTTAATTAATAGTGATAAGTTGGCAATTAGCCCTAATGTCTAAATAACCTATAGAGACACCAGCATAATTTATTGACTTATCGTAGACAATTTTCTAGTTATGAAATTAATTTTATCGCAAATTGTTAATAATCAATCAACATACATAGATCATTTATTCCTTGTTCCAATACTGAACGGGTTTGGTGGCAAGAAAAAAGGCCTGATATCTGTTGGCTCATCATGATCCTTTGATATATTAGTCATTTTCAGTTTCATTTCAACTAATCATCAATTTCATTTTTCAATTACAATGCAACTCGTTATCGACATACACTAGACCACTTAACACCCATTTACTATCTGACTAAATTGATTGGCTTACCCACAGATCTACTAACAGCTCGATAAAATCGCAAAATTGAATTATAAGTCAACTGTACAATATTCTTAAAAATAAAGCAGGACTCTACAAGCCCTCCTTTTTCTGGTTTAGGGAGACTTGGGCTTATGTATCTCATTTACCATGGAATTTTCCACTATCATATGCCTTTCTCCCACATCCTTGACCTCTTGTGCGCTAAGGAAGCTGTGGCAAGACTGGGTAGAAGTAATTTTGATTGCCATGACTCAAAAAGAGTGTGGTACTCAAGCCTTCTGAGATTCTCCTTGTGTCCCCCACTTCAGCTCCCGCTCCCGCTGTTGTAGTCAGAGGAAGCAAAATACACAGATGATGGATAGAATGCAGAGCAAATCAAACATTCACCCCCAGTCAATAGATCTGGGTTAAATCCATCGTTCTTTTGCTCACCATGCCACCCCAGGATGCTTGTTTCCGGTCCAGGGAAGACCTGGTTTGGCAGTTCGGCGCTCCATCCATCATCTCCTTGTGTTTGCGTTGTAGTCAGAGGGGCAAGTTGACCATCCCAACATCCGGAGTCTCCACCTTCATGCCTGAAGAATGAGTGGGGGGCATCTTTGTTTGTTTCATTTGCTGCCGAAGGTGGTCAAAGTAAGTCTTTCTCCACTTCACCCCTCTACAAAAGTCAGTTTATACAGGACAGTGAAAGCATTTTGTTGCTTGGTGTCTGGTGGAGAGTGCAACCTTCTAAAAGCTCACCTCTCCAATGTGTGGCATTTTCCAGTTTTGTTGGCCCAGCAAGGAAACACAGTGAACACAATTAAGGGCTATGTTGCAGACTTATCAGCCTTTATCTGTTTTCCAGACCAACCCTCTGCATTCAAGTCCTCAATAGTCATGAGTTTTTTGAAGGAGCTGTAATTCCTATATTCCCATTCTCCTTTTATTATGCCTCAGTTGGACTTTAATCCAGTTCTAATGTTCTTGATGCTGGCTCCGTATGAACCTGTCTGTCTGCCGGTTGATGTTCAAGACTGTTTTTGGTGGCCAGCATTTTGCTTCGGTGGGTAAGTAAATTGCAAGTGCTGTTTGTCCAGTCTCCCTTCACTTGTGTCTACCCAGACAGGCTGGTAATGATAACAAAAGCAGCTTTAATTCCAAAGGTGATTACTCCATTCCATATGGGGCAGTCCATTATGCTTCATACATTTTGCCCTCCACCCCATCCCACCAAAGAGAAGGGGAGGCTACTTAGGCTGATCCCATATAGGGTAGTCAGCTACCATGTCATCAGGACCAAGGACTTTCAGTCCTATGACCAACGTTTAGTCAGATATTTAAGCAATAAGAAGGGTAAAACAGTCCAGAAGAGGACCCTGTCTCATTGGATTGTACTTTGCATTAAAATAAATTAAGCCCTTGCCAAAGAAGAACCCCCAGAGGGAACCAGAGCTCATTTGACCAAAGCAAAGAATTTTTTTGTGTGGAATTAGCAATGGGGTGGCCATTCTAGAAATAAACCTTACGGTAACATGGGCTTCACTTCACACACTGGCCAAGCATTATTGCTTGGACTCAGAAATCAGAATGGATGGCCATTTTCCTCGTTCCATGCTCCGAGCCTTTCTGGTGTGACCATTACTTCAGACCCACCACCTGCGATGGCTGTTGCTATGATATCTATTCAAAAGGAGAGAAATCTGCGGGCAGAAGTGTCTTTCCGAAGAAAGTTACTTACCTACGGTAACAATGTTTGTGTTTGAAACCCTATCTACCTGCAGATTTCTCATTGATGCTGCTCACCTCCCCTTTTTGAGAAATGGGTCGTAGTCATCTGGATAGTAAGGGTCTAAGTTAAATTGTTGCACTGCAAAGCCACTATTGAATCAGTGCTGTCCACATCTAGGCATCTAAGGACTCAGAAGATAATGGCTCCGGAGCTGACTTTGGGCACAGGGGTGGCACTTTACAGCTCCAGTGTTGTCATATCTGGGTATTAAGTGAGGCTGAGACAGAGCTGATGCCACCTACCTGCGCAGTAGCGCTACTGCAAAATGTTCGGACCCTGATGATATTCAAAAGCATAGAAGATAAAGTTTCCACCAGAAAAGTTACCAAAGGTGGGTAAACTTTCTTTTGGTTTGGTGGAAGATGCACAAAAAGGGAGATTTGTGAACGCATATGCAAATGCCAGCGGAAGAAAGTTGCTTAGCTTTGAGTGGATTTTATTCTTCACTTGAAACCTCAAGGCTTACATAGGTATGTTAAATTATTACCATATGGAATCTTAGATTTATATGCATAATCATAATTATTAAAACACGCCGTGTTTTGTGATTAGTGCAGATGCACACATGCCAGATTTTTTTCAGTATGCGCACATCCAGTTTTAAAGAGAGTTTTTTGGAAAATTTTGCAAAAACATGTTTTGCTTTATTTTCAAGCAGTGCCCATTTTCTTTCTTATATTCTCAGTTAGGAAAATACATTTTACATTTTCTATTCCCCTTCTATTATCTTTTCCATACCATTGCTGTTTTAAGCCTATCACTGATGCATCATGAAAGACGGGTGCATGCTGTGATTTTTCCCGTGTTCCACATAATTTCTCATTCTCAAGGAAGGATTGCAACCTGACAAAGTGAGTCAACTGCGTGAGGATGCCTGTGATGTGTGCAGATAACCTTCAAACATTGTTTTATGTGCTAAAATGTTTGTTGTTTCAAACGTTCATGTGTACAAGTTCTCAAACACTGTGACACTTATGTGGCCAATTCTAAGCATGAACACCTATTTGGCATGTTTCTATAAAATATATTAACAAACCCATGTTAAAAATCCACTGTGAAAAAGAAGTGAGCAAATCGTTATCAATGAGTGGACCTAGGCAAATTATACATGGGGTTACAGGTGCTTACCCCATGCTCTCTTTCTGGGTTGATGTCTGATGATTTTTAGCCAAAATATTGTTTGACATAAATATTGTATCCTGCAGGTTGTTGATTACAAAACTATCGTTCCCCTGGATATGGATTTTTTAGTATTTGTACAGTGTATGTAAAGGTCTCTATTTGCACCGGGATAGTAGAGTGGCAAGTACATACACTTCTTGAACCCTTTTCTACATACATTATATCTGCACTTAAAAGTGTTGTAGCCAGAGACACAAGATTTCAGTCTGCATTTTTGTCATCCTATATGGTAGTTACTGCAGCTAACAAAACATAATGCGTTAGTTTTTTCGCAGTCACAAGTTATGTTATGTTTAACATATGAACAGCGCACAACTACCACTAGTGTGGCACTATAGCACTCAGCCTGTCCACAGTTATAACAGATGGACCAGCATGTTTGGTAGGAGAATGTGTGTTTGTCGGGTCTCCTATGTGTGAAAAGATAGATGAAATTCTTAAGGGTCTGATTAGTGGGTTGATTGGATTTCGACTACCATATACTGCAAGTATATGTGGCATGTGTACAGAGGTACGTGGGAGGTGATAAAGCATGACATGCCGCATTTGTTTTGTGTACCTGACCATAAAGTTATCACATGTGAAGAATGCTAGTCTGGCCTCTCTGGTGGAGGTCAGGATATCTTTGTCATATAGGTTAAAATAACGTTATAGTTAGGTGAATATGTCAGTGACAACATTAACATTTTGAACTAAAAAAACACAGAAATTCACCAGTTATAGGTAGCAGAGCTAACTATAACATTTGACCCCGCCATGCACTGCTTATGACCTCACATATTACATCACTCATAACATTTTCTATGACATTATTTATGGCATCACTGATGACATTATCCAATGAGTGTGCCAGTTTATTTTATAGTTTACATAGTGGCAGGTAAATACCATATTACTTTTCTACCTTATTTTGTACAGCCTGTGTCCAGCTAATGGGTTTAAGTGTGTACTAAACACATGTGTTTCTAATGAATCATAGGTGTGTAGAGGTTTTGAACACATTATAAATCTTTGAATTGAAGAGTAACTATGTGTGCAGATGACAGTTGATGACTTGTGACTAGTATGTTTCACACAAGTTTTTGGTCCTGCAGAAAAATGTTCTAACAGGGCAAAGATTCTACGTAGTAGATACTAAGGGCCTCTTTATGAGTTTTGTGGGTGCGGGAGCGGGCGGCATGCTACCCCACGCTCCAGCACCGCCAAAACTCACTGCTGCCCACCTGCCAGATTACAAGTATTTTTGTGTGTAAGGGGGTGTAACTTTAAAGATAAAATTCCTCACCCACTTCAAAAGTATTGGTAGAGTGGGAGGGAAGGTAAAAAAATATTATGAGGGTGTAAGGATGTGATGGCCCTATGACCCTATATCACCAACATGTTTCAGCCCTGTTCTACTGGCCTGTGTGAGGCTTTTGTCAGGATGGGTTAGTAAAAAGGTCACTCCCCCATTGGCATGATTATCGTGTGGTTACTGTTATGGGCATGCGAAGAACATGCACAAAATTAATAAAATATCTAATATATATAGATATATATATATATACTTGCCGCTGTTGGGGATTACCCAAAGTGGGACAAACGTTCCCACGGCGTGAGAGGGCGGCCCTGTAGTCAAACTTTCATCAAGGGTCCCATCCGTCTATATACCTATCTTAGGCTCAGCTCCCCTGCTTGCGGGGAGTCGGGGTGAACCCGATGATGAAGCATGCCACTACTAGAGTGGGTGAGGGTTATATAAAGAAAAGGGCCACTTTTCCCTTCCCACCCCTATAAGTGGGTGGGCCTCTCCTGGAATATCTTTGAACTGTTGTTACCTTCTTTTACCTGCCATACACAATATAATTACCTTTTAACCGGGAATGATATTAAATTGTTATTTTTCAAAGTCCTCGAATGCCCTATTATCCATACATTGCAACAACCAAGGGTACTATTGCTGAACTCAGTGATACACATTGTATTGAACGAAGAAACATGAGCACCTGATTGAGACTCACCAGTATCCATGCCTGTGACATGTAGGCCACACAAAGATCTGTGCCCGTGGCGCTGTTACCTACTGAGCAGTCTTTAATGTGCTGTCAAGCATTGCTTTTTCATTTTCTTTCACTCCATTTTTCACACTAAATGGTGCGTTTTAAGAATATCTTGCTCTGTATCACGATTCATATCACTCACTTTCATATCATTCTTATGATGCTCATGAAATTGTGAGGTGAGAAGACGAGTTTGCGTAACAAAAGTAGTCAAGGAAATGCACCATTCAAGATACTGTTGTAAGATACGTTGTACGCCTGAAAGCAGTTACTGTTCATTTTTTTAAATGACACAAACAGATTTTCGTTTTGTTTTTTACTGTTTTGCAGGGAGAATACGACCGAGCACAGAATTCTGCTAGCCCCTCACTGTCTGGATCTGACACCTATCCCAGAGGCACAACCAAACTACCTCAAAGCCAAAGCAAGCCTAGTTATTCAGCAAGTAGTTACCAGTATCCTCCTGTGTACCACAAATCTTCTCACTACAACCAGCCTTCTCCACCTGCTAGTTCTCATTTCATGTCCACAGCTTCTTACCCAAGCTCCCCCAGTATTACTTCAAGCGCGTATCCTCCTCCTAGCTGGGGTTCATCTTCTGACCAGCAGCCTTCGCGAGTGTCACATGAACAGTTCAGGGCTGCGCTGCAGCTGGTTGTCAGCCCTGGGGACCCACGAGAGTATCTGGATAACTTCATTAAAATCGGAGAAGGTTCCACGGGAATAGTGTGCATTGCGACAGAGAAACATACAGGGAAGCAAGTTGCAGTTAAAAAAATGGATCTCAGGAAACAGCAAAGGCGGGAGCTCCTGTTCAATGAGGTAAGCCGTGTTTCTGTTTTAGACATTGATGTTGTGGAATGTTTGTGAAGCATGGTAAAATCAACAAGAAATGTTAAGGTGGCAGTCCATTTGAGGCAGCTGTGTACCATGGCAGAATCGCACATCCAGCAGAAGTCAGCGGTCTTACCCATGTGTCTATGGTGGAAGTGGTGAAAGCCTTTTTAACATCAAGGGTGTGGACTGTGCTCTGGTGCAGCTAACCTTGTGCCATAGGGTTACCCTTTTCAACTTATTATACTTGCGTGACAAGCTACAGGACTACAAGAGAGCAGACACCACACCTGCTAGCACACCAACCTGAGTATGAAAATGAAGCCTTCTGTCTATGTCAACCCTCTTATTTTTAGTGGTAGAAAATGCTGCCAAGTCTGATTTCAAATCCTTTTGGCCCATCATTATTGGTGTCTCTCCGTTCACCCACAGGTATCGAAATGAGTGCGGTCTATGCAGTTTACCATTGTGGAACAGTACAAATGATTGTAGCACATGGAAAAAGTGGCAAGTTGTTGGCCAGGCACCACATAATAGTAAGGTTTCTCTGTTAATTAGCTGGCCTCTGGTTAAGTAGAAGAGGCTATGTACTATGTGGCAGGAACATGTACTTTGAACACTCTTTACCCAGTGACCTCTTCTTGCTGCCCCTTTCTAAAATGGCCTCCACCTTGTCATTGCAAGGAATCCCAGATTTGTTTTGGTGATGTTCATGTCAAAAGGCTGTCTGCCTAATCAAACATCTAACCAATGATTTCTTATTGCTAAGACAGATGCCCGTCCCGAAAGTTATGGAGGCATCTGGATGTATGGACAAAAAGGACAGTCTTGAAAAAGACGACAAAGGTCACACAAGTGCACACACACAGACACCGACACTGCTGTGTGCCGTCGGGCATCCATCTGTTAATTTATTTATCTATCATTAGAATTCTAGATCAATTCATTCATAGTGGCCAATTTAAGGCTGTGGTGCTCCCTTAGTACCTCCATGATCTGAGGAAGACCCTTTAAGTTAGTTTCCAAAAGGGTCGAAATGCATAGTTCAGTACACAAGGAAGGAGACACATTTAGAGCCCAGTTCACTATAAAAACTGGGAAAATACTTTGAAAGTTTTCCTTTCCTGCTTCCATGTACATTTGCACTTTTTAGAAGTTCTCAAAACTTACCAAGGTTATGCCTGAAAAACTATGCCAGTCACATGTTTTCAGGCATACTCATAGAAAACCCTCTTAAATTCCCTTTTTTGTCCTGGGCCCTGTGCAATGCAGTATTGTACACAGGGTACAACATTTTAGCAACCAGCACATTTAATTATTTTTCTTATGGGGAAATACATTTTCTCCATGGAAGAATACTGTCCCCTGCATTTTTCAAGGGAGGCCATGCCTTGTAATAACCACTTCACACCGATTTCGATGATTTTACTCCTGTGAAAAATTACAAAACTGGGTGGTAGTATTCCATAGAAGTAAAAGGATTTACAACTGCAAAATACCCTTTTGCGAATACCATATATTCATAAATGCAGTTTAGTCTTTAAATGTTGATTTAATAGAGCAAATGGCTTTGTGACTCAAGCCCTGAACATCTTTTGATTCACACAGTCTAAGAAGCACAAAATAGCATATAGGTACCTCATTCACAAATATAAATTTAGTTGTAAATGTTTTAGGTTACATTACAAACTAGTGAAGTTGTTCATCTGTCTGAGGATTTTAGGCAGATTGTTTCATTGTTTGCTTCCTGACAATTTCAGTGTTCTGCCGCCATATCTGTACAAGTGCCATGTAGGAATTCTCAGATTGTGGTTAGTGCTAGAGCAGAATGGTGTGGCAGGTTGGTGAAATTGGAAGAGGCCTGATAATTAGTCAGGGATGTTTGCAATTCTTTCCAAATTAGGCAGAGGACTCGGAGTTGGTTCTGGTGCTCTGTGATTAGGCAGACTAGTTGTGCTCCGAAGGTGGATATATGATTGTTGTTACTTAGTCGAAGGCTCAGTCTTGTGCCTGTTGAAGTCTCAGAATAGCTTTACTGATGGAATTAGGCTATATAGTTTGAATTCTGGATATTAAAACTGCCCATGATAGTGGTTAGCAGTGTTGGTTACCTAGCAGGTGGCAGATTTTAGATAGGGCATACAGTTGAAACTGAGGAGTGGACCTCATTTGTGCATTGAAAGATAGGTGAGAATTGAAAAGTACTGCAACCTTCTGCACCACTTCTACAGGGGATGGCAGTAGATCTAATTAAGTGTGCCAAAAAGCATCTAGTTTAATGTAGTGTTCATCATTGATGATTAGGATCTCAGTTTCGTCGCTGTTTAGTAGAGGCCATTTTGGTTCATCCAGTGTTTGACTGCCATAGGTAGTCTGATTGTGTAACAATAAGGGAGTTGTTACTTAGTTCAGCTAGGAATTGGCTGTCTTCTGAATGGATCAGACAGTTATGTTCCTTGTCACTCATCAAATGGATTAGGGGACGCATGTATAGATTGAAGAGAAGAGGTGCCAGAGTTGAGCCCTGTGGAACTCCACACTCTACAGTAATGGGCTCCGAGGAGTATTGATTATTTTGATTTGTTGTCTCCCCTCACAAAAGAAGCATTTGAACCAGACCTATGGATCCAACATTTTTTTCTTTACTTCCATAACAGATCCTGCTCCTTCTAAAGAAGGATGCCTGTTTGAGAATTGAATACCAGGTTATTTTATTGATCATAGTTTTGTAGCTGTTAGTGTGTATCAACTTCGAGAAATGGAAACCTGGAGGTGGACTGATGCTTAACTGGATAGGAGTAAATCCAGATACTTTATTTAGCATGCAGAGAACAATTGCTTGTTTCATTGCATCAATGTCATAGCTTTTTTGCAAGGACATATTAAAGAGGCAGAAAATATCATCTGGAGTCAGTATGTTATTTTATTAGCTTTGAAGGCCAGGCTTCTTTGAGGCAGTCTGAGGGTCTCATTTGGTTACAGCTTTGATCACATCTTTTCTTGAGATAATATTGAAAGATGAAACTTTATTTTTGAAATACTCAGGTGGAAATGAAAAGGGTTTGGAATAAAGGTTGAGTTTTGAACATCTTGGGTATTCTTGCAGAAGTAAGTAGCTAAAGAGTCGCTTAGACCTTGGGGAGAGGAAGATGTATTTTTTAATTCAGGGTTTCGTAATGTAAGCTCTTTGTAAATCTCCGAAAACTCAATGTTAGAATGTTTTCTGACGGCTGTGCTTTCATTGAAGAGTGTGGTGAGATGTGTGTGCTAGCTTGGTGTTCTACCAAAAGATTAAATTCTTTATATAGATCCACACTCACCTTCATGCCACAGTATCCACTGCCAACATATCATTAAGGTAAGTAGATGTTTAATTAAGAAAATCTACTCTTCGCTATGTAAAAATTACAGATCAAGAAATTAGCACATGGCCAAGGGTAGAGTGAAATAAAGCTTCCTTTCTCCAGCAGTTAAAATTGTGCAATTTCAACTGGGTAATAGTTGTCCTTTTAAAAAAAATCCACATTTGTTTTCTCACATTTGCCTAATTAAACCGCCTGACTGGTGCCAAGTTGAACATCTGCACATTACAACAATGAAAAACAATAGTCCTTTTGTTTGATTACGTGTAACACATAACCTGCTTTGTAATTTGCTACTTTGTGAGTGTAAACCATTATACAAAATCCCTGTGTCAAGGTATATGGTGAGCATGGTCAAAGAAATGTGTATATTTTTGATGTGGCTAAGCTCTCACAACACCTTTACCAGGAAGACTACACAGATGTAAACCAAAGTTCTGTTTAAAGTGTCATTGTGTCACCCCTTAGCACAGTAGGCAGCGCTGAAGACTTATAGGCTGATTGAGAGGAGAGTGGTTATAAAGAATCCTCCAAAAAAGCAGATTCCTCATCAACCGCTTCAGCGATATAATCTCTCCCTATTCTGTGATGCCCAAGTGATAGAAATGCTGCAAAGAGAGGCTGGACGAGTTAATTGTTTGGCAGTGAACTTTCATGAAAATGCAAGTGTGGTGTTCCTGTTAATTTGAGGGAAAGGAAAATGTTGGAGAAACCGATGTGTGACCACTGACAGTTGCCTCCCAAATCTGGGGATACATTTTCAGTCTACACAATTGATGGTGGACATTCTACCATCAAGGAACAGATGGATTTTATGGCATGACACGGAGGCCAACATTATGCAAATCTCCTTTATTGCCACAACTCAGCAGTAACAATGAAGAGAATATAGAACTTTAAACAACATTCCGTTATAGTATATAGAGCATGAGCACACATCCATCTTCCTTCTTTGTTGCTGCTGCTCAACAAGATAAGTACCCTCACTTTATTCGTGCTTCTACAATGCATATGCTTGCCTGCTTGTGCCTGCTTATAGCATAACTGGGTCCCATTGACCCTACTATGCGATGTCTCTTGTTTGAAAATGCCTTTTTCAATTTCTTGTTTACTTAGACCTTTAGACTCTTCTGTGTCTTTCCCCGTGGGTCTTTAGACCCTTCAATTCTGCCTTGTTGCGCTCTTCTTCTTTCCTCTCCGTGGAATATTATAATCTATTTCCCCTCCGTGGCCCCACCGGGGCCGAATTTTCTAATTGCTTAACTTCACTTTCCTTCTGCACGCGTCCCTTCAAAAGACGCGATCGCTCACCGTTGCCTAGCAGCCCTATCAACGCGACCAAGCCTTGCGCGTCCACACCTCAATTACCCCAACCCCTACCGGACATACCGTCTTGTCTTGTGCGCCCGCCCCGGCCTCATCTTACTCACTTTCGTCCACTCCCGGCTCCTCAAAGCATACCGTGACTCTTCTTCCCCTCCGCGATGCGTTTTCAATCGCCCTATGCGGGGGACGAAGATTAGAGAAAAGACCATTAAAAAACAACCACGCACGCTAGAGACGTGCGTGGTTGCCATGACTACAGCAGGCAACATTGGCAGTTGCTGCTGTTAGACAAAAGGACACTCCCGGATATTATCGCTACGCTCCTTCGCTTACCTGAGGAAATTAACCCCTTTGCCTGAGGAAATTAACCCTTGAGGTTATCTCCCTTCTGGCCCGCTTTTAGATAAAAAAATAAAAAAAAAGAGGAAGCTTATAATTACTACAAAACAGTCAACCCTTACTCTGTGTTAAAAAAAAAAAAAAAAGACAAAGGGAAGATTTAATATACCGGATTTTATTCATTATTATATATATTTCCCCTACAATGTCTCTTAATCCGGACTCCAACCTTGAAGGTAAGCTCGAATCCATGGTCTCTAAGGCCATGGATAAGGCTATGGATTCTTTCAACGAGACAATTAATAAAAATTTCAAATGCTGTCAAGGGCATGGCCCTCCACCAGTACTGCGCATACCTTTGGCGCAAAAGAAGGGGCAGTTAAGGCCCCAAAGAAAAGAGCCGCAGCAGAACACCCTGTTGATTCTGCTAAAAAGACTAAGAAAACAGCAAAAGCACATGACTCACGCTTCTTAGGCGGTGATGAGAACGATGCCTTGGGCATCACAGAAGGGCAACAGACAAACTCTAAACCCGCTATTCACATTGACAGCGATGAGCAAGATGAAGCAGAGATAGATCTCTCCTGTTCATCAAATTTTGACTCGGACGACGAGAACTTAGGAGTCAAAACACCGGGTGGCTCTGAAGAGGCAAGCAAGGCCTCAGGCTCAAAAATGGGCATTACCGACCCCTTCGGGGACAATATGTTCGACCCCTTGTTAATTAAACACCCCTTATCTCCAGAATGGTTCCCTTCCCAACATGTGGCGGACTACATTACCTTCTGGCTCAGGAAAGAAATCCCTAAGGAAGTCAGATCGAAACTGAGATCCGAGTGCCCGCGCCCATCCCTTCCCCGACAAAATCGCTATGACTCCTGAACTCGACCCTAAGGTCGTGGCTTTTATAGCCAAGGGTGCCAAAGACCCTAGGAAAGGGATTGACAAGAGCCTCAGATCATGTCAAGACCGCCTCTTGGACACAATTGGCCCAATAACCAAGATTTTTGAACTAGCCGAAAGCGCCTATGTTGAGGGGACACCTATAGACCCCAAAGAATTACGCCAATGGGTCCAAAGGACAATCTGCCTGATTGGCAATGCTAATACTGCTATTTATAATGAACGGAGAAAAGGAATTCTCCTGAAAATAGACCCAAAACTAATTGAGTTAGCGAATAAAGAAGGAGGACCCTCTTCTCAAGGACTCCTCTTTGGAGAAGACTTTATTCGCGACATGGCTAAATATGTTGGCGCCTTTAGTTCTATCCAGAAGTCACAACGCGACATCAAAAAGTATTTTTCAAGACAAAATTTTTGGAAGGGCCGGGCGAATGCGGGGTCGGTTCCCCGGCCGTGGACAATCATCCTCTAGACCCTTTCTGGGACGAGGCTCAAGATTCCAACAGACATCCTTTTATGGAGGCCAATCTTTCTTCCCGCCAAGACAGAGAAACCGCACAAGACCCTTCCGGGGAGAGAGAAGAAACAGAGGTTTCTCCACAGGTAAGAACCTTGAAAGACCCTTTAGATTCCCCTATAAAGGTGGGAGGGAGACTAGCCCTTTTCTCTGGGAACTGGACTATGATAACACAAGACCCGTGGGTTCTAGATACAGTCAAGGGTTACAAAATAGAATTCCTCGATACCCCCATTCAAACAAAGAGACCTCAAGAAATAACCTTCTCTCGGGAACAGAGAAATATGGTCTCTCAAGAAGTAAAAGATCTGTTAGCCAAAGGGGCAATAACAGAGAGCTCCCAAACAGGTTTTGTGAGCAATATTTTTCTAGTGGAAAAGAAAAACAAAGGACAGAGACCTGTCATAAATTTAAAAAGCTTAAACGAATGGGTAACGTACCACCACTTCAAAATGGAGGGAATATACCTCCTAAGGGACGTTTTGAGAAAGGGAGACTGGTTAACACGTCTAGACTTAAAGGATGCCTATCTAACTATCCCGATTTGGCACCCACACAGGAGATTCCTCCAATTCACATGGGAAGGAAAACTTTGGGAGTTTTGCACCCTCCCCTTCGGGCTTTCTTCAGCCCCTTGGTGTTTTACCAAGGTATTGCGCCCGGTAGTAGCATGGCTAAGGGAAAGGGGCGTAAGGTTAATTATTTATCTGGACGATATCCTCATAATGGGTCAGTCCAAATCGACGGTAACTCGTCACACGGATCTTACTATCCGCCTACTTCAACATTTAGGCTTCGTAATAAACACAAAGAAGTCATGTATAATACCAAGCCAAGAAACTCAATTTCTGGGTTTCATGGTCAACACACTCAATGCAGAACTGAAATTACCAAGGGAAAAGATAAAGAAACTTCGGAGAGAGCTCAGGAAGATTCTATCAGTGGAATCCTTTCCCCTGAAACTCTTGGCCAGGATCCTGGGACTCCTTTCTTCGACCATCCAGGCAATTTTTCCTGGACCTCTACATTACAGGGCCCTTCAGAGACTGAAAGCGAAAGCTCTCAGAACGAATCTCTCCTATTCTCAAATGACATGTCTAGACCAAGACTCGAAGGAGGAACTGACCTGGTGGCTGAAAAATGCGGAAGCCTGGAATGGCAGGGCCATCTTTGGGGAAGCCCCAGAATTAATAATAGAATCAGATGCGAGCCTAGAAGGATGGGGTGCCACATGTGGCGACTCATCAATAGGGGGTCGTTGGACTCAACTCGAGAAGGAGCTACATATCAACTGCCTGGAACTACTAGCGGGTTCTTTCGCGGTTCGAAGTTTCACTCAGAATTCAATGAAATGTTGCATAATGCTGCGCATGGACAATGTCTCTGCAGTGAAATACGTCAACAAGATGGGGGGACCACATTCAAAGGGTCTTACGGAAATAGCGAAAAAGTTCTGGAGCTTTTGCTTGAACAAGGGACTCTCTGTTACAGCAGAGCACATTCCTGGTTTGAACAACGGCGTAGCGGATTGGTTCTCAAGGAATTTCAAGGATTCCAGCAACTGGAAACTAGACGAAGGAGTTTTTATGATAATACAGGACAGATGGGGTCCGTTCGGGACAGATCTTTTCGCAGACAGACTGAACACCCAGCTAAAGACCTTCTTCAGCTGGAAGCCGGATCCTCAAGCATCAGGGGTGGATGCCTTCCTCCAGAACTGGCGAGGCTTAAAGCCTTATGCCTTCCCGCCGTTTGTCATGCTTCCACGTCTTCTCTTACATGCCCGTCGTTACTTACAGAACATGGTAGTGATAACCCCTCTTTGGAGGTCGCAGGCATGGTTCCCGGTCATTTTAGAGATGACTGTAGACTTTCCAATCCTAATACCGCCTTTCAAGCAAATACTTCGGGGTCCGGAGGGCGAATCTCACCCTCTAATAGACCAGGGTCTATTGACCTTGACGGCATGGAAGATTTCAGGCGACAATGGAAAATCCCAGGGCTTTCGCAGGATGCTTTCCAACTCATATCTGAGTCTTGGGCACCTGGAACAAGGAAGGCATATCGACTGGCGTGGAACAAATGGGTTCGCTGGTGTATTCAACAACACTACGATCCCGTTTCAATTGATTTAGTTCACGTAGTTAATTTCCTGTCGGAACTGTTTGCCTCTGGTCTTTCTTACAGAACCGTTAATGTCTATAGATCAGCAATAGCTGCGGGTCATTCCTTAGTTGATGGCGTCTCGGTGGGACAAAACCTTTTAACAAAGAAAATTATGAGAAGTATGCGAGTTCTTAATCCTCCAACCCCTAAATATACGGCCTTATGGGACGTAAGAAATGTTTTACAACTTATATCCTCTTGGGGAGACAATGCTAACCTTTCTCTTAAACGTATATCTTACAAACTTACTGTATTGCTTTGCTTAGTTTCTTTTAGACGAACCTCTGACGTTAAGGCTTTAGATGTTTCTAGCAGAGCTTACCAACCTGAGGGAGTTTGTTTTTATCTTAAGAAAAGGACCAAAACCATGTCATCTTCTATTTTCTACCCCTTCTTCTCTTCGAATGAAAGTTTGTGTGTTGTCAAATGCCTAAAAGAGTATGAAAAGAGAACTGCCTCTTTGCGGGGTGTTGGATCTCAACTTCTGATCTCTCACAGATTTCCCCATAAAGCAGTTTCATCTCCCACGCTTGCAAGATGGGTGAAAGAAGTGATGAGCGAGAGTGGTGTCGATGTGTCTATCTTCGGTGCACACTCCCTCAGAGGCGCATCGGCTTCTAAAGCTTTTATGTTAGGAGGAGGACTCCAAGATATTCTTAGAGCCGCTGACTGGTCAAATGAAAGTATGTTTAAAAAATGTTATTTTAGACCAATCAATAATGTGATTGACAATGTGCTTAATTCACTTTAAACTTGCATAATGTTGGCCTCCGTGTCATGCCATAAAATTTAGATTTTTCACAGCCTGGTGGGCAGAAAATCTGGATTTTATTAAGGACACGGAGGCTAAGATTATCCCACCTCTTTGTTAACCCTCCCTGGGTTTCTTCCTTTTGACCTATTGTGTCTCTTTTTCTTCCAGAATAAATCGTCCTATGGATAACTATTATTTAAAGAAAATCCTTCACGTCATTTCGAAGTTATGTTTCTTGTTCGCAGCACCGGACTAAGACAAAGAAGGAAGATGGATGTGTGCTCATGCTCTATATACTATAACGGAATGTTGTTTAAAGTTCTATATTCTCTTCATTGTTACTGCTGAGTTGTGGCAATAAAGGAGATTTGCATAATCTTAGCCTCCGTGTCCTTAATAAAATCCAGATTTTCTGCCCACCAGGCTGTGAAAAATCTAAATTTTCCAGCAGAGATTTTATCTACAAAGCTGCTCCTCTGATGGCAGATACAGACACTTTAGTGGAGAAACTGCTGCTGCTCTGGAGGAACACTAAATTTGGCAGATTTACTACTATTGCCTTGGCAGAAATACCATTCCATTTGCAGAAAATCTCCTTCCTCCTCTTTAGAACCAGATCGTATATTAAAGGACATGCTGCTGGGTGTAAACACCATAAACACAGTCTAAACCTAATACATACAGGTTCCAAAAATATATGAAAAATAAGTCTTTGGGCCAACTACAATCATAGCAGTCTAGGAGAAAAGAAATATTCGGAGGGGAATGTGTTTTTAGAGTCACTAAGGATGGAGAGGATGTGAGTCCTCACCAAGTAATAATGTCACAATTCTGTATCAGATTCCGTTAGGTCTCAGTGATTTAAACCTGAGATCAACTTGTTGTAGCTGGAGCACAGAGCAAGCAGGCTTAAATAAGGAGAAATGTGTAAAGCATTGACCAGTACGCAAACAGTTAAGAAGTTGAAAACACAGCACAGTAAAAAGCCCTCTCCAATTTATAAATAGAGTAAACTTTAATGAACAAATAAATGTCAAAATGACAAAAATCAGATGTAGAAAACCAGAGGTATGATTTTTAGAACTTTTAAGTCAAAATAGCACCTAAAGCTCAAAGCCCCAATCACAGCTATGTAGTCATGCTAGACTGGGTCCAAGTCAGAAGTTAAGGCTGACTGCAAGCTACTGTCAGTCAGATACAGGGACCAGGGTATTCCCAGTGTAAAGTTTACCTTGTGACTTAAAGGATTTTTTGAGGGAAAGTCTTCTTAGACTGGTCGCCTGGAGGTCGATTGCAGGCTGGATCCGAAGGAGGACTCAACGACAACGGCCTGGTGAAGTGCAAATCTATGGTGGGAGCCTTGGCTCCAACGAGAAACTTGCTGTGGTTGTTGTTGACGGTTGGAAAGCTCCAAGTGGGCAAAGTCCAGAATTTGTGCCCAGGAAGGTCTCATTCATGGTCGCATGCTGTTCGACGTTGACCTCGGTGGAGCCTCTCTACATTCGGACTTAGAAACTTTTCTATAAGTTAAAATCCATTCAGAGGAGGAAACCTGCAAGTTTGAGTCTGGCAAGTGGTTCAACTTCCGCGACTATGGTTTCGGGTCAGTCCCGGTCTCTGCTGATTCCCTAGCGGAAAAGTTCTGAAAATGTTTCTATGAGTCACTTTTTGCAGGTTTTAGGGTCAGAGGGGTACACTTAAACACCAGCCAAGGGTCCTGGACCGTGAGGGCTCCATTTTGGGGTTAGGACTGACTCTTCCAGAAGCCACCAGCAGGGTTCAGTACAAATCCAGTTGGAGCTGGTCAGCTGGGCTATTGGAAAGGAGGGTTCTTGCAGCTTTTGTGGCCCTGTAGCTTATCATGAGGTCAACCAGTTGACTCTGACCCTTGGAGTACACTTCTTTGCCCTAAGTGCAAGTGGGAGCAGGTTGAGCCCTTGGCATCTCTCTCCACAGGTTCAAAAGCTGATACAGTCTTCTGTCTTTTACAGGTCCATATGTTTTCTGTAGATGTTATCCAGGGTTTCCCATTTATGTCTGGCACCAGTGTGTGGGTGGGGAAAACTCCCTGACCAATAGGAAAAATTTTCCCAGGGGCAACACTATCCACTTTTACATCACTTCTTGGGTGTTTGGCCCAAAACACTCCCACAGTACACAGCTCTGTCAAAAGCCAACACTGCAGGACCTTTCTTCTCCTGAGCAGAGCTTTGAGCACACCCCTGAGGTTTGTCTAGGGAAAAGAGAAACTCCCCTTGCTAACCAATTCTGAAAAGGATTCCGCCCATTGGAATTGGTGTTATTCTGACTACCTGGAGAATGGAAAGGGCAGGCCTAGGTATGAGTTCCTATACCTGTGACAGGGGATGCCCGTTTGTAGCTTGTGCAGTTGGTGGGCACATCCTGCAGGCCAGCCTGTCAGGCTTAAATCACACCTCTTCCCACCCAAGGCCTTTTTGTTCCCTTTTCTGGGAGCCATTCACACCTGCTTGCATGGGGCCAGCAGGCTGCTAGGTGACAGTTGGGGATTAAGTCTGCAAAGACTACCAGAGACTTTAGTCAGAAAAATAGTGACTGTCTAAAGTCACTATTTCTGAAATAGTTGACAAAATTCTAATTTGGCATTAAGTTGGATTGTGTTTAATTATACAATAGTGTTTGAAGTATTTTACTAGCTAGTGCAAATTTGAAGTTATCTTTGTTAAGTGTAAAAGGTGATCCAATGTTTTCTATGGCACAGTCAGCTTTGCTACAGTATAATAGGGGTTTGGGGCCTTTTGCATTGTAAGACATGTAAAAACATTAAATACATATGTCCTGCTTTTAAATACTATGCACCCTGCTTTAGGTTTGGTAAGGTGTACTTTAGAGGTGGTTTGTTACTATTTAAAAGGAAACTTTAAGCCTGTTAAAAGTGCCATTTTAACAGGTAAAAATGACAGTTTTAAAACTGCCCAGCTAGGCTGCTGTGCCATGTCTAGAGTCATGTTTTACATGGTTACTTTAGTGATGGCACAATAAGTGCTGCAGTCCACTAGTTGCATTTAATGTACTGGCCCTGGGTACACTTGGCACCATATACTAGGGACTTATATGTAAGTCAAATGAGCCAATCAGGATTTTAACCAATTTGACAAGTTTTATACAGTTAAGTCTTTTTATTATGTTGTGTTATTGCTGTCCTGATGTGATTATGTGATACTGTGCTGTGGTGTTCTGTTTTCTTGTATTGTTTTTATTTTCTTCCACTGATTTGTGCTTTTGCGCTATTAAGATGTGTTGTCTGTCTATATTTGTGTCTTGTTATTGTGTTGTTGTACTGTTATGCTGTTGTTAGTGCTGTGGTGTTGTGTTTCTTGTATTGTGCTGTTGAAGTTTATTTTGCAGCTAATTATGCTGGGTTTTTGTGATGTTCTGTTTTTGTGTTGTGTTGTTGTTCAACTGTGCTGCTGTGTGGTGTTTTCTTCTTTGGTGCTGTGCTGTTGGTATGAGAAAAAAACCTAGTTAGAAACCGAGTTATGGTTCCGGCTCAAACATGAAAATCCTCTGAAATTCATTATTTATGGTTCATAATGCAGACCATATACATGTGCCACCCCTTGCTCTGTGTATGACCTCTCACATAACATCACTGATGACAAGACAACTCACATCATTAATGACATCACCACTGACATCATGTTATGTTTTCCACTAACTTTGTGCGCAAGATCCAGTGAAAGGGATGTTCTTTTCTATTTCTCACCATTGACCACATATCCTAAAACACAACAGCAGGTGGTAGAAATGTGGAAAGGGGAATAGGAAAAGTGAAAAAAGACACAGCTCTCCACTCTGCCTCATCACTTCTGAGGTCAAAGATGCAATGCTTAAGACCCTACAATAATTATACCAATTAGTAACAGGTAAATGATGCAGTGCTTATGACCTCCTAATGTTAATACCAACTAGTAACACAACATAGAAGCACAGTCATTAAGTAACAGCACATACACAAGCCAATAATGTATAGTATATTCATAGTCCCCTCCTTCATAGCGTTAAAGGTGATGTCATATTTAGTCTGACCTGTAAGATCATTAATGGCAGTTGTAATTGCATCTGCATATATCAAGAGTTTGGTCATGAGCATTGTATTTAGTGTGTGAGATATGGTTTCCAAAGATGTTGTGCGAGCTATGGTTTTCTGAGCTCAACATAACTGATGAATTGCAGCATTTTTTAGTTTTAATTTGTAACCATAATTGAACTCTAACTGTCGGTTATTAAGTGAATTTGAGAGTTTTTTTAACATGTGCTAGGGCCAAGCCGTCAGCAAGGCGATGTGCCTAAATCACAGCAGTGGATCATCTCACTCTGTGCATGGTCTTCGACAACCACACAGAGGTTAGTCCCCTTTCTTGTATAGTTTTAGGGGCTTATTTATGAGCCCTTGCGTCACTTTTGCGCCACCGGTGCATCACTTTTTGTGACGCACCAGCAGGGTAAAAAATGAGCCATGTTGCGTCATATTTACAAAGTGACGCATCTTGCGTCATTTTATAAACCCCTGCGCCACATTAAACCTGTGCCAGGTATAATGTATGCAGGGTGGGTGTTCTGACGCAAGTAAGCCTCGTAGAAGTTACGCAGTGAAATCTATGAGATTTCACTGCATCACTTCTAGGATGCAAATGCGTCAATATCTTATGCCTGCCTCACAGCAGGCGTAAGACTGACGCAGGCACATTTGAAATGGGACTTGCCCATGTGAAATGACCCATTGATGGAGTTGCATCACTTTCGTGACACACTCCAGCAATGCGTCATTTTTGCGCCTACAGATACATCAGAAATACTGACGTATCTGTAACTCTCTGCGACATGATGCGGCATACTGTAAATATCACGCATCCAGCATGTCGCAAGGAGTGCACAATGAAAAGTGACGCATCGCTGTTTTCACGCAGCGATGCGTCACTTTTCATAAATGAGGCCCTTAGTCTTTACCATCTGACATGTTTGTGGACCCCGGTGTGGTGGTTGCAAGCTCTCACGGGCTTGTGGCTTATTGTTGGACCTCTCACAGGGTCACGGACCCGTACTGGTTATCTACTTCACATTTATTTTATGTTATGTTAGCTGACATTTCTATAGCGCGTAATCACCCAGGGGTCTCTTAGCGCTTCGAGAGAGTGAACACAAACAAGCCTCTGTCCATCTGGTGGTGCCTATATGCGGATTATTGGCGTGCCTCCAGGGCCTCCCTGAACAGGAGCGTTTTTAGGTGTTTCCGGAAAGGGAGGAGCGCGCTTTCCTTGCGGAGGCCGTCGGGCAGATTGTTCCAGAGTTGCGGGAGCATAACAGAGAAGGCTCTACCTCCCTTGGATGCAGTTTTAAACCGAGGGACCGCCAGCAGTTGGCTCTCGGAAGATCGCAGTTTCCGGCCTGGCACGTAGTTCCCCAGACGCTCCTTGATGTATGTTGGAGCCTGGCCGTAAATTGCTTTATGGGCAATGCAGAGGCCTTTGAACTTTGCCCTCTGCTTGATGGGGAGCCAGTGAAGTTTATGGAGCAGCGGGGTCGCATGCGCCATTCTGGGAAGCCAAAAGATCAACCTGGCGGCATCATTCATGGTCACTTGTAGTTTATTGGTTAGTTTTTCTGGTAGGCCAATGTACAGGGCGTTCCCGTAGTCCAGTCTCGATATGATGTTGTTATGTTATGTTAAAAGTATTTATAGAGTGCACTAACACCAAACGGTTTCATGGCGCTGAGAGCAGAGGAGCGACAATGTTATGATGAACAGAAGCTTTACTCGTATGCCTGAGAGAACAAAAGAGTCTTAAGAAGTGTTCTGAATTGGGCGTAGGAGGTAGCTAACCTCAGTCCAATGGGGAGAGAGTTCCAAAATTGAGGGGCCAAAAAAGAGAATCCAAGGCCACCATGTTTTTTGCGTTTGAAAGTGGGGATGGTGAGCAAATTCAGATGGGAGGAGCGAAGTTCACGATAGGGGACATAACGATGGATCCTAGATGAGATGAATACTGGGCCAAGGCCGGCAAGGGCTTTAAAGATGGTGCAGCCCAGTTTAAATACACACCGTTTAGCAACCGGGAGCCAATGAAGGCTCTTCATCAGGGGGCGGACGTGTTGGTATCTGGATTGATGAAAGATGAGCCTGGCTGCTTGATTTTGTACCAGTTGCAAACGGTGGAGTTGGTATGCCGGAATGCCAACATAAAGTGAATTGGCATAATCAATACGAGAGATAACCAAGGCCAGGATTACTAAGGTCAAGGCCTCGGTGGTCAGAAATCTACAGATCTTCCGAATTCTGCGTAGGTGGAAGAAGCAGGTAGAAACCACTGCACTAATCTGAGGTTTCATGGACAAATCATTACTGATTATGACCCCTAGACTTTTTACAGATTCTGCTGGGCGAGGCGGACTACCTAAGAGATGATGGTGGCCGATATTATCATCTGTAGTGCTGTTGTAGAGAGAAAGGGGGCAAGTCTTCGCATCTGTCTAAGAAGGCCTGTGCAAGTTCCGGTGACGGTGGCTACTTGGTTGGCCATAGAGAGCTCTGCATCAATCTTGATGCCTAGGCGTCTCACGACTGTGGCTGGCGTGGGGGTGGTCCCAAGCTCCTGGGGCCAAAAGAGGTCACTCCAGGGGTTAGACTTGGACGAGATGACCAGGACCTCTGTCTTATCGGGATTGACTTTCAGGGAGTTATTAGTCATCCAATTCACTGTGTATCTCAGGATGTTTTGTACCTGTAGAGAGGCCTGTTGAGTGTTATCGATTTGGAGGATAAGCTGAGTGTCGTCCGCGTAATTAAAAACTTGCCAATTCATGAGTGCAAGGGCAGCTATGAGAGGCTGGAGGTATATGTTGAAAAGGAGCGGGGACAACGCTGACCCCTGGGGGACTCCACACGTAAGAGTGCCTTTGACGGACACTAGCTCCCCTAGCTGAACCCTCTGGGACCGTCCGGACAGGAAGGACTTGAGCCACTGGTATGCTGTCCCACAGATACCCAGTTCAGTGATACGAGTTAGGAGCTGAGCATGGTTACCGTGTCAAATGCCGCCGAGAGGTCCAACAGAACCAGGGCACATGGTTTTTTGTTGTCGGCTTTGATTCGGAGTTCATCGACTACTGATAGAATCACCAGTTCCGTACTGTGGTGGGCCCTGAAACCTGCCTGTCGCCCCTGGAGTAGCTGGTGTTTCTCTAGGAACGCCGAAAGTGATGTTAGAATGTGTTGCTCTACCACCTTCGCCAGAAAGGGAAGCTGGGAGATGGGTCTATAGTTTTTAAGACTAGCGGCATCCCCCCCTGGTTTCTTCAGCAGGGGAGTGACCCTAGCTTCCTTTAGGTCGGAAGGGAGGTAGCCTGTCTCCAGGGAGCGGTTCAGAAAGGCAAGAAGTTGACTTTCTAGGCCGGGCAGGGCCATGCAGAACACCCTGGGGTTGCAAGGGTCTGCCGGAGAGCCTGATTTAGTGCGGTTCATCAGGCGAAGCATGGAGGCTCGGTCCACGTTAGGAAAGGATGGGAGTTGATTGTCGGGCATGGGAAGCGCAGGGTGCTGGTCAGGGGGGGCCTGGTTGGTCGGGGTATTCTCAATCTCCGCAAGGATGTCCTTGACCTTCTGTAAGAAGAAAGTCTGGAAGGTGTCACAGTCTACTGGTGGGGGTGTCTTTTTTTTGCTGTGACATTTGGCTGAGTTCTTTCAGAATCTTGAAGGTCTCTTTCTGTTTGTTTGAGGCCCCCAGAATTCTAGCCTCGTAGAATTCAGCCTTTCTAGTCAGGATGGCTTTTTTATATGTGGCTTGTAGGAGTTTGTGGGCCTCAAGCTCCGCTTGGCTGCCAGATTTCCGCCATCGCCTTTCAGCTTGGCGGAGAGTTTGCTTTCTCACCCTCAGGTCTTCATTGAACCAAGGGGCTCCTTTCCCTTTGTCTCTGACTTTCCCTCTGCGTGCCGGGGCAACTTGGTCAATAGCTTTACTAAGTGATTCGACGATGGCTGCACATTCTTGGTCGAGGGTGCTTGACAGGGGTACTTTCCGAGGGAGCCCAGCTAAGGTGCCCACCAGTGTGTCAGCCTCAATTCGGTTCCAGCTACGTATGGTTTTCCACCCTAAGGGTGGGTGCATCGGCTGACTGCCCAGCGGGACCCAGCAGCTGATCAGCGAGTGGTCGGACCAGATGCATGGGCTGATGGCACTAAGACAGGTTTGAGGCTGAGAGGTCCAAATGAGGTCAAGTGTGTGGCCCTTACTATGGGTTGGGGCATTCACTAGTTGGTGGAGCCCCAATGAGCTCATAGAGCTCTCAAACTGGCTGGCCAGCGACTCTCTAGGTGTGCTGTCCCAGTGGTAGTGGAAGTCGCCAACCACTAGGAGACACTGGTAGCGGGAGCAGAGGTCGCTAACCATCTCAAAGAATAGATCGTTAAACCTGGGGCTCGGTCGTGGGGGACAATAAGCTACTAGGATTACTAGGCAGGAGGATTTAGTTGAGATTTTGACACCTAGAGTGTCAGCGTTTTCAATACTCTCTGCTAGTATCTTTTCCACTAAAAGGCGTGTGTTGAAAAGGATGGCAACCCCTCCCCCTCTAGTATTGTCTTGTCTATGTGCCAGTGGGTGGTGAAGTCCCCGGGGAGCGCTGCAATCACGTCAGGAACAGAGTTGTCTCCCAGCCAGGTTTCAGTGACTGCCAGTAAATCAATCTCTCCGTCCTGAAGGAGCAAGAAGACTTTGAGGCAGTGTTTTTGTAGTGAGCGTGTGTTGAGCAAGGCCACTCTAAGACCTGGTGGTTGTGTGGGCGGGGTGTTTTTATGATGGGCTGGCCGCAGGCTCGGGGATTCATTGTCCTTCTTGTTGACAAGAAGGTTTTCAGTTTTTAGAATCTCCACTGCCCTCTTATCTAGTGCACAGTTCCTGGTGGCTAAAGCTTGGAGTTGTTTTGCTGAATATGACACAAATTGGCTGGGGGTCCTGGCCCCTGAGCCCGGTCGGGCGCGGACGGGCGCAGACGGGCTTGCCTTAGGTGCGCCTTTGGCTCCAGCGTGGGCCTAAATGTATTCCTGTCCGCCCGCCCACCAATCAGCGCTGCGCTGCAGCCGCTGAGCCCCCCTCTGAGCACTAGACCGCGTTAACAGAGCGGAAGTGCTGACGACCAGGGAGGGAGCGAGCGGCAGGGGAAAGGGCGCGTTTGCACAGATACCGTTTTCTAATTCAGATTCAATTACACAATGCAGGTTAAAAATGACAAAGTGCAAAAAAGCAATTTTTAAGTTCCAGAGAAAAGAAAATGCAGGTGATTGATGTTTCTGCATTAAATTTAGGAGCTGGATGCATCCTGAGTGCTGACTCTGCCTGCTGAATACTGATCTTGTTTCCCCAGGAGCAGCTGTGTAACTGCATTCATGTTTAAATGCAATAAAGATACTTATATTTGTTATTTTCACCGCACAGGTTGTAATAATGAGAGACTACCATCATGACAATGTGGTTGATATGTACAACAGTTACCTTGTTTGTGATGAACTTTGGGTAGTGATGGAATTTCTGGAAGGTGGAGCCCTGACGGATATAGTAACCCACACAAGGTATGTGTGAATCGTATAACCCAATATTGTTAACCATGTCAAACATTTGTCCTGCTTATATTAAGCAACACATTAATTGATTGTGTTTTGATTTATGTATTGACTGATAATTCAGAAAAAAATAAAAACTCAGAGGAGGGCATTATTACACAGTGCTGCCTACTGTACATGTCAAGGATATTGCAAGTCACTCAGGAGTTCACTAGTAAAATACAAGGACAAGGCCAAAACTTATGGAATTCCGAGGCTACATGCGATATCTTTTTAAACAGAGACTTTTTAATGCATAGGCAAAGTGGGCAATTGCCAAGGCGCCCCCTGGTAAAGTGGGTGGGACAGTCGAACTTTCTACCACAATAACCTTACTCATCAAAGACAGTTTCTATTTCTAATTTGACAGTTGATCATGTTTAACACATACTTAGTGCCAGTAGTGGCCGGTGGTGGGAGTGCTGCCGGGCGGTGACTGCGGGGAGGGGCAGGGTGGTAGAACTGGAACACAGCCGATTCGAGGTAAGTAACATATAAACAAATAAAACGAATTTCGTTGCGCGCGCTGCATCGCATTTGGCGAAACAGCGCGTGCAACGAAATTCGTTTTATTTATTTGTTTACTTACCTCTAATCGGCCGTATTCCGTAGTTTACTACCCCCCACCCTGCCCCTCCCCACGTCACCGCCCGGCAGCACTCCCACCACGGGCCGCTACTGCTTAGTGCCACTTCTACTAAGGGTTTACACTGGCTTAAAGTGACGCAAACTATGCCAAACACTTGCAAGGACATTTACGTTCCTGTGCAAAAGTTATTTTGCGCTGGAAAGATGTGGTTTTCTTAGCACAAATAGTACTTTGCACCACTTTGTGTCAACAGATCAGTACTAGGGTGGATTAGTGCAAGCACCCATATTTTTTTAATGCAAAGCCCACTCTGGTATAATATCCAGGCTGGGCTTTGCATCAAAAAATAAAGCTTACCTGAAGCAGGATCTAATATGGAGTAATGTTTTCATTTCTGCAAAAGTTCCACAAATTACATGCATGCTGCACTGTACAGCACATACATAATGTTTGATATGCCTAAGAATGTATATAGCCATCGAATTGTGTACTAGAAGTGTATGCTGCCAGTGCAAATCCTGTGCTAGACAGCACATTCACCTTTGCACCTTGGGGCAAACGTTATGCATGGTTGTAGATAGCCTGTTATTGGGCCAGCACAGGGGTAGTGAACTGCAGCAGGCCATTTTAATAAATATGGCTTTTCACTGCTTTTTCTCCCTTGTGCAACTTTGTGCAGCAACTTTGGTTGATGTACTGCATTGCACTGAAAGGTAAATCTGCCCCTTATTGGGCATTCTAGCTGCCCAGCCTTAACCTTTGCACTACCAGCCAGTTGGTGTCAATTAAGTAGAAAAATATTTTTCTGTATCATTTCCCTCTCCGTATATCACCTCACCTCTTCTACCTTGACCATCTCTGTTAACCTCTCTTACTATCTCAACTCTTTATATAACTTCACCCTCTTTCTCTCAGCTCTCTCTACTTCACCTTTGTCTACCTTACCTTTCTATCAAAGTACCGAATATAGATCACTCAACTTCATCTCTCTCTTTACTCTCTGTATCTATATCTATATGTATAAGTCTCAATGCCCTCTCTCTACCTCATCCCTTTGTCTGGACCTCAGTGCACTTTTTCCATATGACCTGCACGTAACTCTCCCCCTTCTATTTCACTTCTCACACAACCTCATCTCTATCTTTACCTCACCTTTCAACCTTTCTCCATGTCTCTGCTACCTTACCTTACCTCATCCTAACTCGCTCTGAGCCCTTTCTCTACCTCACCACCACTCCCTCACCTGTGTCTCTAATTTCCCCCTCTGCGTCGCATCTCCTTCACTACCTCACCTCTGTTTGCCCCACATCTGTCTCTCACTACTGACTTCTCAGTTTACCTCATCAATAGTTTACTACCTCTCTTCTCCACCTCCACCTCCTCTTTCTCTCATTCTTGTTCCTTTCTTTCACCTCTCTAAATATCTTACTCCTTTCTGGCCACCACTATTTTGCTACCTTTGCCCCTTGTCCTCTATAATCAACTCCTCTGCCTCTCTCGCTTTCTCTGTCACTCTGCACCTTCTCCATTTTAACTTACCTCTCCACCTCAACTGTCCATCTCAACTTTTCTTTACAGATCTCTACCTCATAATCTCTTTCACTTTTTTGATCTCACAACGGTCTACCTCTATATAAACCCCAGGTTTCTTTCTCTCAAGTCAACTTCCTCTTTTTGCTTCATACCACATTTCTCTTTCTACCCTTCAACTCTCTCTTTACCATTCTCTCTTCCCCACTGCTCTTTATCTGACCCGTTTTTTATATTGCTCTCTCTCTACCTGTATCTCTTTTTCCCTGTTGTCTCTTGGTCTACATCTACCTCCTGTTGCCTCTCCTCTCTCAAAGGCACCTCTTTTTTACATTACCTCTCTCTCTACCTCACCCCTTGGAGTACTGTACTCCTCTTCCTCTCCCTAAATGTCCTTCTCCCTTCCTCTATCTCTTCATCTCTACTGCACTCTCAAATCTTACCTAATTGTCCGTCTCTGTTTTCCTACCTACATCTTCTCTCTATCTCCTTATCTTTCTTTCTGGCTACCTCCCCTTTATCGATTTACTTTACTTCTCTCCCTACCACAAATATCTTTCTACATCATCTCTATCTCTACCTCTTCACCTCTACTTCACATCTCTTGTTATACTGTTCTCTTTATGCCCCTGTCCATCTCTTTGACTCTACCCTGTCCCATTTCTATTACTCAGCAGGGTCACAGTTAACTGTCTAGCAATAGCAGTGCACACCCATGAAGAGGAAAAGAGGGATATGGTAGGGGGAGAGAAATCAGCAGAAAGCAATTAGATGTAAACTTCTGGAATGGTGACAATCCTCAAAGTAGGGCTGTGATGTTCCCTGTTGCAGCAAGAATGCTAGTAGTGAATGGGGATATATTTGTGATTATAAACATTTGGAGAACTAAAGCTACAATTTCAAATAATCTGTGAACATTCCTTACTTTAATACCAAGCAATAGTCCACTAAACATCTAACAATTCACCTATAGCACTGTTTTCCTATAGCAGGGGTAACATATAATTTAGAATTGTTTGACATCACTCAGGGCTTGAATGAGCCGAAAAGAGGTAATACATTCAAAGTTGCTTCAGACAGGAGACCCCAAAATATCTAATGCCTGGTGCCCCTCTATCCTTAAGATGTCACTGTTTTTAATTACAGTAGAGGCCATTTTTATCCTCATAATACATGGCCTCTCCATCACCCTCGTGCCACCTACTGCCCTATTAGTTCCTTGGTGTTTTGCTCCTTCTAAGCAACAATAAGAAAATGTATAATAAAGGTGGAATCTGTAGGGTATTTTGGCTCATCAATAAGTGCTCTACAGTTAGTTTTATGTGAGTTCGTCGAAAATACACTTTTGTGGGGTGTGAGGGTAACATGCAATCCCCTGTATTGAACCCCTGCAGTTTAATATACAAACTTTTTAAATAAACAACAAATCACTAGATTGTCAGGAAAGAACATTTATAAGAAAGGGGTCTGTAAAGCCTGTTGTTTATTTATTTTTATATGTAGCATTTAAATGTTGTGCTCAAGTGGCAGCTTTTCACAGAGGTGCTGAATCTGTACTGTTGCAATAGAGTAGTTATGTCATCATTTTTATTTCAAGGGATTAGTGATCTCATAGTTAGATTGTAATAAAAAAAAAAATAGGGAGGGAGCTTTTATACAGGAATTTCTGTATTCCGTGTATTAGAAAACAGTTTCAACTAGCAGTAAGACTCTGCTGTATGTAGAGTATTGGCCGCTTGTGAATTCACTATTGCTACTCCGTATTAATACTAATAGAATGCAACTAGAAATGGTGGTAAGTACCTACAGTTGTAATTATCAACAATGTTAAAATCATACCTGGTGAAATACACTGGATTTCCAGTAGCTTAACAACGCAACACAAGCTACTCCATCACATAACACACATTTACTTATTACCATCTAGTTATAGCTTAATACCAGCTGCGACCCAATATTATTTGGGTGGTATTTTCTAACCCTGTCTAGTTGAATCATATTTTGTTGTGGGGATTAATGGTGGGGATACTAGTGGTACTGCAATTGCACTCAACTTTAATTTTGGCACTAATGGCAAACAAAGAAGGTGTTTTCCCACTGGCTACATTGGGAAGTTTATTTACAGTTTCTTTCACAGCAAGAGAATGTGACTGAACATGAAGGAATACATAAAAGTACTAAAGTAGTACTACTTGCTGTACTAAATGCTTTTGTGCATCAACACCATAGGGTTTTTTGTACTGTCGTAAGCTCCATGTTAGAAATTGGGTTGTTGGTTGACTGGGGTGTGAGCCCCAACAGCCACAATCCCTTGCAGGGTGAACCACAAAAGGTTGCTAAATTAACCTGTGCTTAACCCTCGATAGCTTGGCACAAAAAGCAGTCAGTCTTAACTGAGAGGCAATGTGTTAAGTATTTATGCAGCACACAAACAGTGATAAAGTGAAAATACCACACAAGAAAAATCCCAAACCAGTTTAGGAAAATAGAGAACATTTTATTAAATTAGTTGACATAATTACAAAAATCCAATCAGTAGAACTGGAGCAATGAATTTTTAAAGATTTCACTAAAAATAGCATCAGAAAGCATAAAGCGCCATCTATGGATATCTGGTCGCTCTGGACCTGGTCAAAGTCACAAGTTCAGGCCAACCGCAATGAAGCACAGGTCAGCTACGGTCACCAGGTAAGGTCTGCCGAAGTTTCACCTTCTTAAATTTGTACCAAGTGTCCCGTTTGCGGTGGAGGGGGCCGCAAGGAGCATGGAGAGCATTGTGGGAGGCTGCTAGAGTAGCGTGAAGAGCAGGCCAGGTGTCATGGATGGGCGTTGCTGGAGCTTCTCGTTAGTGGTCTCCGTGAGCAGTCGATGGTGTAGCGCGAAGGGTCAGGCTGACAGTGCTTCACCTAGAATTGCAGTGCGAGCATTGAGGTCTCACTCTGAATGGTTCCATTCGCAGTCACATAGAACTCAAAAGGTTGAATACACCTCTCTAAGCCACACCAAGGGCCCAGGACCTCAGGGGCACCAGTTGGAGGCCAGAAACCCACTACAGGTGGGTCCAGGTGTTGGTGCATGATGCTGGGGAGCCTTTTATGCTCTTGAGGCTGAGATTAAGAGGCCAGCAGACTAGCCCTTGGAGTCACTCTGGTAGCCCTAGGTTCAAGATACAGTTGCAAGTCCTGTTCTTCTTCCCTGGGCCAGAGGGCAGTAGGGCTGAAAGACAGTAATTCAGCAAGGCAACAGAGAGTCAGCAGTCCAGCAGAGTGGCAGTCCTTTCAGCAGCATAGCATCCTTCTTCCTGGCAGAGTATCCACCGGTCCAGAGGTGAACTGAAGAGAGGTGTCTTAGGTCCCCTTTTTTACCCTGGTGCCCTGGATCTGGAAGGTGGGAGAAGCTTCCAGACAGTGGCTTTGAAGTGCATGGTATTTTCTGCCTTCCCTGGCTCCAAGTTGGCTACAGTGACAATGTGGGGTTGTTAACCCCTTTGTGTGAATATCAGAGCACAGGCTATTCAGTTGCAGGCAGGGCTGTGCTTAGCTCTGCCCACCCACCCTGGCAGCAGATGGCCCATTCAGGCACAGCTAATCCCACTATTGTGTGACTGTCTGGGGGAAATTCACAAAGTCAAACTGTCAGTTACACCCAGTCATGTGCCCCAAGGCAGGCTACAGGCACAAAAGAACTAAGGCCAGGAAGATGCCAACTTTCTAAAAGTAAAAGACACACAGATGATGGACAGAATGCAGATCAAATCAAACATTCACCCCCAGGCAAGAGATCTGTTCTTTTTTCATTTGTCATCCTAAGTGGGAAGGGTATGCCCAGATGTGGGTCCAGTGCTCGCTACGCCACCAGATTCAAGCTAGCCTGGCTGATGAGGGTGTTACCCGGATACGGTCCCAGGATGCTTGTTTCTGGTCCAGGGAAGACCTGGCCTGGCAGTTCGACTGGACTGTTCCCATGAGAAACAGGGTCAAGACTGATTTGCATATGGCCTAGTCTAAACTGGAATGGCGTGGCATGCAAATAAATGATGGATTTAACCCAGATCTGTGACTGGGGGTGAATGTTTGATTAATTCAGCATTCCATCCATCATCTGTTCTTTTTGCAACTTACTAAAAGTGGCATTTTTAAGATTGTGATGATAATTCCAACTTTACCATTAAAGAGGGTTTATCATTACAATTTCATAGATACCAAACATGAAATATTCACCTGCTCTGAATAGGAAATTGCAGCTTGTTAAATGTAATAAGAAATGCTCAATGTTATCCTATAGGAGAGGTAGGCCTCACAGTAGTGAAAAACAAATGTAGGAGTTTTTCACTACCAGGACATGTATAACTTAAAATTACATGTCCAACCATTCATTTACACAGCACCCGGCCCTATTGACTACCTAGGGCCTACCTTAGGAGTGATGTCTATGTAATAAAAGGAGAGTTTAAGACTTGGCAAGAAAGTTTAAATGCCAAGTAGAAATGGCAGTTTAAAACTACATTCTGGATGCAGTGGCAGACCTGGGACATGTTTTGAAGTGCTACTTAAGTGGGTAGCACAATAAGTGCTGCATGCCCTCTAGTAGCATATAAATTACAGGCCCTAGGTAAATGGTATACCACTGTACAAAGCACTTACAAGTAAATTTAATATGCCAATTGCATATAAGCCAATGTAAGCATGTTTGAGGGGAGGGAGCACAAGCACGTTAGTACTGGTTAGCAGTGGTAAAACGCACAGAGTCCTAAGGCCAACAAAATAAATTCAAAAGACACACAATTGATGGATGAAATGCAGAACAAATCAAAACATTCACCCCCAGTCAAGAGATCGGGGTTAAATCCATTATTCTTTTGCTCACCATGCCACCCCAGTTTAGACCTGGCCATATGCAAATCAGTCTTGACCCTGTGCCTCATGGAAACAGTCCAGCCCGAACTGCCAAGCCAGGTCCTCCCTGGACCGGAAATAAGCATCCTAGGACCGGTTTCGGGGTTTCACCCCTCATCAGCCAGGATAGCTTGAAACCAGTGGCACAGTGAGCCCGGGACCCACGTCTGGGCATACCCGGCACACTTAGGGCGAGGAAGCAAAAGACACACAATTGATTGACGGAATGCAGAACAAATCAAAACATTCACCCTCAGTCAAGAGATCTGGGTTAAATCCATCATTCTTTTGCTCACCATGCCACCCCAGTTTAGACCTGGCCATATGCAAATCAGTCTTGACCCTGTGCCTCATGGGAACAGTCCAGCCCAAACTGCGAAGCCAGGTCCTCCCTGGTTGGAAACAAGTATCCTAGGACCGGTTTCGGGTTCCACCCCTCATCAGCCAGGATAGCTTGAATCCAGTGGCACAGTGAGCCCCGGACCCACGTCTGAGCAAACACCGGCGCACTTAGGGCAAGGAAGCAAAAGACACACAATTGATGGACGGAATGCAGAACAAATCAAAACATTCACCCTCAGTCAAGAGATCTGGGTTAAATCCATAATTTTTTTGCTCACCATGCCACCCCAGTTTAGACCTGACTTTATGCAAATTAGTCTTGACCCTGTGCCTCATGGGAACAGTCCAGCCAGCCCGAACTGCCAAGTCAAGTCCTCCCTGGACCAGAAACAAGCATCCTAGGACCGGTTTCTGGGTTTCACCTCTCATCAGCCAGGATAGCTTGAATCCAGTGGCACAGTGAGCTCGTTGATAGCTTGAATCCAGTGGCACAGTGAGCCTGGGACCCACGTCTGGGTATTCCCAGCGCACTTAGGGCAAGGAAGCAAAAGACACGCAATTGATGGATGGAATGCAGAACAAATCAAAACATTCAACCCCAGTCAAGAGATCTGGGTTAAATCCATCATTCTTTTGCTCACCATGGCACCCCAGTTTAGACCTGGCCATATGCAAATCAGTCTTGACCCTGTGCCTCATGGGAACAGTCCAGCCCAAACTGCCAAGCCAGGTCCTCCCTGGACCGGAAACCAGCATCCTAGGACAGGTTTCGGGGTTTCACCCCTCATCAGCCAGTATAGCTTGAATCCAGTAGCACAGTGAGCCCGGGACCCACTTCTGGGCATACCCGGCGCACTTAGGGCGAGGAAGCAAAAGACAAACAATTGATGGACAGAATGCAGAACACATCAAAACATTCACCCCCAGTCAAGAGATCTGGGTTAAATTCATCATTCTTTTGCTCACCATGCTACCCCAGTTTACACCTGGCCATATGCAAATCAGTCTTGGCGATTTTAATCTACACGTGAATGATCCTCAATAAAATTTGCATAATCTAGTGACTTTTGAGCAATATAATTGCAAAGATCCTGACATATATTGGCTACACAGTCGGGTGGTCTATAGATGAGTATACCAGCGAGGGATGAAGAGGGATTGATTTGGAGGCAAAAATTGAGGCCTTCAATACCCTGTATGTTGAGAGGGGCAGAGGAGACTAACTCCCAAGAATCTTTAAATATAATGGCCACCCCGCCCCCTCTTTTATTTCCCTCTCTATTTGCATAACACATTTTGAAACCTGGCGGGATGGCCAGAGTTATTGCTGCCACAGTGTCCATATTAAGCCAGGTTTCGGTTAAAAACATGGCATCCCATGAAAGATCAGCTAGGGCCTACCCTTCTCCCACTGAGAAAGAAACCCAATGGTGACCCAGGAGATCTTAACAATCTTAGGCCAATCTCCTTACTACCTGCTCCAGGTAAAATGTTAGAGAAGTTGGTCCAGCGGCAACTGACCTGTTTTGTCGAGAGTAATGCCGCCCTGCATGATACACAATCTGGTTTTCGGGCAGGTTACAGCACGGAGACTGCTCTCCTGGAGGTGGCCGAGTCGGTGAGATGGTCATTAGATTCAGGGGCTTCAGTGGTACTGGTGCTCCTGGATCTGTCTGCAGCTTTCGACACCGTCGACCACACCATGCTGGTGCAGAGACTGCAAGACATAGGTTTTGGGGGGATGGTCTTGTCCTGGTTGAAATCATACTTAAGCGGCCGCACTCAAAGAGTCGCTTTACAACCATTTGAATCAAAACCTAAAACCCTATGGTGTGGCGTCCCTCAAGGCTCCGCATTGAGCCCTTTACTCTTTAATTTGTACCTAGCCCCTCTTTTTTCTCTGATTGCCAACTGGGGGGTGAAGGCAATCTCCTATGCTGACGACACCCAGCTGGTTTTCCCTTTTCAGGAGCAAACGACAGAGGCTTTTATGAATTTTAAAGGCTGCTTGAGAGATATTGCCTTTTGGATGAATACTAACAAACTAAAACTCAACGCGGGAAAAACAGAGGTGCTGTTTTTCGGCAACGGCCCTGTGCCTGCTTCAGATTTGTGGTGGCCAGTAGAAATGGGCCCTCCGCCTTCGCCTAGTAAAAGTATTAAAAACTTAGGGGTGAGATGGGAGGCGAATCTCTCCTTTTTGGCCCAAATCCAACAGGTCACCGCTTCATGTTTTAGTAAAATGAGAAATCTTCGTAAATTTCTACATTTTATGCCAGAAGATTGCCGTAAGGCCGTAGTCCATGCCACAGTGACATCCAGGCTGGACTACGCAAACGGCCTGTATCTCGGTCTGCCTAAATATGCGATTAGACGTTTGCAGATGGTGCAGAATGCGGCTGCGAGACTAATTAGACGCATTCCGTTTCGACATCATGTCTCTCCGCATTTACAGGAACTGCACTGGCTTCCGGTGGCCAAAAGAATTGAATTTAAGTCCTTGACGTTGGCCTATCGGGCTCTTCAGGGAAGATGCCCTAGCTATCTTAGACAAAGACTTGGCAGGTATAAGCAAGATCGCGCCTTGCGGTCAAATTCTCAGAACTTGCTTACCGCTCCTCGCTTTGTGAAAGCTTGTCTGGGCGGTAGGGCGCTCTCAGTTAGAACGGCTCAATTGTGGAATGCCCTACCAGGGTTTCTCCGCCAAGCTGACACTGAGACTAGTTTTAGAAAAGCGCTGAAGACATGGCTTTTCAGCAATTAATCAGGCCTGACCTCTGAGCCTAAACTTTGTGCACGCGTTGCTTGCTGCTTAGCGCCGGGACACCTCTATTTGAGGTAGCTGTTCGCGCTTTATAAGTTTCAGTATTATTATTATTATTATTACCACTACTACCACCCTTACCCAGGAGGGGCTGGATGCCCACCACTACTACCACCCTTACCCAGGGGGGGCTGGATGCCCACCACTACTACCACCCTTAGCCAGGGGGGCTGGATGCCTACCACTACTACCACCCTTAGCCATGGGGGTGCCAGATGCCCACCACTACTACCACCCTTACCCAGGGGGCTGGATGCCTACCACTACTACCACCCTTAGCCAGGGGGGCTGGATGCCTACCACTACTACCACCCTTACCCAGGGGGCTGGATGCCCACCACTACTACCACCCTTACCCAGGGGGGCTGGATGCCCACCACTACTACCACCCTTAGCCAGGGGGCTGGATGCCTACCACTACTACCACCCTTAGCCAGGGGGGCTGGAGGCCCACCACTACTACCACTCTTACCCAGGGGGCTGGATGCCTACCACTACTACCACCCTTAGCCATGGGGGTGCCAGATGCCCACCACTACTACCACCCTTACCCAGGGGGCTGGATGCCTACCACTACTACCACCCTTACCCAGGGGGGCTGGATGCCCACCACTACTACCACCCTTAGCCAGGGGGCTGGATGCCCACCACTACTACCACCCTTAGCCAGGGGGCTGGATGCCTACCACTACTACCACCCTTAGCCATGGGGGTGCCAGATGCCCACCACTACTACCACTCTTACCCAGGGGGGCTGGATGCCTACCACTACTACCACCCTTAGCCATGGGGGTGCCAGATGCCCACCACTACTACCACCCTTACCCAGGGGGGCTGGATGCCTACCACTACTACCACCCTTAGCCATGGGGGTGCCAGATGCCCACCACTACTACCACCCTTACCCAGGGGGCTGGATGCCTACCACTACTACCACCCTTACCCAGGGGGGCTGGATGCCTACCACTACTACCACCCTTACCCAGGGGGGCTGGATGCCTACCACTAACAACAACTCCACTCACAGGATGGCTAATACATGTCGTAACAAGCACACACCAACATAAAGAATGCAACATTAAGACATCCCCCAACACCATGACAAGCGTGTGTAGACTGTGTCAAATGCCTACGACACAGAACATGATCATCAACATACAATGTGACACCCTATCACATGTGCCACACATAAATGTGTGTGGCCCCCACAATGCAAGCAGGCTATGACCATTGTGGCAATGGGATCCAAACCCCCATCATCACAGTGACCAAAATGTAAGTGTGGGGTCCTGAGCTGAAGCACATCTTGACCATTGTGGCAATGGGGTCCAAATCCCCATCATCACAGTGCCCAAAATGTAAGTGTAGGGTCCTGAGCTGAAGCACATCTTGACCATTGTGGCAATGGGGTCCAAATCCCCATCATCACAGTGACCAAAATGTAAGTGTGGGGTCCTGAGCTGAAGCACATCTTGACCATTGTGGCAATGGGGTCCAAACCCCCATCATCACAGTGACCAAAATGTAAGTGTGAACAAAGTAGAAGCTGCAACTGGCAAACTGCATAGACAAATCCTGGTCACAGAACAACAAACACAACTGTGGCAAAGTAGTGCAGGTGTCCCATTGCAACATAGATTTGGGGAGGCAAACAGTGCAGTGCAAATAAGACATACCTCTGGCCAGCTGCATACAAACATCACCCATGGTGTCTGACACCGTCAGCATACATCAATGACACAATGACAGAAGTGACCATCACAATGCAGACCCACATATTTGCACCAATGGACACACCAATGCAGATACCCTGTGTAGACTGCAGATGGCAGGTGAACAGATACCATACCATGGCAGCAATGGGACACATAAACAATGATCATTGTGCTGACTGATGACCTAGGAGTCCCAGGGACAGCAGGGCAAACACACCAAACAACATACAGATAATGGCACACCATGAATATGCCAATGCAGTGGCGCTGATGCACAAACACAAACAGGCAGACACACACTGCACATCAAACACAACAGGTGAGGGGGGCCAGTGTCCCCAGGCAACCACACAACACATGAGGAGGCCTGAAGACCAAACACACAGATGTGCATACAGTGCCACACAAAGGTAACTCAGGGATCCAATTCCCCTATGTGGGCAATCAGGCATTGTCAGATGAGAGGGAGCACAAATCACACATGTCACACAAGCATGTAGGAACAGCAACCCACACAGTAAGACACCGAGGCACCACAGCACCACCCCCAGGGCCCACACAATGTGGTGACCCTGGGCTGCATTACAATACCACTGTGATGACAAAGCCAGATGTCGTTCACACTGTGAACCACAGTCATGTATCCTGAGCAAAGAATCACCAGCACACCCACACAAGCACAAATCAATCAGCATGGCCAGTAAGCCAAGGCCAACATGGAGGCAGGGGTCTTGCCGGGCAACAACTCTCATCTGCACACACTAAACAACACACACCTCGACCACCAACAATGTGCTGCAGTGAAGCTCACATGCACAGGTGACATTGCGCATGCACCCATGACAATCCCAGGGGGTGGGTGGGAAGCAAGGTGCAGAAACACAGCACACATGGCCACTCAACAAGACTCCTAAATGTCTGACACACTGCACACTACGCCGTACATGGACATGACGGCAACACCACACCAACCAATGGGATCCCAGCCACAGTCACACACCAATGAAGAAGCCAAGGTCACCCACAAAGAACACACATGGACAACTACCAACATTGCAGCCCTGACCCTGAGGAGTGCCAGCAGTCACACACACAACGTGTCACAAACAATGAAAGCTAACACAAACCGGAAATCACATTACAGGAGTAAACAACAAGTGCTAAGGGGAATCCTAACTGTGACCCATCAGCGCCTGCCCACAAACTCAGCCCTGACAGCAAACACACCTATGGGTGACACCCTGATGACCAGTAATGTGCCATGCACCCACATCACAGAGAACCCAGGGAGTAGACTTTGGGGGAACATAGCTCAACTCAGCAAGCATCACAAACAGGAACATCACTAGGGATCCCAGCACGCATAGCAAAATGGAAGTGAACACACAGACATGCTCATACAACACACACCTTGGGCGCAGGCAATGTCACAGGAGCACACACTGCCATGAGGGGACTCCACTCCTGTGTGAGGAAAGCTGTGCCATATGTCGCATCAGTAGGGCTCCATCATGTCAGCACAACACTTTGTCGTCACAGTAAACAATTAGCACCAAATCAAGGCTCCCATCACATCAGCCTGGTCATGGGAGTGTCAACGAAATCATCAGCACAGATCCAACACACATGTACAGCAAGTTGCACTGACAACACAGATGAGTCCTTCCCCATTGATGCCCAAACCTGCATGTCCACTGGAGATGGCCACACGGTCAGGGAAGTAGACGAATTGAACAATGGCAAGCACTACAGATGTGCAGGGATGGAAGCCACAGATGTGACATTGCTAATGTAACTAGGAAATTCCATTGCCAAATATTGTAAACATGACACCCACAGATGCTGTTAAGGATGACATGGATACACCACAGGATAGGACACTGTCCCTCTGGACCACATGGGGCCCTGCCCAGTGACACTTCATTGTCATGAGACCAAAGATCATCATCCCTGCTGCAAGGGCATGGTCAGCATCATCAACATCATGTACATCAGAAGTAATAGCATTAGAGAACAGAAAGTTGCTTTATTCAGCATATGTGTGTCCAAAAACTCAGAGAACAGTAATGCTCCAACAAAGGCCAATGGCCAGTCCATCAAGTAAGTCAATACAGGGTGACAGTGGCAGATGTCACCCTACGCATGCCTGCACTGCACAAAACCAGGGACAATCCACTAGGAGGGGCAACCGGGGGCAGGCCAGGCACCGCAGGGACAGGATCAGGGCTCACCAGGAGGAGGCAGGGAAGGGGTGGTGGGTGCTGGAGAGCCACTGACAACTGCAGTGGAGGTGTCTGACATGGTGTGTGCCGGCACAACTGGGGGCATGGCTCAGATGGTGTGTGTGCTGGCACGACTGCAGTGGACCCTGCAGATGGAGTGGACAGGTCCGCCACTGCAGTGCCCAAGTCAGACAGGGTGGTAGTGGACTCCACTGCAGTGCCTACCTCCAGGGGAGGAGAATGGGGAACAGGCAAGGTGGGCTGGACAGAGGGGAGGACACCCTCACCACATCAGTGGCACAGACAAGCGCAGCGGTGGAGTGTGGTGCCGGGAGAGCAAGTGGCAGGGGGAGAAGGCCTGATCCTCTTGGGGATGGTATATCTGTGGGTGGGGGAACCTGGGGCAGGGTGTGGTGGGGGCACCTGTGGAGTGGGGGCCTGAGGGATGGAGGAAGGAGACCTGGTGCCTGAGCTGCAGGGCGGCGGCGGGGTCTTGCTCTTACGACTCCGGGGGACTTGCGGGTGGGGGCCTCAGTCTGTCTGCGCCTGGGGGAGGGTGTCCGGGGGCGAGGGGCACTCTGCTCCGTGTGGGTGGGCTTCCTCTTCCCCCTGGATGCTGGAGCAGCTGGATCGTAGGGGATGAGGCCGAGGTCACAGAGGAAGAGCCGCTGTGACTTTGGGGTTGCAGGTGAGGCAAGGGAGGGTGCTTTGGAGGAGAGGCAACTGAGGACTGCGCAGTGCTTGTGGATGCGTGTGTGTGTTCCAGGGCCCCATCCCCTGTGAGTCTGGTTTCAGTCCCCTGACTGTGCGTGCATGTGCGTTTTGTTTGTGGCGTGTGTGTCTGTGTGCTGGACGTGTGTGTGCTGGTGTGTGCCTGTGCCGGTGTGTGTGTGCTTGGGACGGGTAAGGTGCTGGGGAGTGTGGATGGAGCAGAGGCAGGAGGGGTGAGGGACTGTCTGAGGAGGGACACTGCTGCCGTCAGGGAGGAGTCCATGGACCTATTGCCCCTCTGTAGGTCAGACATGCCCGATGAGATGCCCTCCATGAACGACACCAGCTGAGTCAACAGAGCGGTGTGTGCATGGAGGACACTCAGCATGGCTGTCTGCCCTACATGGAGCTGGCGAAGGAGGTACACAGACTCCTCACTCAGGGCAGCAGGGGACACAGGGGCAGGGGGTGCGGTGCCTGGCCCGAAGGAGACACGCTCCCGAACATGGGAGCCTCCACGGACCTGGGGAATGGGAGCCGATGGGAGGGCGGTGGTGGTGCTGGTGGTGGCGGGGACAGCAACACTAGCTGGGGTGTGGTGGCTGCTGACACCCGCCTCCATAAGGGAGTCATCCTCCGAGCCGCTGTGGTCCTCAGCTGAGGTGGATGGTGCTGAGGACTCCTCGGTGTGGCTCCCTCGCCCTCCGTGCCACTGGGTCCCTCCGACCACTCCTCGGCTGTTGACCCAGTCTGGCTCTCCGGCTCCTCCTGGTCCGTGGAGCTGTCCCCTTCTGTGGCCGTGGATGTATCTGCAATCAATGGGGAAACAGACAGACATCAGTCACCTGCACCAAACGCACACACCACTGTGAGCACAGCACATTACAGAGCAAGCCCTGGCATCATTAGTTGAACATTGCTAAAAGTGCCCTAACTGAACAGGAGAAGCCAATTGTCAGTCTGATGCCAACCATGGCACTCACATCCCACATGGCCTTGCACCCATCTGTCTGGTGTCTGTTGGATAGCAACACCCCAGTGTGGACACATGCACCACCTACACAGTAGTTGGACAGTGCAGAGGACACGGTGTAGCATGTGGACATGCACACATCACAACTCTTGCCACTGAGTCAGTACAGGTTTCCGGATGAAAGGGATGCCCAGAGTCAAATAGGAAATGCATGTGATGCATACCAGCGACAGACACCATGATGCACCCATGTCCTGATAGCCATCGCCACAATGGTGTGCATGTAGCACATGTCACTCCCCTGCAGGATCACCAATAAGTAGACACATGTCATGGCAGAGGCATGACTGCTAAGTCATACATCACTGTCTCAGTGATGTATGACTTGGCAGCCAGACAACAACACTCTGCACTGTGTCACAATAGTAGGTCATGGGGAATGCAAGTCCTGGAGCTGCACAAGTGCACATGTACATCCCCCACACAACACATCATCTGAACCCTCATCTGTCCAGGTCATACCGATTGGACATATGGGAGACCTGTGACACTACCCTCTGAACCTGAGCCCCTCACAATCTGCTGTGAATGGGAAACAGCTGCCTGAACTTCACATTCGCATACCCCAGTCTGCACGGGCAGCTGATCAAACACCTATGTGACACACAAGTATCGTCTCCTATGGTCACATCTCCAGTGGCATGCTGAGCCCCAACCGAGAAACACCCCAGCAGTCCTGGCAACAAATCCACAGCACACTGACACAGAGGCAGACACCTGAGGGGTCAAATCACTGCGCACAACGTGTCAGCTGATACACGGGAGTGGGAGTACAGGTGTATTGGATGGGCTGGAGTAGGCATGACTGTCCTGCCCCACATGAATGAGGGATGAGCCCTGGACAGTGGATAGCTGGCTATGTATGTGTGACACACGTAATCTGCACACTCCTGGGGCCCAAACATTGTTCCCACCCGCTGCATGGGTGTGTGCCAGATACCCCAGGCACATGTGGTGGCTCAGCTCAGCAAGTGGACCGCATATCAAAGCAACACGCAGATTACATGTCCGAACACAGGCATTGTGTGAACAATGGACCCACCCATGTTGCCCACAACAGAGTTAGGGAAACAGATGCTGTCCCCCACCTTGAGTGAAGCAAACTGCAAGGACACAGTCCCAAGTGACACAATTCCCTGACTGTAAGGGCCACACCTGGGTATCAGATGAGGAGTGGGCAGTGCACAATAGAGGGACATGGCTCCTGGACAACATGACTGCTGTACTGTGGCAGTTTAACCAGGCCAGAGGAGGGCACATAGCATGTAATACAGAGTTCACAGTGCAGTCTTTGACTCACCCCCTCCTTGCTGCTGTCTGGCCTTCAGCTGCCCATCCAGGTCTGGAAACACCACCGCCAGGATCTGGAGCATGTGGGGGTCAGGGTCCGTGTTCCGCCCCTCCTGCGAGGAGGCGACAGCTTCAGCTGGACCCGTGCAATCCTCCGGGTCCAGCCCCGAAGGTCCTGCCACCTCTTCTGGCAGTTGCGGATCCGGCGCTTGTAGACCCCCACGGACCGGACAGCCCGGACGATGTCCTTCCAGATCTCCTGCTTCCGATGGGCATTAACCTGTGAGGATGACAAAGTGAAAAGGCCATTACTACACATGCAACATATCCGTGCATGACACAGTTGTATATACATGTCTCAATCACAGGGGCACATGATGTACACAGGCAGTGCAACGCTGCCCATGGACAGTTTGCCAGAAGTCACTACATGGTATCATTGCATGGGAAGTAAAACCTTGTACAAATGCACTGTCACTGCACCATACCTGTCCAGTGCATGTCACTACACACTATGGGGGTGACAACTACTCAGTGAGCCTGCTAGCCAGTGGCGTGCAGACTTTCAGCCTTGCTAGTCAGACAAAATGCACATTCAGAAAGGCAGTGCACAGAACACTCACCTGCTCCCCTGGTGTCCCATACAGCTTGCTGTACTGTGGAAGTAGGCTGTCCAGCAGGGCCTGGTTCTCCTCAAGGCTGAAGGCTGGGGCTCTCTCCACAGTACGTGCCATTGCAGGGTCCAGAGGGGGCAGAGACAGCAGCAGTGCAGTGGCAGATGTCGTCCTGGAGCATGTAGTGCAGGCAAGTGAGCTCTCAGGGGAACAGCCAGCAATATATGTGTGCTGCAGAGGCAGATACTGTCCCATGTGTCCAAAGTGATAGGTCCAAGTCGTTTGCATCTTCTGAATCTGGCCAATCCATGGAATAGCAGCACCAATACACGCCCACAGCATCCTTCAAATCTTCAACTTCATGACATACATGATTTTGCAACATTGTTGTGGGTGACCAACTGAATTTACAGCAACCGACTCGCTCGAATTTTGAAAACGCGTCCGTTGCCAGGCTAGGCCATTGACAATGGGTGCGCACCGATCGGTCCATTGCTGTTCAACGCGTACAGGGGTACAACGCGTACCCGCACACATTGAATGCAATGGGCCGGCCGGGGGCACCGATCGGTCCATTGCTGTTCAACGCGTACAGGGGTACAACGCGTACCCGCACACATTGAATGCAATGGGCCGGCCGGGGGCACCGATCGGTCCATTGCTGTTCAACGCGTACAGGGGTACAACGCGTACCCGCACACATTGAATGCAATGGGCCGGCCGGGGCACCGATCGGTCCATTGCTGTTCAACGCATACAGGGGTACAACGCGTACCCGCACACATTGATTGCAATGGGCCGGCCGGGTGCACCGATCGGTCCATTGCTGTTCAACGCATCCCTGTACAAGTGACTGGCATATGTCACCATGCCTGTCTCAGATGAACATATGCCAGCCACAAATAGCTCCCAGGGAGTGAGGGGCACACCTACAACACCACAGCCTGTCCAAACTGTATCATAAGGCATGTAAGGCTGCATTTCCTATTGTGTGTATGTTGGTGTACATGTTGTCCTGTGGGTGTCACCTGGGGGCAGCCACCCCCAGGCTGTGCACATGTTCATGGGGACAGGATCCTGGGTGTTACGTGTACATGACCACTGTGATGTGCAACTGTTCATATCTGAGCATGTGCCATGCTCACATTTCACGGTGGTGTATGTGTATGTCATGTCACATACCCCGTGAGTCCCATGTGGGACGGTATGTTTGAGCCAGGGTGACCCAGTGGCACAATAGTGATGGTCCTCCACAGTCTGTGTGCATGTAGTGTTTACAATGTCTCTGATTTCATGTGCACAATGGGAGACAGTCTCCACATCCACGTTGTTTGTGCATGGACTTTGATGTTGTGCGTGTGTGTGTCACAGACGTCCATGTCTGTCCTGCAGAGGCAAGTGGAACCACTACCTGTGGGGGTCATGGTTGTTTTGCTGTGGTGTATACATGATACTCCATGTAATGCCAGTGTCCATGTGGCAATACAGGGTCCCTGGGAATGTACCTGTCGTTGAGCTGTGATGCCTGGGGCACATCTGTCCTCACATGTCACTGTGGGGGTGATTGTAACATGGCAGCAGGAGATGGGAACTGTGACACGGCCTCATGATATCCAATGGGCCAACCTGGGACTAATTGATGCCACTTGTTGAACCGTGATGACAGATGTTGGCCATGTATGTACCATACATGTCCTTACGGAACTGCACACTTCATGTAGTTGTGCCTCATAATGATGTATGATGTGATATTGAGTGTGTTCAATGCCGCATATGTGGGGTGACTGACAATCTTGCTTTCTTCTCCTCTGCACTGCAGGGCTCCTGCTGTCCATAGACCATTCCCAGACCTGGCAACGATGGTGGAACGGGACAGCATCCGACGGTACCGCTTCACCAGGCAGCTGATTGAGGATTTGGCAGTGCAGTTGGCCCCACATTTGCAGCCTGGCCGGCCGTATCCTACAGCGCTGACCCCCAAGGTGAAGGTGATGGCAGCCCTACACTTCTTTGCCACCGGTACCTTTCAACACACTGTGGCGACTGCTGGTGGGATGTCACAGACCATGTTCAGCCGTGTGCTCCGCGATGTTTTGGAGGCAATGTTGCTATACCTGAACCGGTACATCTATTTCCCTAGACTGCAACGACTCACTGACGTGAAGAGTGACTTCTATGCCCTGGGGAGGATGCCGCATGTCATTGGCTCCATTGATGGGACACATGTGGCTTTGGTACCACCACAGGCACATGAACAGGCCTACCGTAACCGCAAACACTACCACTCGGTCAATGCACTGGTGGTGTGTCTTGCAGATATGACCATCTCACACGTGTGTGCCCGTTTCCCTGGTTCAGCACACGATGCCTTTGTGATGAGGAGTAGTCGCATCCCCAGGATGATGGCACAGATGCAGAACCAGCGTGCCTGGCTTGTCGGTGTGTACTGACTTTGTGCCATTGTGTGTGATCTGATCTGTAGTATTCCGCCCACTTTTCCAAGTCAGCTAATGTGCACTTGTCTGTCCGTAGGTGACTCGGGATACCCCAACATGCCATGGTTGCTGACACCCCTCAGGAACCCTGTGACACCAGCCCAGATGCGCTACAATGAGGCACATGGTCGGACCAGGAGAGTGATTGAGCGGACATTTGGTCTCCTGAAGAGCCGCTTCCGCTGCCTCGACAAGACAGGAGGGTCCCTCCCATATGCCCCAGCGAAGGTGTGCAAGATTATCATCGTCTGCTGCATGCTCCACAACCTGGCAGTGCGGAAGGAGTTGCCTCTCATCCAGGATGACAATGACCAACATCCGCCACCTGTGGAGGATCCTGGCCTGGACCACGATGCCAGTGATGATGATGATGATGATGGTGATGTCCGCACACAGCTCATCACCAACTTCTTTAGCTGAATGTGAGTATCCTGAGGTGTCATGTCAATGATGTGAGTTAGCATGATATGTGTAGGTGGTGCTCTGGTGCTGTTAGAGTGTGTCCATGGGCTACTTGACTGGATGTGTGTAGCGATGTGTGCTTACAGGTAGTCTGTACTCCCCAACAGTGTTGACATGCTAACTTGGTTCTGGGTGGGTATCTTGTAACATGTATTGTGCATGAGTTTTGCTGTTCTGTCCTGTTCTCCATTGCTTTTGACTGTGTGTCATTTCTGTCCTTCACAGGGTACTTTCAGATTCGTTTGGTCAACTGTGTCCACCGACGACGTGATTGTACTTCCAGGGTGGTAGCTGTTGTGTCCCTACAGGTGATGTGCGCCACACCCATGGACTTCCTTCCTTCTACAGTTGTTGACTGTGTGCCCGCTGCCAGGTGGGATTACCTTGCATCTGTAGTGGTTACGACATGTTGCAACTGTGTAATAAACCTGTGCTTCACTTTGTGATGTGCGTTGTCTGTGGTCACACATTTGACTGCCATTTGCTTACTGCACCTGTGGGCTACTTGACTACAACTGGGAATAGGTGTGGTGTCTGTGCATTGCACCGTCTTTCCTGGCAACATCAGTGTAGGCAATGAGTCAGATGGCCTAGGTGTGTATGTGTTGTGTAGCCCTGGTGGTGTGTCTCCCTCATATGTGTCACGTTGCCATTACTCACATGCCTGTGTTGTACTTGCTGTTGCAGTTCGCATACACAGTGTAATTTTGCAGGTTCATCATCCCCATGACAGCACCCACGTTGGAATCACAACAGAGGCAAGTATGGTGTATTAGTGTGTTTATTGTGATACATTTGTGTGAATAGTGCACAGGATGGTTAGTGCTGTACATTTATATTGCAATCAGAAGTTCCTAGATGAATTGAAAGTCCTGGTAGACAAAATCCCCAGTATCGGGGCCACAGTTGTCTGAGACATTGGTCCAACTTGTACTCCCCATGTCATGTGTGGGAGTTGTGTTGCCGTCAACAGGGTGAACAGTTTGCGCACAAAGGTGATCATCCAGAACAGGTTCAGGCTTCCTGGGGTTGCACATGGCCATCGGCCTCTCACTTGCCCCTCCTCGGACGACCCCTCTTCTTTGGGGGCCCCTCAAGTGCAGGCTGCTGCGGTGCAGGGGACTCTCCGCCAGAGTCATCCTCCCTCCCTGTGGCAGTTGCAGTTGTTCCGGCACCAGATGTTGTTGGCACACAGGGAGGTGTAGACTGGTTGCTGGTCATCTGGCGGAGGCATTGTAATATGTCCCTATGCACCGCCGTCATCTCTTGCAGTGTGTCCCACTTGGACTCCACGCGGGACATGTGTGAGTCCAAGCGGGCATGATGGGCAGCCTGCTGCTCTTTGATGTCCCTGAGGAGCCCCACTACCTGGCTGAGATCTCCGGTGCTGGACTGGTACGCATCGGCTATGCGTGCCAGTTGTGGGTCATCATGCACACCAGACACCTCTTCAAGCAGCGACCTCTGTCTCCCACCCCTCCCACCACCCCTGCCGACATGTGCAGTGCGTGCAGTGGCATGCACAGATGACCCTGGTCCCCCTTGGGGGTTGGTGGTGGTGGTGGTGTCCATGGCCCCACGTTGGTCCAGGGTCCCTGTGCTGGTGGTGCTCCTTGTTCTGTCCATGTCGGCAGGGATGGTATTTGGGGTGACAGTCGTTGGAGGGGTGGGTGCAGGGGGTGCAGCTGGTGGTCCTGCTGGTGCTGCAGCTGGTGGTCCTGCTGGTGCTGCATGATGACTTGCACCGGAGGTGCCAGGTTGGTCTTCTTCATCCGAGGAGGGCAGAGGCTGTTCGACACCAGTGAGCTCCATATCCTCTTGAGCCTGGGACTGGGACTCCTCAGCGTCTGCTGCTGTGTCCCCATCATCACCTGTTTTTGGGAGACACACACAATGTATGTTATGTTTCTGCAGGCATCAATGGTTGACACACCTGACAGTTGTGACTGTGCCTCTGGGTGCGGGCCTGTACATTGCATTGTCCTAAGGTGTCACAGTCAGGGGTTGATATTGGTGTAGCACATTGTCCTGCATTATTTGGGCATTTCTATGTATTTGTTGGGGTGTGAACATGGTCTGCATTGGTTGTATTTGGTTGACAGCCGGCCCTCCTTCCCACCCAGCCAGTCAGTTATCCCACCATGGACTGTGCTTGCATTGCAGGGAGTGAAAGTTGTCTTTCAAGATGTCAGTCAGTGGTGTCCTGCTGTTGGTTGTTGCACAGTTGCCAGCGGGGCCTTGTGCTCCCCACAGCAGTTGCCAGTGTCAGCCATCTTGTCAGTTGTTTTCCACTCCCTGTGATGTGAGCATGGTTCAGGGTGGTATTGATGGGACAGTTGTGGGGGTGAGCTATGTCTGTGACTATGACTCCCATCATGCTATTGCCTCCACCCCACTTCCCAGCTTTCCCATACTTACTAGCTTTTGTGGGGAGTTCAGTGTGTGTGGGTGTGAGAGCAATGGCAAGATGGCTGACAGTGGTGTCCTGCTGTTGGTTGGTGTGCAGTTCCCAGCATGCCCTTGTGCTCCCCACAACACAGCACCAGTGTCAGACATCTTTGATGGGCCTTTCCACTCTCTGTGGGATGTGCATGCGTGAGTGTGAGCTTGCTGGGCCATGTGGGTGGGGGATGTTGAGCTGTGACTACGACTCCCATCATGCTATCGCCTCCACCCCCTTCCCAGCATGCCCATGCTTCCTTCCCTTTGACTCTGCTTCCCTGTGGGGTTGTGTGCCTGTGCTGACAAGATGGCTGACAGTGTAATCCTGGGGTTGGTTCTGCTACAGGTCCCATGTGTGTCCTTGTGCTTCACTCTGCATGACCCAGTGTTGTGGTTCTTTGTGGGATAGATTATTGGTGTGTGAGGCAATGCATTCTCCCAGGTGAGTTGTGTGGAGTTTGTGTTAAGGGGGAGGTGTGAAAAGCTGCTGGTGACTGTGGTCGGTGCTGTGAGTCCTCCTTCCCACCCAGCCAGATATCCCACCATGGACTGTGCTTGCATTGCAGGGAGTGAAAGTTGTCTTTCAAGATGTCAGTCAGTGGTGTCCTGCTGTTGGTTGTTGCACAGTTGCCAGCAGGGCCTTGTGCTCCCCACAGCAGTAGCCAGTGTCAGCCATCTTGTGAGTCCTTTTCCACTCCCTGTGATGTGAGCATGGTTGTGAGTGGTGTTGATGGGCCAATTGTGAGGCTGAGCAATATCTGTGCCTACAACTCCCATCATGCTATTGCCTCCACCCCCTTCCCAGCATGCCCATCCTTCCTTCCTTTTGACTCTGCTTCCCTGTGGGGTGGGCTGCCTGTGCTGACAGGATGGCTGGGAGTGTTGTCCTGGCAGTTGTTTGGCTAAAAGTCCCAAGAGTGTCCCTGTGCTTCACACAACATAACCCAGGGTGGTGGTTCTTTGTGGGATCTTGAGTTAGGATGTGAGGCATTGCATTCTCCCAGGTGGGTTATGTGGAGTTTGTGTTGAGGGGGTGTGTGAGGGGAGGTGCTTGTGACTATGGTCAGTGCTGCGAGTCCTCCTTCCCACCCAGCCAGATATCCCACCATGGAACGTGCTTGCATTGCAGGGAGTGGAAGTTCTCTTTCAGGATGTCAGTCAGTGGTGTCCTGCTGTTGGTTGTTGCACAGTTGCCAGCAGGGCCTTGTGCTCCCCACAGCAGTAGCCAGTGTCAGCCATCTTGTGAGTCCTTTTCCACTCCCTGTGATGTGAGCATGGTTGTGAGTGGTGTTGATGGGCCAATTGTGAGGCTGAGCAATATCTGTGCCTACAACTCCCATCATGCTATTGCCTCCACCCCCTTCCCAGCAGGCCCATCCTTCCTTCCTTTTGACTCTGCTTCCCTGTGGGGTGGGCTGCCTGTGCTGACAGGATGGCTGGGAGTGTTGTCCTGGCAGTTGTTTGGCTAAAAGTCCCAAGAGTGTCCCTGTGCTTCACACAACATAACCCAGGGTGGTGGTTCTTTGTGGGATCTTGAGTTAGGATGTGAGGCATTGCATTCTCCCAGGTGGGTTATGTGGAGTTTGTGTTGAGGGGGTGTGTGAGGGGAGGTGCTTGTGACTATGGTCAGTGCTGTGAGTCCTCCTTCCCACCCAGCCAGATATCCCACCATGGAACGTGCTTCCATTGCAGGGAGTGCAAGTTGTCTCTCAGGATGTCAGTCAGTGGTGTCCTGCTGTTGGTTGTTGCACAGTTGCCAGCAGGGCCTTGTGCTCCCCACAGCAGTACCCAGTGTCAGCCATCTTGTGAGTCCTTTTCCACTCCCTGTGATGTGCGCATGGTTCATGGTGGTGTTGATGGGACAGTTGTGGGGGTGAGCAATATCTGTGACTACGACTCCCATGATGCTATTGGCTACACTGACTTGCCCAGCATACACAGGATTCCTTTCTTTCAGTGGTCTTCACTGTGTGTTGGTGTTGTAGTGGTGGCTACATGTCTGGATGTGTTTGTTAGTTCTATTTGTGCCACTGCCTAGCTGTAGTTGTAGTTGTGTTTGTACATGTGATGACACGGTTAAATGTAACTTTGTGATGGCATGTGTTGTGTTTATCTGACTGACATACACATTTTGGGATGATTCTGTTCTGGTTGCTGTGTAATTGCTAAGAGTGCATGGTTTGACTTTCCCCTTGACAGTGATGTGTGTGTGTATTGTGGCAGAATACTGTGTACATTTGTTGTGTACTCAACAGGCTCTGGGATGTTTTCTAGTCCATAGACGCTCACTGGCGGTAGGATGGCCCGCACCTTCTCCCAGGGCCTGAGGTATACTGGCTTGGCAGGAGGGCCACTGCCGGTGTGTTTGCTCAGGAGGTAGTCCTTCTTCAGCTCGTCCCGTACCCTCCTGTGCACGTCATACCACCTGTTCTGGATGTCAGTCTTTGTGCGCAGACATGGTGATTGTGCGTTCACCCTGTTGATGATCCTCTCCCACATCTTTGTTTTCTGGGCGATGGGTGTCTGTTGGACCAGTGCGCCAAACAGCTGTGGCTCTACCCTGAGGATCTCATCTACCAGGACTTCCAATTCACAATCTAGGAACTTGTGATTCTTCTTTGGGGGCATGGTGATGGGTGGTGATGGTGAGTGATGTGTGTGTTGGTGTGCAGGTGAAGGTGTGTGAGTGTGTGTTTTGCTGGGTGTATGTGAGGTAGCTATTTGTTGGTGTGCTGATGGTGTGTGGCTTGTGTGAGTGATGAGCTGTGGGTGTGTGGTTGCTGTCTGTTGAGTGCTGGCAGGTGAATAGGATTTGCAAAGGATCATGGTTGGGATTTGTGTCCTTTATGTGGGTGGAGTTGTGGGTGTGTCTTTGTTCTCTGTCCCCACCCCCCAGTATTTATTGGCTTTGTAATTGCTTGTTTGGCCTTTTTTTGTGTATTTTCCCTTAGTACTTTCTGTGCATGTTGGAAACGTTCTTGTGACCGAGTCGGACCCTGCAGTTGTCTCGTACGGTCTTCTCCGTTTCGTTCACGCTGCTTTTGTGCTATTTTCTATGCTGCGTACGCGTCGGTCGCGGTGTTTTGTGTTACTTCGGCTCGCAGTTTTGTATGCGTGTCGGTCGTACGGCTTGTCCTCCGTACGACTCGGTCGTGGTTTTCGCGCCTTGCATCGTACTTGGCGGTTTGGAGTTCGCGGGTACGTTTCGGTCGGATTTGGTCCGGGTGCGTGTCGGTCGGTTCGATTCGCTTGTTTTTCCGGCCGGATTGCTGTTTTCCGTGCGGCTCGGTCGTTCGGCTTGGGTTCCGTACGTGTCGGTCGGATTTTGCACGCTTTGCATCGTACTTGGCGGGTCGGGCACCACAGGTACGTGTCGGTCGGAATTAATACCGGCTCCGAGTCGGTCGGTGCTTTTTCCGGCCCGAATCGGAATCGGCCCCTAAGGGTCCAAACTGTTGCAATTGAGAGTCGGACAGCGTTGACATTTCTCTCTCATAAGTCATGTGTATGCAAGACCATCTTCAGGACCAAAGATGTTAATAGGGTTGAGTAGGACACAACGAGATAAATACTGATAAAATAATTATAACAAAGAAAAAAGAAAGAATTTAATTATTAAAGTACACCAGTTCTATTTAAAGGTGACCATGTATTCAAGTGAAATATACAACTGTTATATTGCAAAACCAATCAGTGGGTTTTTGAGAGTAACACTATTTGATTAAGTTTATCCGAAATAACCTTCTTTGGAGTAGCACAAAGAGTAGGCCAGGTGTTGCGGATGGGTGTTGCTGGAGCTTTGTGTTAGCAGTCCTCTCAAGTGGTCAATGCTGTAGCGCAAAGGGTCAGAATGACGGCACTTCGTGTTGAATCACTGTGTGAGTGCCAAGGTATTGTTGTGAACGGGGCTGTTTGCTATTGCGAAGAGTCCAAAAGCTTGAAAACAGCTCTCTGAGCAACACCAAGGGTCCAGAACCGGAGGGGCACCACTTACAGGTCAGGAGCCCACTTCAGCTGTGCCCAGGTGCTGGTGCAGGATGTTGGGGAGCCTTTTATGTCCCCCGGGGCTCAGATCAGGAGACCAAAAGGCGAGCCGTTGGAGTCACTCTGGTAGTCCTAAGTTCCAGGTGAAGCAACAGGGCAGCAGGGCAGAAAGGCAGCAATTCAGCAAGGCAGCAGCAGTCCAGCAGAGTGGCAGACCTTTCGGCATCACAGCAGACCTTCTTCCTAGCAGAGTATCCACAGGTCCAGAAGTGTACTGTAGAGTTGTTGCCTGAGGTACCGTTTTTATACCCTGGTGCCCTGGTTCTGAAAGGTAGGAGAAGCTTCTACACAGTGCCTTTGAAGTACATGAAATTTCCTGCCTCCTCTGCTCTGGCCCCAAGTTGGCTGCTGTGACAGTGTGGGGTCATTAGGCCCTTTGTGTGGAGGCAGAGCACATGCTGTTCAGTTGCAAGTAGGGCTGTGCTCAGCTCCACCCCCCATCCTGTCAGCAGATGGTCTGTTCAGGCACACCTAATCCCTCTATTGTCTGACTGTCTGGGAGGAATTCACAAAGTTGAACTGTCAGTTACACCCAGTCATGTGACCCAATGTAGGCTACATTTTTAAACAAAACAAGGGGACCCAATGTGGTGCACAAGGACCTTGGGTATTGATAATTTACTAAGAACAGTGGCTCTTGATAAATATTAAGTTTAACCATACAATAAATATAGACTGAAATCAATACTATATTGCTGCTGTCCAGCCGGACAGTGAGATTTAATGAATAACAAGTTAAGGATCAAGAGAAACAAAATAAAGTGGGACACAGTCCTGCATCCTACACATTAAGGAGCAAGGAAATCACAAAACAACAAACATTCAGGCAGGGCAAAAGGGCTTGTTTGAAATGTCAAGAGTTAAACAAGCAAAATGAAAACACAACCGTTACACATAAAAATAGAATTAAATTGTGTACACGGTGTCAAGCAAGTCGACGACGTTTCGATCCCTTTTAGAGAATAATGGGATCATCATCAGGACAACAATAATGCATGCCTGAAGAGCATAAGGCCTGATGAGAAGGTGATGAGGTCCGGGGCTTCTTGCGGACGGCGCCGGGGATCCGGGCATAGATTGAGATTCACAGGTCAGGCTCTGATGGCGGGTAGGTGACCTGTCCAAGGGACTTGGGGAATTAGGGTAGCCTGTGTGTGTGGGTGTGAGAGCAATGGCAAGATGGCTGACAGTGGTGTCCTGCTGTTGGTTGGTGTGCAGTTCCCAGCATGCCCTTGTGCTCCCCACAACACAGCACCAGTGTCAGACATCTTTGATGGGCCTTTCCACTCTCTGTGGGATGTGCATGCGTGAGTGTGAGCTTGCTGGGCCATGTGGGTGGGGGATGTTGAGCTGTGACTACGACTCCCATCATGCTATCGCCTCCACCCCCTTCCCAGCATGCCCATGCTTCCTTCCCTTTGACTCTGCTTCCCTGTGGGGTTGTGTGCCTGTGCTGACAAGATGGCTGACAGTGTAATCCTGGGGTTGGTTCTGCTACAGGTCCCATGTGTGTCCTTGTGCTTCACTCTGCATGACCCAGTGTTGTGGTTCTTTGTGGGATAGATTATTGGTGTGTGAGGCAATGCATTCTCCCAGGTGAGTTGTGTGGAGTTTGTGTTAAGGGGGAGGTGTGAAAAGCTGCTGGTGACTGTGGTCGGTGCTGTGAGTCCTCCTTCCCACCCAGCCAGATATCCCACCATGGACTGTGCTTGCATTGCAGGGAGTGAAAGTTGTCTTTCAGGATGTCAGTCAGTGGTGTCCTGCTGTTGGTTGTTGCACAGTTGCCAGCAGGGCCTTGTGCTCCCCACAGCAGTAGCCAGTGTCAGCCATCTTGTGAGTCCTTTTCCACTCCCTGTGATGTGAGCATGGTTGTGAGTGGTGTTGATGGGCCAATTGTGAGGCTGAGCAATATCTGTGCCTACAACTCCCATCATGCTATTGCCTCCACCCCCTTCCCAGCAGGCCCATCCTTCCTTCCTTTTGACTCTGCTTCCCTGTGGGGTGGGCTGCCTGTGCTGACAGGATGGCTGGGAGTGTTGTCCTGGCAGTTGTTTGGCTAAAAGTCCCAAGAGTGTCCCTGTGCTTCACACAACATAACCCAGGGTGGTGGTTCTTTGTGGGATCTTGAGTTAGGATGTGAGGCATTGCATTCTCCCAGGTGGGTTATGTGGAGTTTGTGTTGAGGGGGTGTGTGAGGGGAGGTGCTTGTGACTATGGTCAGTGCTGTGAGTCCTCCTTCCCACCCAGCCAGATATCCCACCATGGAACGTGCTTCCATTGCAGGGAGTGCAAGTTGTCTCTCAGGATGTCAGTCAGTGGTGTCCTGCTGTTGGTTGTTGCACAGTTGCCAGCAGGGCCTTGTGCTCCCCACAGCAGTACCCAGTGTCAGCCATCTTGTGAGTCCTTTTCCACTCCCTGTGATGTGCGCATGGTTCATGGTGGTGTTGATGGGACAGTTGTGGGGGTGAGCAATATCTGTGACTACGACTCCCATGATGCTATTGGCTACACTGACTTGCCCAGCATACACAGGATCCCTTCCTTTCAGTGGGCTTCACTGTGAGGTGGTGTTGTAGTGGTGGCTACATGTCTGGATGTGTTTGTTAGTTCTATTTGTGCCACTGCCTAGCTGTAGTTGTAGTTGTGTTTGTACATGTGATGACACGGTTAAATGTAACTTTGTGATGGCATGTGTTGTGTTTATCTGACTGACATACACATTTTGGGATGATTCTGTTCTGGTTGCTGTGTAATTGCTAAGAGTGCATGGTTTTAGTGGTTGTGACTTGGGGAATTAGGGTAGCCTGTTGTAGCATAATACAGCAAGCAGAAATAGGCAGATTGTGGCTCGATGACCTGTGGAATAAGGACGCGGAGCGGTGCTCTATGGCTGGGGGTCTGGACGCTGTGAGGTCTGCGCGTTGCTCAATGGCTAATTAGTTAGACCAATGTAGGCTACAGGCACAAAAAGGCTATGGGCAGAAAAAAAGCCAACTTTCTGAAAGTGCCATTTTCAAAATTGTAATGAAAAATCAAACTTTACCATTAAAGAGGGTTTATCATTACAATTTCATAGACACCAAAAATGCAATATCCACCTGCTCCCAATTGGAAATTGCAGCTTATTAAATGTTATAAGGAATGCCCAATGTTATCCTATGGGAGGGGTAGGCCTCACAGTAGTGAAAATCAAATTTACAAGTTTTTCACTACCAGGACATGTAAAACATAAAAGTACATGCCCAACCTTTTAATTACACAGCACCCTGCACTATGGGCTACCTAAGGCCTATCTTAGGGGTGACTTATATGTAATAAAAGGGAAGCTTAAGGCTCGTCAAGGGGGTTTAAGTGCCAAGTTAACATGGCAGTTTAAAACTGCATTCAGGCAGCAATGGCAGACCTCAGACATGTTTTGAAGTTCTACTTAAGTGGGTGGCACTAAAGTGCTGCAGGCCCATTAGTAGCATTCAATTTACAGGTCCTGGGCATATGGTATACCACTCTACAAGGAACTTGCAAATAAATTAAAATTTTCTAGTTGGGTATAAGCCAGTGTAACCATGTTTTATGGGAGTGAGCACAAGCACTTTAGCACTGGTTAGCAATGGTAAATTGCACAGAGGCCTAATTCCAACAAAAATAAGCTCAGCAAAAATGGAGGATAAAAGGCAAAAGACAGGTGGTGACCTTGCAGAGAGGGCCAGGTCCAACACTTCATATGAAGACTTGAGAAGTTGTTAGAATACAAAAAATGAAGAATATGAAGAATAGAGACGTTCAATAGAGAGCTATTGTTATAAGCCTGCTGATGTGTATATGACGTGGGTAAAAATAACAACAACAACAACAAGGTGTTGAATGTGATGCTTGAATTAATGTTAGCCAATGAACATTCTCCAGCAGTATTTTCATCTATTTGAGCTAGAAACAACATGTGTGTGTGTATGTAAATATATACATATATATATACACACACACATATATATATATATATATATATATATATATATTAACTGAAAAAAACAGAGGTTTCAGGGACGTTATAGTTAGGCTGACATTTCATTCGTACAAAACCAGAGAAATTCAGCCGTTATAGTTAGCTGAGCTAGCAATAACTCGCGCCCCCGCAATGCACTGCTGATGACGTCACATATTACATCAATCATGACATGGTCAGTGACATCACTGATGACATCTCAAATGACATCACTGATGACATCGCTGATGACATCATCCAGTGACTGAGTGTTTCTAAAAAGTTTAAGAATGTTATATATATATATATATATATATATATATGACGATTCCTCGCTCACATCTGCTGCTCCAAACAAACGAGAGTGGACCCAGGTATTGTGCATATTTTCTGTTTATTCACGCACAAACAGCCTCGCATTAAGCGTTTCGGCAGTTACCTGCCTTGATCACATGACAGAGTTAGGAAGTCTGATCGCCATTTTTAAAGTGACAGTGCATACCAGTTAGTTAATAGAAATGGAAGAAATATACGCTTGAATGCTTCAATTGCTATGCGATCATTGGTGATACAGTTAATGGCTTAAATGCATTTTGTAAATTCCTAAAATGTACTTATAACTTTCTTTAAATACAAAATATAAACACAACTAACCAGGTTTAGTATTAATACATATTACTAAAATTTCATTGGCACAAATGCTACTCTGGACCATCACCAATACTTCACTTATTTGCAAATCTCATCACATAACTGATTAAAATAATATAAAAGTGCCTATCATTATAAATACCCTAAAGAAGTGCTAAAACCTATAAATCGTGCTAGTGCTAAAACTAATAAAAACCAAATTTTCAAATTATATGCATCCACATATGTCAGAGGCAGCATGTATTGACATAATGTCTTTTTGTTTACTACTAGGCATGCCCTGGCAAAAGATTTCTAGTGCAAAACATGACATGTGCAAACTAAGCAAGTATATACGGGGGAATTGATTAAACGTGATAATCATCATTTCATATGCAATTGATTCCCACAGTTGTAAACATAGACATAAAATATGTAGTTAAATAAATAAATACATATAAATATCAATAAATATACAACTCAACTGCTAAAACTCTATTCCATTTTGTCCCTACTATATAAAATTCCTTAGTTTATGATCGATGTAATTATATTGCAGATTGCAATTCGATGGACAATTATTTAGACACCAATTTTAAGAATAATATGAAATACAATAAAATCAATTAAATAAACGAACAGGTTCAGTTTGGGCTTGAGGTCCTATTTCTGCTGGACTTATAGAAATAAGGGGATTTATTGTAGAGGTTTCATAAATACGTGTAAAGGTCCTCGCTTGTATTAAGACCCCCTGGATGCTTGGTGTCCAACTCTAAAATATATTGAGTTTCCAGGCGTCTAAGTTTTGCTTCCCTGTTTCCCCCTCTCTTTTCTACGGGAATAGCATCTAATACATAATATCTTAGATGCTTGAGATTACTTTCATGTTGTTCTTTAAAGTGTCTCGCCACAGGGTAGCTAGGGTCATTGTTAGTGATTACCCTTGTGTGTTGTAGGATCCTTTTATGTACTGCTAATTTTGTACTTCCAATGTATTTTAAATCACAGCTACATTCTAAAACGTAGACCGCATACTCTGTTCTGCAGGTCAAATATTGATTGATGGTCCAAGGACTATCATTAAAGGCTGTGTAGTATAAAGATTTATTGACTCCAAACTGGTATGCCTTACAACTTGTGCATTTGAAAAACACCTTTCTAGATGTAAGCCATGATCCTATCTCTTGATCTTCAGGATTATTTCTCACTAGGGCATTTCCCATAGATGCCGTTTTCTATAGGTAATGGCTGGTTTCCTGGGGAGTGACTGTCCAATTATAGGATCATCTAATATAATGGGCCAACTGCGTCTCACAATCCCCCTAATCTGTTTCTCCTGCCTCAAGAATGACAGAATAAGTCTTGTGGGTTCATTAGGTGCCTCCAAGGTGTTACTGGTTGCTCCTTCCAGCCTATTTCTATATGTCAGTAAATCATCCCTGGGCTTCTGCCTAGATTTTGCCATGGCTTTATCAATGGTTGTATTTCTGTATCCCCTCTCTAGAAATCGTACCTTGCTCTCATTTTGTTTGCTTTCACAATCTTTCTCATTGCTGCAAATCCTCCATATTCACCAGGCGCGGCCCGTGGTAGGAGTGCCGGTCGGGCGGTGACGTAGTGCGGGGGAGGGGCAGGGTGGGGGGTAGTAAACTACGGATTAAGGCCGAATGCGATGCAGTGCGCGCAACGAAATTCGTTTTATTTATTTAAATGTTCACTTACCTGTATTCGGCCTTAATCCGTAGTTTACTACCCCCCACCCTGCCCCTCCCCCACCCCACGTCACCGCCCGACCGGCACTCCTACCACGGGCCACGCCTGATATTCGCAGCATCTCCCCGTAGGGGATGCTTTCTATCAGGTGAGGAGGGTGTGCGCTAGATGCATGTAATAGCGCATTGCCCGCAGTCTCTTTTCGGTACAGTGTTGTTGACATGACATTATTTACTATAGTGATTTGTACATCTAAAAAGGTTACACTTTCCTCACTAATGCAGGATGTGAACTTTAAATTGATATCAATGATGTTAAGCTGTGCTATGAATTCATTAGCACTATGTTCCGTACCTTGCCATACTATAAACAAATCATCTATATATCTAAGCCAACAGATTATTTTTTCTTGGCAAATGTGGTCATATTTCCTCTTGAGGACCAACTCCTCCCACCAGCCCATGAACAGACATGCATAACTGGGGGAGAAGCTGGCCCCCATCGCTACTCCTTGTACCTGTTGGTATACCTGGTTCTTAAAAAGGAACAGATTATTATTCAGACAGAAGGTTAACAAATCAATTATCATCCTGTTATGCTGAACAAATTGTATCGGTCTACTGGATAAAAAATGCTCAGTTGCCCTTATTCCATCACAATTTCGTATACATGTATACAAGGACGATACATCAAGTGCTATTAGCTGGTACCCACTTCGCCATTGTATGTTTTTAATTTTCCGTATAAAGTCACTAGTGTCTTGCAGATAAGAGTCTAAATTGCGGACATGGTCTTGCAATAAAAAATCAATGTAACGTGACATATTTTCAAATGGTCCGTCACACGCCGAAATGATCGGTCTTCCCGGTGGCTTGTATCTGTCCTTATGTACTTTAGGGATGAAATATATCTTAGGGATGGTAGGATGCTCTTTTTTGAGATATTTATATTCATCGGTGTTCAACATACCCAAATTCTTCCAAGCCAACAGTTTTGTTAAAAAACAATTGTGTGTACTTTTAAATTTTTGGAAATAACTTTTTCTGTAACACTCCATATTGTTTAACTGTCCCATTGCCTCAGTCATATACTCTTTTAAGGGCCACAAGACAATATTTCCTCCCTTATCCGAGGTTCCTGACGACAACCTCTTTTTCCTTTCTTAGCTTCTCAATGAGTTGGCCATATCTTCTTTCTTGATCTGAAATTTTCCTTTTGGTTTTATTGATATTGATGTTAAGCTTTTTAATTTGTGCTACAATTTGCTCATTGAAAACATCCAAGGAATCCCTCGACATAATGGGAGTGAATTTAGATTTTTCCTTGAAATGAGTGATGGGTTTGACACTAATTTCCATTTCAAGCACTCCACTACCCTGAGAATCACTGAGAGATTCCTCGTGTGCACCTCCTTCACCTATGGCTGTGCTTTCCTTGTCCAAGTCTTGTAAATCTTTTAGCACAGTAAAGTCAGCAGCTAACAAATTGGGTATGCTGGAAATATTTGTTGCTGTGGTACTGTTCGTTTTCTCCTTACTTTGCGACTGTAGCTGATGATATTTTTTCAGCTTGAGCTTCCTGATAAACCTGTAGATATCGGCCCGTGTCTGTGTATAATTGAAATTTGTCTCAGGACAATATGAGAGGCCCAAGGAAAGCAGTTGTTGTTCAGCAGCACTTAAATCAATATTTGACAGGTTAATAATGGTATGTGCATTTGTAGATGTTTCCGGACATTTTGCTGCCATACTTAATTGCGCTTCCAAGCTCTATATATATATTTTTTTTATCCAAATTGCCCTTATTTCGAAAGCTCACTCTAGAACAGACATTAAAAAGATAGCTGGCATTCCTTCTCCGTTTTAATTACAGTTGCCTTACGCATTTCTGAGTAAGGACTCCTTGTTCACAGGCAAGTCTGAGGCTGCGCAGTTTTCAACGAGAACACTCCCCCTTATTAACATTTTCTTCTAATTGCCCTCCTGCGGGCCCGTGACTACATCAATAGTGTGATGCATTCTGGCGTATATAGTATTCAGTGTCTCCTTTGTTGTTCCCCACAGTGGGTTCTGCACCTGCTACAGTCCATTCATATTAATTGTCCATCGCCCTCCAGTGGGCTTTCGAAAAAACAAAGCCAGATATTGTGCTTTACTGTTCTCCCTCAGGCAGACTTGAAGCAGTTCGGTGTCTGCGAGGCCCCATTCACAGTACCGGGTGGTGCGCTTTCACGACGTGACAGCCGCAAACATTTTTCCATCCAAATTGCCCTTATTTCGAAAGCGCACTCTAGAACAGACATTAAAAAGACAGCTGGCATTCCTTCCCCATTTTAATTACAGTTGCCTTACGCGTTTCTGAGTAAAGACTCCTTGTTCACAGGCAAGTCTGAGGCTGCACAGTTTTCAACGAGAACACTCCCTTATTAACATTTTCTTCTAATTGCCCTCCAGCGGGCCCGTGACTACATCAATAGTGTGATGCATTCTGGGGTATATAGTATTCAGTGTCTCCTTTGTTGTTCCCCACAGTGGGTTCTGCACCTGCCACAGTCCATTCATATTAATTGTCCATCGCCCTCCAGTGGGCTTTCGAAAAAACAAAGCCAAATATTGTGCTTTACTGTTCTCCCTCAGGCAGACTTGAAGCAGTTCGGTGCCTGCGAGGCCCCATTCACAGTGCCGGGTGGTGCGCTTTCTCGACGTGACAGCCGCAAACATTTTTCCATCCAAATTGCCCTTATTTCGAAAGCGCACTCTAGAACAGACATTAAAAAGACAGCTGGCATTCCTTCCTATACTATATACCCCAGAATGCATCTCACTATTGATGTAGTCACGGGCCCGCTGGAGGGCAATTAGAAGAAAATATTAATAAGGGGGAGTGTTCTCATTGAAAACTGAGCAGCCTCAGACTTGCCTGTGAACAAGGAGTCTTTACTCAGAAACGCGTAAGGCAACTGTAATTAAAACAGAGAAGGAATGCCAGCTGTCTTTTTAATGTCTATTCTAGAGTGCGCTTTCGAAATAAGGGCAATTTGGATGGAAAAATGTTTGCGGCTGTCACGTCGTGAAAGCGCACCACCCGGCACTGTGAATGGGGCCTCGCAGACACCGAACTGCTTCAAGTCTGCCTGAGGGAGAACAGTAAAGCACAATATCTGGCTTTGTTTTTTCGAAAGCCCACTGGAGGGCGATGGACACTTAATATGAATGGACTGTGGCAGGTGCAGAACCCACTGTGGGGAACAACAAAGGAGACACTGAATACTATATACCCCAGAATGCATCACACTATTGATGTAGTCACGGGTCCGCTGGAGGGCAGTTAGAAGAAAATGTTAATAAGGGGGAATGTTCTCGTTGAAAACTCCTCAGACTTGCCTGTGAACAAGGAGTCTTTACTCAGAAACGTGTAAGGCAACTGTAATTAAAAAGGAGAAAGAATGCCAGCTGTCTTTTTAATGTCTGTTCTAGAGTGTGCTTTCGAAATAAGGGCAATTTGGATGGATTAATGTTTGTTGCTGTCACGTCGTGAAAGCGCACCACCCGGCACTGTGAATGGGGCCTCGCAGACATCGAACTGCTCCAAGTCTGCCTGAGGGAGAGCAGTAAAGCACAATATCTGGCTTTGTTTTTTCGAAAGCCCACTGGAGGGCGATGGACAATTAATATGAATGGACTGTGGGAGGTGCAGAACCCACTGTGGGGAACAACAAAGGAGACACTGAATACTATATACCCCAGAATGCATCACACTATTGATGTAGTCACGGGCCCGCTGGAGGGCAATTAGAAGAAAATGTTAATAAGGGGGAGTGTTCTCGTTGAAAACTGCGCAGCCTCAGACTTGCCTGTGAAGAAGGAGTCTTTACTTAGAAACGCGTAAGGCAACTGTAATTAAAACGGAGACGGAATGCCAGCTGTCTTTTTAATGTCTGTTCTAGAGTGCGCTTTCAAAATAAGGGCAATTTGGATGGAAAAATGCTTGCGGCTGTCACGTCGTGAAAGCGCACCACCCCGCACTGTGAATGGGGCCTCGCAGACACCGAACTGCTTCAAGTCTGCCTGAGGGAGAACAGTAAAGCACAATATCTGGCTTTGTTTTTTCGAAAGCCCACTGGACGGCGATGGACAATTAATATGAATGGACTGTGGCAGGTGCAGAACCCACTGTGGGGAACAACAAAGGAGACACTGAATACTATATACCCCAGAATGCATCACACTTTTGATGTAGTCACGGGCCCGCTGGAGGGCAATTAGAAGAAAATGTTAATAAGGGGGAGTGTTCTCGTTGAAAACTGCGCAGCCTCAGACTTGCCTGTGAACAAGGAGTCTTTACTCAGAAACGCGTAAGGCAACTGTAATTAAAACGGAGAAGGAATGCCAGCTGTCTTTTTAATGTCTGTTCTAGAGTGTGCTTTCGAAATAAGGGCAATTTGGATGGGGAAAAAAAATAGAAAAAAAATTATATATATATATACGCCAAGGTGTATTGAAGAATGAGTGGGTGTATGAGTGTCTGAATGGATGATTTAGTGGGTGTGTGATTGACTGTATAAGTGAGTGATTAAACGTGTCTTAGTGAATGCACGGGTGAATGACTAATCTGTTTGAATGTCTGTATCGTTCTGTCAGTTGGTGTGTAAGTGGCTGCATGGGTTGGTGAGTAGTGACATGAGTGTCTATATGGGTTAATGCTTGGTTGTCTGAGTACCTGTATGGGTGCCTGACTGTCTGTGGGGGTGGGTGGGGGGTGTGACTCCCTGCATGGATGTGTGAGTGGGTGATTCACTGGGTGTATAGGTTCATGAGTGTATCTGCAAGGGGCTGTATGGGTGAGTGAGTGTGCATATGGCTGTATTGGTGAGTGAATGGATGTCACAGTGGTATATGTGTAAGTAACTACTTATATGAAAGGCAGTATATATGAGTGTTGGAGTATATAAGTGACTATATGTGACAGTGAGTGATTGTGAGAGTGGCTTTATGGATGAGTGTGTGCCCTTGTCAGTGATTGTAGAAGAGAGTAAGTATGTGTTACTATCTCTATGAATAAGTGAAGTGGTGTGTGTATATAACTGTAAAGGGGAGTAAATGGCAGTGTGATTGATTCTTTGCATGACTGACTAGGTGTATGAGTAACTCTATGGGTGAGTGGTGGTGTGTGAGTGTCTGTTTGATTGTATGAGTGCATATATCAGTGGCTGTATTGATGAGTGACTGTGTGTATGAGTGACTGTATGGTTTAGTGAGTGGATGTGTGTGTAGACCTATGAATCAGTGAGCGGGTATGTACTAACTGGTATTGGTGTGTTTATGGTTTCGTGTATGATAGTCTGTATTTTAGAATGGGTGTATGAAAGGTTATATTAGGGTGTGAGGAGGTGCATCAGATATTAAGTGGATGATGTCATCAGTGTTGTCATCAGTGATGTCACTGACCATGTCATGAGTGAAGTAATATGTGATGTCATCAGCAGTGCATTGCGGGGGCACGAGTTATAGTTAGCTCAGCTAACTATAATGGACGCGTTTTTCTGGTCTTGTACGAGTGAAATGTCAGCCTAACTATAACGTCCCTAAAACCTCTGTTTTTTACAGTGAATTTCGAAGGTTTTATAAATGCTAATTCCTAACTATAACTTCCCTGAAACCTGGTTTTTTCAGTAAATTTCAAAGGGTTTTTTAAATGCTAATACTAACTATAATGTCCCTGAAACCTGTGGTTTTTTTCAGTGAATTTCTAAGGTTTTTTAAAATGTTAATACTAACTATAACGTCCCTGAAACCTGTGTTTTTTTCAGTGAATTTCTAAGGTTTTTTGAATGCTAATTTCTAATTATGCCTATAATGGTAGGACATGTACAGAAAGAGGAAGAAAGGTGCAGAAAGAAGCAGGAGAAGTGCAGAAAGATGCAAGAGAGGTGCAGAAAGAGAAAGAAAGGTACAGAAAGAAGCAAGAAAAATGCAGAAAGAGGCAACACAAGTCCAGAAAGAGGAAGAAAGGTGCAGAAAGAAGCAAGAGAAGTGCAGAAAGAATCAACAGACGTGCAAAAAGAGGCCTACTTCGTCTATACCTTTCCACAGACTCATACAAAGTAGCTTAATCACTAATTCTTCTACCTAGATGTCTTAAACCTCACTTTTCTCTGGAAGGTTCACTATTCATCGACTGCTCAGAATGTTAGGCCTACCAAATGTAAAACAGCAATCCTAACCATATCACTGTTGTAAGTCTGACCAAGTTTATGAAAATATGCATGCGTGTGTCTCTGCTTTTACCGAGTGACATGTTGCCTAAAAATAAACATACAAATACTTGAATACCTGTGTTTCAAACAGCATACTCTGTAAATTTGTGTACAAAAAGGTGTATGTATTTCTTTCTGCTCATAATACAGGGCACATGGGTATTCAATAGTATATTTGAGGGGCTCTATAACACATATGCATAACACATGTCTGCCTGTGCAACTTAATGAGAGAGCACAACTGAGAAAATTTGACCACCTATAGGAGAAGCTACCCGCTTTTTAAGCATAACACGTGTGAAATGCATGTACAAGTAGACATATACGTCTGTCAAGAGAGCACACAGACATTTAAACTTGACATACTGCACTTCCCATTTGAATACAGAAAGAGGCAAGAGAAGTACAGAAAGAAGCAAGAGAAGTGTAGAAAGAGGCAAGAGAAGTGCGAAAGAGGCAAGAGAGATGCAGAAAGAACCAATAGAGGCAGAAAGAGTAAGAAATGTGCAGAAAGAGGCAAGAGAAGTGCAGAAAGAGGCAAGAGAAGTGCGAAAGAGGCAAGAAAGGTGCAGAAAGAGGCAAGAGAGATGCAGAAAGAAACAACAGAGGTGCAGAAAGAGGCAAGATGGTTCATAAAGAGGCAAGAGAAGTGCAGAAAGAAACAACAGAGGTGCAGAAAGACGCAATAGAGGTGCAGAAAGAGGTAAGACGAGTGCAGAGAGAGGCAACGGGTGCAGAAGAAGTGCAGAAAGAAGCAACAGAGGTGCAGAAAGAGGCAAGAGAAGTTCAGAAAGAAGCACAAGAATTGCAGAAAGAAGGAACTGGGGTGCAGAAAGAGGCTAGATGGGTGCAGAAAGAGGCAAGAGAAGTGCAGAAAAAAGAAACAGGTGCAGAAGGAGGCAAGAGAACTGCAGAAAGAGGCAAGAGAGTTGCAGAAACAGGCAAAAGAGGTGCAGAAAGAGGGAACGGGTGCAGACAGAGGCAGGAGAGGTGCATAAAGAGTGAAGAAGTGTGCAGAAAAAGGCAAAAGGGGTGCGAAAAGAAGCAAGAGAGGTGAAGAAAGAGTGAAGAGGGGTGCAGAAATGTGCAAGAGGAGTGCAGAGATTTGCAAGAGAGGTACAGAAAGAAGCAAGACAGGTGCAAAAAGAACCAACACAGGTGCAGAAAGAGGCAAGAAGGTGCAGAAAGAGGCAGGAGAAGCGCAGAAAGAGGCAAGACAAGTGCAGAAAGAGGCAAGAGAAGTGCGAAAGAGGCAAGAAAGGTGCAGAAAGAGGCAAGAGAGATGCAGAAGGAAACAACAGAGGTGCAGAAAGAAGCAAGAGGGTGCATAAAGAGGCAAGAGACGTGCAGAAAGAAACAACAGAGGTGCAGAAAGACGCAATAGAGGTGCAGAAAGAGGGAAGACGAGTGCAGAGAGAGGCAACAGGGGTGCAGAAAGAAGCAAGAGAGGTGCAGAAAGAAGCAAGAGAAGTGCAAAAAGAAGCAACAGAGGTGCAGAAAGAGTGAAGAAGTGTGCAGAAAGAGGCAAAAGAGGTACAGAAAGAGGGAACAGGGGTGCAGACAGAGGCAAGAGAGGTACAGAAAGAGTGAAGAAGTGTGCAGAAAGAGGCAAAAGGGGTGCATAAAGAAGCAAGAGAGGTGAAGAAAGAGAAGTGCAGAAAGAAGAAACAGAGGTGCAGAAAGAGGCAAAAGGGGTGCAGAAAGAGGCAAGAGAAGTTCAGAAAGAAGCAAGGAAGGTGCAGAAAGAGGCAAGAGAGGTGAAGAAAGAGGGAAGAGAGGTGCAGAAACAGGAAGCAGAGGTGCAGAAAGAGGGAACAGGCGTGCAGAAAGAGGAAAGAGGGGTGCAGAAATTTGCAAGAGAGGTGCAGAAAGAAGCAACAGAGGTGCAGAAGGAGCCAAGAGAACTGCAGAAAGAGGCAAGACAGGTGGAGGAAGAGGCAAGAGGATGCAGAAAGAGGAAACGGGTACAGACAGAGGCAAGAGAGGTGCAGAAAGAGTGAAGAGGGGTGCAGAAATTTGCAAGAGGAGTGCAGAGATTTGCAAGAGAGGTACAGAAAGAAGCAAGACAGGTGCAAAAAGAACCAACACAGGTGCAGAAAGAGGCAAGAAGGTGCAGAAAGAGGCAAGAGAAGTGTAGAAAGAAGCAGCAGAGGTGCAGAAGGAGGCAAGGGAACAGCAGAAAGAGGCAAGAGAGGGGCACAAAGAGGCAAGAGAGGTGCAGAAATACAGAAGACGGTGCAGAAATGGGCAAGAGGGGTGCAGAAAAAAGCCAGAGAGGTGGAGAAAGAAGCAAGTGAAGTGCAGAAAGAAGCAACAGAGGTGCAGAAAGAGGCAAGAGAAGTGCAGAAAGAAGCAAGCAAGGTGCAGAAAGAGGCAACAGAGGTGAAGAAAGAGGGAAGAGCGGTGCAGACAGAGGCAAGAGAGGTGCAGAAAGAGTGAATAAGTGTGCAGAAAGGCAAAAGGGGTGCAGAAAGAGGCAAGAGAAGTATAGAAAGAAGCAACAGAGGTGCAGAAAGAGGGAATAGGGGTGCAGAAACAGGCAGCGGAGGTGCAGAAAGAGGGAACAGGAGTGCGGAAAGAGGAGTGCAGAAATTTGCAAGAGAGGTGCAGAAAGAAGCAACAGAGGTGCAGAAGAAGCCAAGAGAACTGCAGAAAGAGGCAAGAGAGGTGCAGGAAGAGGCAAGAGGATGCAGAAAGAGGGAACAGTGGTACAGACAGAAGCAAGAGAGGTGCAGAAAGAGTGGAGAGGGGTGCAGAAAGAGGCAAGAGGAATGCAGAAATTTGCAAGAGAGGTACAGAAAGAAGCAAGAGAAGTGCAAAAAGAACCAACACAGGTGCAGAAAGAGGCAAGAAGGTGCAGAAAGAGGCAAGAGAAGTGCAGAAACAAGCAACAGAGGTGCAGAAGGAGGCAAGGGAACTTCATAAAGAGGCAAGAGAGGTGCACAAAGAGGCAAGAGAGGTGCACAAAGATGGAAGAAGGGTGCAGAAAGAGGCAAGAGGGGTGCAGAAAGAAGCAACAGAGGTGCAGAAAAAAGCAAGAGAAGTGCAGAAAGAAGCAAGAAAGGTGCAGAAAGAGGCAAGAGAAGTGCAGAAAGAAGCAAGAAAGGTGCAGAAAAAGGCAAGAGAGGTGAAGAAAGAGGGAAGAGCGGTGCAGAAAGAGGCAAGAGGGGTGCAGAAAGAAGCCGGAGAGGTACAGAAAGAAGCAAAGGAATTGCAGAAAGAAGGAACAGGGGTGCAGAAAGAGGCAAGAGAAGTGCAGAAAAAAGCAACAAAGGTGCAGAAGGAGGCAAGAGAACTGCAGAAAGAGGCAAGAAAGTTGCAGAAACAGGCAAAAGAGGTGCAGAAAGAGGGAATAGGGGGTGCAGACAGAGGCAAGAGAGGTGCAGAAATAGTGAAGAAGTGAGCAGAAAGAGGCAAAAGGGGTGGAGAAAGAAGCAAGAGAGGTGAATAAAGGAAGTGCAGAAAGAAGAAACAGGTGCAAAAAGGGGTGCAGAAAGAGGCAAGAGAAGTATAGAAAGAAGCAACAGAGGTGCATAAAGAGGGAAGAGAGGTGCAGAAACAGGCAGCAGAGGTGCATTAAGAGGGAACAGGAGTGCATAAAGAGGAAAGAGGGGTGCAGAAATTTGCAAGAGAGGTGCAGAAAGAAGGAACAGCAGGGCAGAAAGAGGCAAGAATGGTGCAGAAAAAGGCAGCAGAGGTGCAGAAAGAGGGAACAGGGCTGCAGAAAGAGGCAAGAGAGGTGCAGAAAGAGGGAAGAGGGGTTCCTTAAAGAGGGAAGATGGGTGTAGAAAGATGCAAGAGGGGTGCAGAAAGAAGCAAGTGACGTGCAGAAAGAGGCAACAGAGGTGCAGAAAGAGGCAAGAGAGGTGCAGAAAGAGGCAAGAGAGGTGCAGAAAGAGGAAACGGGTGCAAGAAAGAGGCTAGATGGGTACAGAAAAAGGCAAGAGGGTTGCAGAAAAAAGCAAGAGAGGTGCTGAAAGAGGCAAGAGAGGTGCAGAAACAGGCAGTAGAGGTGCAGAAAGAGGAAACGGGTGCAAGAAAGAGGCTAGATGGGTGCAGAAAGAGGCAAGACACTTGCAGAAACAGGCAAAAGAGGTGCAGAAAGAGGGAACAGGGGTGCAGAAAGAGGCAAGAGAGGTGCATAAAGAGGGAAGAAGTGTGCAGAAAGAGGCAAAAGGGGTGCAGAAAGAAGCAAGAGAGGTGAAGAAAAAAAAGTGCAGAAAGAAGAAACAGAGGTGCAGAAAGAGCCAAGAGATGTATAGAAAGAAGCAACAGAGGTGCAGAAAGAGGGAAGAGAGGTGCAGAAACAGGTAGCAGAGGTGCAGAAAGAGGGAACAGGAGTGCAGAAAGAGGCAAGAGAGGTGCATAAAGAGGGAAGAAGTGTGCAGAAAGAAGCAAAAGGGGTGCAGAAAGAAGAAAAAGAAGTGCAAGAGAACTGCAGAAAGAGGCAAGAGAGGTGCAGGAAGAGGCAAGAGGATGCAGAAAGAGGGAACAGGGGTGCAGACAGAGATAAGAGAGGTACAGAAAGAGTGAAGAGGGGTGCAGAAAGAGGCTAGATGGGTGCAGAAAGAGGCAAGAGAAATACAGAAAAAAGCAACAGAGGTGCAGAAGGAGGCAAGAGAACTGCAGAAAGAGGCAAGAGAGTTGCAGAAACAGGCAAAAGAGGTGCAGAAAGAGGGAACAGGGGCGCAGACAGAGGCAAGAGAGGTGCAGAAAGAGTGAAGAAGTGTGCAGAAAGAGGCAGATGGGGTGCAGAAAGAAGCAAGAGAGGTGAATAAAGAGAAGTGCAGAAAGAAGAAACAGAGGTGCAGAAAGAGGCAAAAGGGGTGCAGAAAGAGGCACGAGAAGTATAGAAAAGAAGAAACCGAGGTGCAGAAAAAGGGAAGAGAGGTGCAGAAACAGGCAGCAGAGGTACAGAAAGAGGAAACAGGAGTGCAGAAAGAGGAAAGAGGGGTGCAAAAAAAGGGAAGAGCAGAGCAGAAAGAACCAACCAACAGAGGTGCAGAAAGAGGGAAAAGGGGTGCAGAAAGAGGCAAGAGAATTCCAGAAAGAAGCAAAAGAGGTGCAGAAAGAGGCAAGAGAACTGCCGAAAAAGACAAGACATGTGCAGAAACAGGCAAGAGAGGTGCACAAAGGGGGATGAAGTGTGCAGAAAGATGCAAAACAGGTGCATAAAGAAGCAAGAGAGGTGCAGAATGAAGAAAGTGAATTGCAGAAAGAAGAAACAGATGCAGAAAGAGGCAAGAGGGGTGCAGAAAGAGGCAAGAGAAGTACAGAAAGAAGCAACAGAGGTGCAGAAAGAGGGAACAGGAGTGCAGAAAGAGGAAAGAGGGGTGCAGTAATTTGCAAGTGAGGTGCAGAAAGAAGCAACAGAGGTGCAGAAGGAGCCAAGAGAAGTGCAAAAAGAGGCAAGAGAGGTGCAGGAAGAGGCAAGAGGATGCAGAAAGAGGGAACAGGGGTACAGACAGAGGCAAGAGAGGTGAAGAAAGAGTGAAGAGGGGTACAGAAAGAGGCAAGAGAAGTGCAGAAAGAAGCAAGAAAGGTGCAGAAAGAGGCAAGAAAGGTGAAGAAAGATGGAAGAGCGGTGCAGAAAGAGGCAAGAGGGGTGCAGAAAGAGGCAAGAGAAGTACAGAAAAAAGCAACAGAGGTGCTGAAAGAGGCAAGAGAAGTGCAGAAAGAGCAAGAGAGTTGCAGAAACAGTCACAATAGGTGCAGAAAGAGGGAACAGGGGCGCAGACAGAGGCAAGAGAGGTGCAGAAAGAGTGAAGAAGTGTGCAGAAAGAGGCAAAAGGGGTGCAGAAAGAAGCAAGAGAGGTGAATAAAGAGAAGTGCAGAAAGAAGAAACAGAGGTGCAGAAAGAGGCAAAAGGGGTGCAGAAAGAGGCAAGAGAAGTATAGATAGAAGCAACAGAGGTGCAGAAAGAGGGAAGAGAGGTGTAGAAACAGGCAGCAGAGGTACAGAAAGAGGAAACAGGAGTGCAGAAAGAGGAAAGAGGGGTGCAGAAAAAGGGAAGAGCAGAGCAGAAAGAACCAACCAACAGAGGTGCAGAAAGAGGGAAAAGGGGTGCAGGAAGAGACAAGAGAATTACAGAAAGAAGCAAAAGAGGTGCAGAAAGAGGCAAGAGAACTGCCGAAAAAGACAAGAGATGTCCAGAAACAGGCAAGAGAGGTGCACAAAGGGGGATGAAGTATGCAGAAAGATGCAAAACAGGTGCATAAAGAAGCAAGAGAGGTGCAGAATGAAGAAAGTGAATTGCAGAAAGAAGAAACAGCTGCAGAAAGAGGCAAGAGAGGTGCAGAAAGAGGGAAGAGGGGTGCAGAAAGATGCAAGAGGGGTGCAGAAAGAAGCAAGTGACATGCAGAAAGAGGCAACAGAAGTGCAGAAAGAGGCAAGAGAGGTGCAGAAACAGGCAAGAGAAGTGCAGAAAGAGGCAAGAGAATTGCTGAAAGAAGCAACAGAGGTGTAGAAAGAAGCAAGAGAAGTGCAGAAAGAGGCAAGTGAGGTGCAAAAAGAGGCAAGAGGTGCAGAAAGAAGAAAGAGAAATGCAGCAAGAAGTAACAGAGGTGCAGAAAAAGGCAAGAGGGTTGTAGAAAAAAGCAAGAGAGGTGCAGAAAGAGACAAGAGAGGTGCAGAAACAGGCAGCAGAGGTTTAGAAAGAGGGAACAGGGGTGCAGAAAGATGCAAGAGAGGTACAGAAAGAAGCACAAGAATTGCAGAAAGAAGGAACGGGTGCAGAAAGAGGCTAAATGGGTGCAGAAAGAGGCAAGAGAAGTGCAAAAAGAAGCAACAGGGGTGCAGAAGGAGGCAAGAAAACTGCAGAAAGAGGCAAGAGACCTGCAGAAACAGGCAAAAGACATGCGGAAAGAGGGAACAGGTGTGCAGACAGAAGAAAGAGGTGCAGAAAGAAAAAAGAGAAGTGCAGAAATAAGAAACAGGTGCAGAAAGAGGAAAAAGGGGTGCAGAAAGAGGGAAGAGAGGCATAAACAGGCAGCAGAGGTGCATAAAGAGGGAACAGGAGTGCAGAAAGAGGCAAGAGGGGTGCAGAAATTTGCAAGAGAGGTGCCAGAATGAAGCAAGAGCAGGGCAGAAAGAACCAACAGAGGTGCAGAAACAGGCAAGAGGGGTGCAGAAAGAGGCAAGAATATTCCAGAAAGAAGCAAAAGAGGTGCAGAAAGAGGCAAGAGAACTGCCGAAAAAGACAAGAGATGTGCAGAAAGAGGCAAGAGAGGTGCACAAAGGGGGATGAAGGGTGCAGAAAGAGGCAAAATGGGTGCATAAAGAAGCAAGAGAGGTGCAGAAAGAAGAAAGAGAAGTGCAGAAAGAAGAAACAGAGCTGCAGAAAGAGGCAAGAGGGGTGCAGAAACAGGCAGCAGAGGTGCAGAAAGAGGGAACAGGGGTGCAGAAAGAGGCAAGAGAGGTGCAGAAAGAGGGAAGAGGGATGCAGAAAGAGGCAAGTGAGGTGCAGAAAGAGGCAACAGGTGCAGAAAGGCAAGAGAGATGCAGAAAGATGCAAGAGTGGTACAGAAAGAAGCAAGTGAGGTGCAGAAAGAGGCAACAGGTGCAGAAAGGGAAGAGAGGTGCAGAAAGAGGCAAGAGAATTGCTGAAAGAAGCAACAGAGGTGTGGAAAAAAGCAAGAGAAGTGCAGAAAGAGGCAAGTGAGGTGCAAAAAGAGGCAAGAGGTGCAGAAAGAAGAAAGAGAAATGCAGCAAGAAGTAACAGAGGTGCAGAAAAAGGCAAGAGGGTTGCAGAAAAAAGCAAGAGAGGTGCAGAAAGAGGCAAGAGGTGCAGAAACAGGCAGCAGAGGTTCAGAAAGAGGGAACAGGGGTGCAGAAAGATGCAAGAGAGGTACAGAAAGAAGCACAAGAATTGCAGAAAGAAGGAACGGGTGCAGAAAGAGGCTAGATGGGTGCCGAAAGAGGCAAGAGAAGTGCAGAAAGAAGCAACAGGGGTGCAGAAGGAGGCAAGAGAACTGCAGAAAGAGGCAAGAGACCTGCAGAAACAGGCAAAAGACGTGCAGAAAGAGGGAACAGGGGTGCAGACAGAAGCAAGAGAGGTGCAGAAAGAAAAAAGAGAAGTGCAGAAATAAGAAACAGAGGTGCAGAAAGAGGGAACGGCTGCAGAAAGAGGCAAGAGAGGTGCAGAAAGAGGGAAGAGGGGTTCCTTAAAGAGGGAAGATGGGTGTAGAAAGATGCAAGAGGGGTGCAGAAAGAAGCAAGTGACGTGCAGAAAGAGGCAACAGAGGTGCAGAAAGAGGCAAGAGAGGTGCAGAAACAGGCAAGAGAAGTGCAGAAAGAGGAAACGGGTGCAAGAAAGAGGCTAGATGGGTACAGAAAAAGGCAAGAGGGTTGCAGAAAAAAGCAAGAGAGTTGCTGAAAGAGGCAAGAGAGGTGCAGAAACAGGCAGCAGAGGTGCAGAAAGAGGAAACGGGTGCAAGAAAGAGGCTAGATGGGTGCAGAAAGAAGCAGCAGGGGTGCAGAAGGAGGCAAGAGGACTGCAGAAAGAGGCAAGACACTTGCAGAAACAGGCAAAAGAGGTGCAGAAAGAGGGAACAGGGGTGCAGAAAGAGGCAAGAGAGGTGCATAAAGAGGGAAGAAGTGTGCAGAAAGAGGCAAAAGGGGTGCAGAAAGAAGCAAGAGAGGTGAAGAAAAAAAAGTGCAGAAAGAAGAAACAGAGGTGCAGAAAGAGCCAAGAGATGTATAGAAAGAAGCAACAGAGGTGCAGAAAGAGGGAAGAGAGGTGCAGAAACAGGTAGCAGAGGTGCAGAAAGAGGGAACAGGAGTGCAGAAAGAGGCAAGAGAGGTGCAGGAAGAGGCAAGAGGATGCAGAAAGAGGGAACAGGGGTACAGACAGAGGCAAGAGAGGTGAAGAAAGATTGAAGAGGGGTGTAGAAAGAGGCAAGAGACGTGCAGAAAGAAGTAAGAAAGGTGCAGAAAGAGGCAAGAAAGGTGAAGAAAGATGGAAGAGCGGTGCAGAAAGAGGCAAGAGGGGTGCAGAAAGAGGCTAGATGGGTGCAGAAAGAGGCAAGAGAAGTACAGAAAAAAGCAACAGAGGTGCAGAAGGAGGCAAGAGAACTGCAGAAAGAGGCAAGAGAGTTGCAGAAACAGGCAAAAGAGGTGCAGAAAGAGGGAACAGGGGCGCAGAAAGAAGCAAGAGAGGTGAATAAAGAGAAGTGCAGAAAGAAGAAACAGAGGTGCAGAAAGAGGCAAAAGGGGTGCAGAAAGAGGCAAGAGAAGTATAGAAAGAAGAAACCGAGGTGCAGAAAGAGGGAAGAGAGGTGCAGAAACAGGCAGCAGAGGTACAGAAAGAGGAAACAGGAGTGCAGAAAGAGGAAAGAGGGGTGCAGAAAAAGGGAAGAGCAGAGCAGAAAGAACCAACCAACAGAGGTGCAGAAAGAGGGAAAAGGGGTGCAGAAAGAGGCAAGAGAATTCCAGAAAGAAGCAAAAGAGGTGCAGAAAGAGGCAAGAGAACTGCCGAAAAGACAAGACATGTGCAGAAACAGGCAAGAGAGGTGCACAAAGGGGGATGAAGTGTGCAGAAAGATGCAAAACAGGTGCATAAAGAAGCAAGAGAGGTGCAGAATGAAGAAAGTGAATTGCAGAAAGAAGAAACAGATGCAGAAAGAGGCAAGAGGGGTGCAGAAAGAGGCAAGAGAAGTACAGAAAGAAGCAACAGAGGTGCAGAAAGAGGGAACAGGAGTGCAGAAAGAGGAAAGAGGGGTGCAGTAATTTGCAAGTGAGGTGCAGAAAGAAGCAACAGAGGTGCAGAAAAAGCCAAGAGAAGTGCAGAAAGAGGCAAGAGAGGTGCAGGAAGAGGCAAGAGGATGCAGAAAGAGGGAACAGGGGTACAGACAGAGGCAAGACAGGTGAAGAAAGAGTGAAGAGGGGTACAGAAAGAGGCAAGAGAAGTGCAGAAAGAAGCAAGAAAGGTGCAGAAAGAGGCAAGAAAGGTGAAGAAAGATGGAAGAGCGGTGCAGAAAGAGGCAAGAGGGGTGCAGAAAGAGGCTAGATGGGTGCAGAAAGAGGCAAGAGAAGTGCAAAAAAAAGCAACAGAGGTGCAGGAAGAGGCAAGAGAAGTGCAGAAAGAGGCAAGAAAGTTGCAGAAACAGGCAAAAAAGGTGCAGAAAGAGGGAACAGGGGCGCAGACAGAGGCAAGAGAGGTGCAGAAAGAGTGAAGAAGTGTGCAGAAAGAGGCAAAAGGGGTGCAGAAAGAAGCAAGAGAGGTGAATAAAGAGAAGTGCAGAAAGAAGAAACAGGTGCAGAAAGAGGCAAAAGGGGTGCAGAAAGAGGCAAGAGAAGTATAGATAGAAGCAACAGAGGTGCAGAAAGAGGGAAGAGAGGTGTAGAAACAGGCAGCAGAGGTACAGAAAGAGGAAACAGGAGTGCAGAAAGAGGAAAGATGGGTGCAAAAAAAGGGAAGAGCAGAGCAGAAAGAACCAACCAACAGAGGTGCAGAAAGAGGGAAAAGGGGTGCAGAAAGAGGCAAGAGAATTCCAGAAAGAAGCAAAAGAGGTGCAGAAAGAGGCAAGAGAACTGCCGAAAAAGACAAGACATGTGCAGAAACAGGCAAGAGAGGTGCACAAAGGGGGATGAAGTGTGCAGAAAGATGCAAAACAGGTGCATAAAGAAGCAAGAGAGGTGCAGAATGAAGAAAGTGAATTGCAGAAAGAAGAAACAGCTGCAGAAAGAGGCAAGAGGGGTGCAGAAAGAGGCAAGAGAAGTACAGAAAGAAGCAACAGAGGTGCAGAAAGGTGCAGAAACAGGCAGCAGAGGTGCAGAAAGAGGGAACAGGGGTGCAGAAAGAGGCGAGAGGTGCAGAAAGAGGGAAGAGGGGTGCAGAAAGATGCAAGAGGGGTGCAGAAAGAAGCAAGTGACATGCAGAAAGAGGCAACAGAAGTGCAGAAAGAGGCAAGAGAGGTGCAGAAACAGGCAAGAGAAGTGCAGAAAGAGGCAAGCGAATTGCTGAAAGAAGCAACAGAGGTGTAGAAAGAAGCAAGAGAAGTGCAGAAAGAGGCAAGTGAGGTGCAAAAAGAGGCAAGAGGTGCAGAAAGAAGAAAGAGAAATGCAGCAAGAAGTAACAGAGGTGCAGAAAAAGGCAAGAGGGTTGCAGAAAAAAGCAAGAGAGGTGCAGAAAGAGACAAGAGAGGTGCAGAAACAGGCAGCAGAGGTTTAGAAAGAGGGAACAGGGGTGCAGAAATATGCAAGAGAGGTACAGAAAGAAGCACAAGAATTGCAGAAAGAAGGAACGGGTGCAGAAAGAGGCTAGATGGGTGCAGAAAGAGGCAAGAGAAGTGCAAAAAGAAGCAACAGGGGTGCAGAAGGAGGCAAGAGAACTGCAGAAAGAGGCAAGAGACCTGCAGAAACAGGCAAAAGACATGCAGAAAGAGGGAACAGGTGTGCAGACAGAAGCAAGAGAGGTGCAGAAAGAAAAAAGAGAAGTGCAGAAATAAGAAACAGGTGCAGAAAGAGGCAAAAGGGTGCAGAAAGAGGGAAGAGAGGCATAAACAGGCAGCAGAGGTGCATAAAGAGGGAACAGGAGTGCAGAAAGAGGCAAGAGGGGTGCAGAAATTTGCAAGAGAGGTGCAGAATGAAGCAAGAGCAGGGCAGAAAGAACCAACAGAGGTGCAGAAAGAGGCAAGAGGGGTGCAGAAAGAGGCAAGAATAGTCCAGAAAGAAGCAAAAGAGGTGCAGAAAGAGGCAAGAGAACTGCCAAAAAAGACAAGAGATGTGCAGAAAGAGGCAAGAGAGGTGCATAAAGAAGCAAGAGAGGTGCAGAAAGAAGAAAGAGAAGTGCAGAAAGAAGAAACAACTGCAGAAAGAGGCAAGAGGGGTGCAGAAACAGGCAGCAGAGGTGCAGAAAGAGGGAACAGGGGTGCAGAAAGAGGCAAGAGAGGTGCAGAAAGAGGGAAGAGGGATGCAGAAAGATGCAAGAGTGGTACAGAAAGAAGCAAGTGAGGTGCAGAAAGAGGCAACAGGTGCAGAAAGAAGAAAGAGAAATGCAGCAAGAAGTAACAGAGGTGCAGAAAAAGGCAAGAGGGTTGCAGAAAAAAGCAAGAGAGGTGCAGAAAGAGGCAAGAGGTGCAGAAACAGGCAGCAGAGGTTCAGAAAGAGGGAACAGGGTGCAGAAAGATGGAAGAGAGGTACAGAAAGAAGCACAAGAATTGCAGAAAGAAGGAACGGGTGCAGAAAGAGGCTAGATGGGTGCCGAAAGAGGCAAGAGAAGTGCAGAAAGAAGCAACAGGGGTGCAGAAGGAGGCAAGAGAACTGCAGAAAGAGGCAAGAGACCTGCAGAAACAGGCAAAAGACGTGCAGAAAGGGAACAGGGGTGCAGACAGAAGCACGAGAGGTGCAGAAAGAAAAAAGAGAAGTGCAGAAATAAGAAACAGAGGTGCAGAAAGAGGGAACAGGGCTGCAGAAAGAGGCAAGAGATGTGCAGAAAGAGGGAAGAGGGGTTCCTTAAAGAGGGAAGATGGGTGTAGAAAGATGCAAAAGGGGTGCAGAAAGAAGCAAGTGACGTGCAGAAAGAGGCAAAAGAGGTGCAGAAAGAGGCAAGAGAGGTGCAGAAACAGGCAAGAGAAGTGCAGAAAGAGGAAACGGGTGCAAGAAAGAGGCTAGATGGGTACAGAAAAAGGCAAGAGGGTTGCAGAAAAAAGCAAGAGAGGTGCTGAAAGAGGCAAGAGAGGTGCAGAAACAGGCAGCAGAGGTGCAGAAAGAGGAAACGGGTGCAAGAAAGAGGCTAGATGGGTGCAGAAAGAAGCAGCAGGGGTGCAGAAGGAGGCAAGAGGACTGCAGAAAGAGGCAAGACACTTGCAGAAACAGGTAAAAGAGGTGCAGAAAGAGGGAACAGGGGTGCAGAAAGAGGCAAGAGAGGTGCATAAAGAGGGAAGAAGTGTGCAGAAAGAGGCAAAAGGGGTGCAGAAAGAAGCAAGAGAGGTGAAGAAAAAGAAGTGCAGAAAGAAGAAACAGGTGCAGAAAGAGGGAAGAGAGGTGCAGAAACAGGTAGCAGAGGTGCAGAAAGAGGGAACAGAAGTGCAGAAAGAGGCAAGAGAGGTGCAGGAAGAGGCAAGAGGATGCAGAAAGAGGGAACAGGGGTACAGACAGGCAAGAGAGGTGAAGAAAGAGTGAAGAGGGGTGTAGAACGAGGCAAGAGAAGTGCAGAAAGAAGTAAGAAAGGTGCAGAAAGATGGAAGAACGGTGCAGAAAGAGGCAAGAGGGGTGCAGAAAGAGGCTAGATGGGTGCAGAAAGAGGCAAGAGAAGTACAGAAAAAAGCAACAGAGGTGCAGAAGGAGGCAAGAGAACTGCAGAAATAGGCAAGAGAGTTGCAGAAACAGGCAAAAGAGGTGCAGAAAGAGGGAACAGGGGCGCAGACAGAGGCAAGAGAGGTGCAGAAAGAGTGAAGAAGTGTGCAGAAAGAGGCAAAAGGGGTGCAGAAAGAAGCAAGAGAGGTGAATAAAGAGAAGTGCAGAAAGAAGAAACAGAGGTGCAGAAAGAGGCAAAAGGGGTGCAGAAAGAGGCAAGAGAAGTATAGAAAGAAGAAACCGAGGTGCAGAAAGAGGGAAGAGAGGTGCAGAAACGGGCAGCAGAGGTACAGAAAGAGGAAACAGGAGTGCAGAAAGAGGAAAGAGGGGTGCAGAAAAAGGGAAGAGCAGAGCAGAAAGAACCAACCAACAGAGGTGCAGAAAGATGGAAAAGGGGTGCAGAAAGAGGCAAGAGAATTCCAGAAAGAAGCAAAAGAGGTGCAGAAAGAGGCAAGAGAACTGCCGAAAAAGACAAGACATGTGCAGAAACAGGCAAGAGAGGTGCACAAAGGGGGATGAAGTGTGCAGAAAGATGCAAAACAGGTGCATAAAGAAGCAAGAGAGGTGCAGAATGAAGAAAGTGAATTGCAGAAAGAAGAAACAGCTGCAGAAAGAGGCAAGAGGGGTGCAGAAAGAGGCAAGAGAAGTACAGAAAGAAGCAACAGAGGTGCAGAAAGAGGGAACAGGAGTGCAGAAAGAGGAAAGAGGGGTGCAGTAATTTGCAAGTGAGGTGCAGAAAGAAGCAACAGAGGTGCAGAAGGAGCCAAGAGAAGTGCAGAAAGAGGCAAGAGAGGTGCAGGAAGAGGCAAGAGGATGCAGAAAGAGGGAACAGGGGTACAGACAGAGGCAAGACAGGTGAAGAAAGAGTGAAGAGGGGTACAGAAAGAGGCAAGAGAAGTGCAGAAAGAAGCAAGAAAGGTGCAGAAAGAGGTAAGAAAGGTGAAGAAAGATGGAAGAGCGGTGCAGAAAGAGGCAAGAGGGGTGCAGAAAGAGGCTAGATGGGTGCAGAAAGAGGCAAGAGAAGTACAGAAAAAAGCAACAGAGGTGCAGAAGGAGGCAAGAGAACTGCAGAAAGAGGCAAGAGAGTTGCAGAAACAGGCAAAAGAGGTGCAGAAAGAGGGAACAGGAGCGCAGACAGAGGCAAGAGAGGTGCAGAAAGAGTGAAGAAGTGTGCAGAAAGGGGCAAAAGGGGTGCAGAAAGAAGCAAGAGAGGTGAATAAAGAGAAGTGCAGAAAGAAGAAACAGAAGTGCAGAAAGAGGCAAAAGGGGTGCAGAAAGAGGCAAGAGAAGTATAGATAGAAGCAACAGAGGTGCAGAAAGAGGGAAGAGAGGTGTAGAAACAGGCAGCAGAGGTACAGAAAGAGGAAACAGGAGTGCAGAAAGAGGAAAGGGGTGCAGAAAAAGGGAAGAGCAGAGCAGAAAAAACCAACCAACAGAGGTGCAGAAAGAGGGAAAAGGGGTGCAGAAAGAGGCAAGAGAATTCCAGAAAGAAGCAAAAAAGGTGCAGAAAGAGGCAAGAGAACTGCCGAAAAAGACAAGAGATGTGCAGAAACAGGCAAGAGAGGTGCACAAAGGGGGATGAAGTGTGCAGAAAGATGCAAAACAGGTGCATAAAGAAGCAAGAGAGGTGCAGAATGAAGAAAGTGAATTGCAGAAAGAAGAAACAGCTGCAGAAAGAGGCAAGAGGGGTGCAGAAAGAGGCAAGAGAAGTACAGAAAGAAGCAACAGAGGTGCAGAAAGAGGAAGAAAGGTGCAGAAACAGGCAGCAGAGGTGCAGAAAGAGGGAACAGGGGTGCAGAAAGAGGCAAGAGAGGTGCAGAAAGAGGGAAGAGGGGTGCAGAATGATGCAAGAGGGGTGCAGAAAGAAGCAAGTGACATGCAGAAAGAGGCAACAGAAGTGCAGAAAGAGACAAGAGAGGTGCAGAAACAGGCAAGAGAAGTGCAGAAAGAGGCAAGAGAATTGCTGAAAGAAGCAACAGAGGTGTAGAAAGAAGCAAGAGAAGTGCAGAAAGAGGCAAGTGAGGTGCAAAAAGAGGCAAGAGGTGCAGAAAGAAGAAAGAGAAATGCAGTAAGAAGTAACAGAGGTGCAGAAAAAGGCAAGAGGGTTGCAGAAAAAAGCAAGAGAGGTGCAGAAAGAGACAAGAGAGGTGCAGAAACAGGCAGCAGAGGTTTAGAAAGAGGGAACAGGGGTGCAGAAAGATGCAAGAGGTACAGAAAGAAGCACAAGACTTGCAGAAAGAAGGAACTGGTGCAGAAAGAGGCTAGATGGGTGCAGAAAGAGGCAAGAGAAGTGCAAAAAGAAGCAACAGGGGTGCAGAAGGAGGCAAGAGAACTGCAGAAAGAGGCAAGAGACCTGCAGAAACAGGCAAAAGACATGCAGAAAGAGGGAACAGGTGTGCAGACAGAAGCAAGAGAGGTGCAGAAAGAAAAAAGAGAAGTGCAGAAATAAGAAACAGGTGCAGAAAGAGGCAAAAGGGGTGCAGAAAGAGGGAAGAGAGGCATAAACAGGCAGCAGAGGTGCATAAAGAGGGAACAGGAGTGCAGAAAGAGGCAAGAGGGGTGCAGAATGAAGCAAGAGCAGGGCAGAAAGAACCAACAGAGGTGCAGAGAGAGGCAAGTGGGGTGCAGAAAGAGGCAAGAATATTCCAGAAAGAAGCAAAACAGGTGCAGAAAGAGGCAAGAGAACTGCCGAAAAAGACAAGAGATGTGCAGAAAGAGGCAAGAGAGGTGCACAAAGGGGGATGAAGGGTGCAGAAAGAGGCAAAACGGGTGCATAAAGAAGCAAGAGAGGTGCAGAAAGAAGAAAGAGAAGTGCAGAAAGAAGAAACAGCTGCAGAAAGAGGCAAGAGGGGTGCAGAAACAGGCAGCAGAGGTGCAGAAAGAGGGAACAGGGGTGCAGAAAGAGGCAAGAGAGGTGCAGAAAGAGGGAAGAGGGATGCAGAAAGATGCAAGAGTGGTTCAGAAAGAAGCAAGTGAGGTGCAGAAAGAGGCAACAGGTGCAGAAAGGCAAGAGAGGTGCAGAAAGAGGCAAGAGAATTGCTGAAAGAAGCAACAGAGGTGTGGAATGAAGCAAGAGAAGTGCAGAAAGAGGCAAGTGAGGTGCAAAAAGAGGCAAGAGGTGCAGAAAGAAGAAAGAGAAATGCAGCAAGAAGTAACAGAGGTGCAGAAAAAGGCAAGAGGGTTACAGAAAAAAGCAAGAGAGGTGCAGAAAGAGGCAAGAGGTGCAGAAACAGGCAGCAGAGTTTCAGAAAGAGGGAACAGGGGTGCAGAAAGATGCAAGAGAGGTACAGAAAGAAGCACAAGAATTGCAGAAAGAAGGAACGGGTGCAGAAAGAGGCTAGATGGGTGCCGAAAGAGGCAAGAGAAGTGCAGAAAGAAGCAACAGGGGTGCAGAAGGAGGCAAAAGAACTGCAGAAAGAGGCAAGAGACCTGCAGAAACAGGCAAAAGACGTGCAGAAAGAGGGAACAGGGGTGCAGACAGAAACAAGAGAGGTGCAGAAAGAAAAAAGAGAAGTGCAGAAATAAGAAACAGAGGTGCAGAAAGAGGCAAAAGGGGTGCAGAAAGAGGGAAGAGAGGCAGAAACAGGCAGCAGAGGTGCATAAAGAGGGAACAGGAGTGCAGAAAGAGGCAAGAGGGGTGCAGAAATTTGCAAGAGAGGTGCATAATGAACCAACAGCAGGGCAGAAAGAACCAACAGAGGTGCAGAAAGAGGCAAGAGGGGTGCAGAAAGAGGCAAGAATATTCCAGAAAGAAGCAAAAGAGGTGCAGAAAGAGGCAAGAGAACTGCCGAAAAAGACAAGAGATGTGCAGAAAGAGGCAAGAGAGGTGCAGAAAGGGGGAAGAAGGGTGCAGAAAGAGGCAAAACGGGTGCATAAAGAAGCAAGAGACTTGAAGAAAGAGAAGTGCAGAAAGAATAAACAGCTGCAGAAAGAGGCAAGAGGGGTGCAGAAACAGGCATCAGAGGTGCAGAAAGAGGGAACAGGGGTGCAGAAAGAGGCAAGAGAGGTGCAGAAAGAGGGAAGAGGGATGCAGAAAGATGCAAGAGTGGTACAGAAAGAAGCAAGTGAGGTGCAGAAAGAGGCAACAGGTGCAGAAAGGCAAGAGAGGTGCAGAAAGAGGCAAGAGAATTGCTGAAAGAAGCAACAGAGGTGTGGAAAGAAGCAAGAGAAGTGGAGAAAGAGGCAAGTGAGGTGCAGAAAGAGGCGAATGGTGCAGAAAGAAGAAAGAGAAGTATAGCAAGAAGTAACAGAGGTGCAGAAAAAGGCAAGAGGGTTGCAGAAAGAAGCAAGAGAGGTACAGAAAGAAGCAACAGAGGTGCAGAAAGAGGCGAGAGGTGCAGAAAGAAGCAAGAGAACTGCCGAAAAAGCCAAGAGATGTGCAGAAAGAGGCAAGAGAGGTGCACAAAGGGGGATGAAGGGTGCAGAAAGAGGCAAAACGGGTGCCTAAATAAGCAAGAGAGTTGCAGAAAGAAGAAAGAGAAGTGCAGAAAGAGGAAACTTAGCTGCAGAAAGAGGCAAGTGAGGTGCAGAAAGAGGCAACTGAGGTGCAGAAACAAGCAACAGAGGTGCAGAAACAGACAGTAGAGGTGCAGAAAGAAGGAACAGGGGTGCAGAAAGAGGCAAGAGAGGTGCAGAAAGAGGGAAGACTGGTGCAGAAAGATGCAAGTTGGTGCAGAAAGAGGCAACAGAGGTGCAGAAAGAAGCAAAAGAAATGCAGAAAGTGGCAAGAGAAGTGCAGAAAGAAGCAGCAGAGGTGCAGAAAGAGGCAAGACAGGTACAGAAAGAGACGAGAGGTGCACAAGGAGACAAGAGAGGTGCACAAAGAGGGAACACGAGTGCAGAAAGGGGCAACAGGGGTGCAGAAAGAAGCAAGAGAGGTGCAGAAAGAAGCAAGAGAAATGCAGAAACAGAGGTGCAGAAAGAGGCAAGAGGGTTGCGGAAACAGGCAAGAGAAGTGCAGAAAGATGCAATAGAGGTGCAGAAACAAGCAAGAGAGGTGCACAAAGAGACAAGAGAGGTGCAGAAAGAGGGAAGACGAGTGCAGAAAGAGCCAACAGGGGTGCAAAAAGAAGCAAGAGAGGTGCAGAAAGAAGCAACAGAGGTGCAGAAAGAGGCAAGAGAGGTGCAGGAAGAGGCAAGAGGATGCAGAAAGAGGGAACAGGGGTACAGACAGAGGCAAGAGAGGTGCAGAAAGAGTGAAGAGGAGTGCAGAAAGAGGCAAGAGGAGTGCAGAAATTTGCAAGAGAGGTACAGAAAGAAGCAAGAGAAGTGCAAAAAGAACCAACACAGGAGCAGAAAGAGGCAAGAAGGTGCAGAAAGAGGCAACAGAAGTGCAGAAAGAAGCAACAGAGGTGCAGAAGGAGGCAAGGGAACTGCAGAAAGAGGCAAGAGAGGTGCACAAAGAGGCAAGAGAGGTGCAGAAAGACGGAAGAAGGGTGCACAAAGAGGCAAGAGGGGTGCAGAAAAAAGCAAGAGGGGTGCAGAAAGAAGCAAGAGAAGTGCAGAAAGAAGCAACAGAGGTGCAGAAAGAGGCAAGAGAGGTGGAGAAAAAGGCAGCAGAGGTGCAGAAAGAGGGAACAGAGGTGCAGAAGGAGGCAAGAGAGGTGGAGAAATAGGAAAGAGGGGTGCAGAAAGATGCAGGAGGGGTGCAGAAAGAAGCAAATGAGGTGTCAAAGGGGCAACAGAGGTGCAGAAAGAGGCAAGAGAGGTACAGAAACAGGCAAGAGAAGTGCAGAAAGAGGCAAGAGAATTGCTGAAAGAAGCAACAGAGGTGTAGAGAGAAGCAAGAGAAGTGCAGAAAGAGGCAAGTGAGGTGCAGAAAGAGACGAGAGGTGCTCAAAGAGGGAAGATGAGTGCAGAAAGGGGCAACAGGGGTGCCGAAAGAAGGAAGAGAGGTGCAGAAAGAAGCAAGAGAAATGCAGAAAGAAACAACCGAGGTGCAGAAAGAGGCAAGAGAGTTCAGAAACAGGCAGCAGAGGTGCAGAAAGAGGGAACGGGTGCAGAAAGAGGCAAGAGAGGTGCAGAAAGAGGCAAGAGAACTGCCGAAAAAGACAAGAGATGTGCAGAAAGAGGCAAGAGAGATGCACAAAGGGGGATGAAGGGTGCAGAAAGAGGCAAAACGGGTGTATAAAGAAGCAAGAGAGGTGCAGAAAGAAGAGGTGCAGAAAGAAGAAACAGCTGCAGAAAGAGGCAAGAGAGGTGCAGAAAGAGGGAAGAGTGGTGCAGAAAGATGCAAGTGAGGTGCAGAAAGAGGCAACAGAAGTGCAGAAGAAGCAAAAGAAATGCAGAAAGAGGCAAGAGAAGTGCAGAAAGAAGCAAGACAGGTACAGAAAGAGACAAGAGAGGTGCAGAAAGAGACAAGAGAGGTGCTCAAAGAGGGAAGATGAGTGCAGAAAGGGGCAACAGGGGTGCAGAAAGAAGGAAGAGAGATGCAGAAAGAAGCAAGAGAAATGCAGAAAGAAACAACCGAGGTGCAGAAAGAGGCAAGAGAGGTTCAGAAACAGGCAGCAGAGGTGCAGAAAGAGGGAACGGGTGCAGAAAGAGGAAAGAGAGGTGCAGAAAGAGGCAAGAGAACTGCCGAAAAAGACAAGAGATGTGCAGAAAGAGGCAAGAGAGATGCACAAAGGGGGATGAAGGGTGCAGAAAGAGGCAAAACGGGTGCATAAAGAAGCAAGAGAGGTGCAGAAAGAAGAGGTGCAGAAAGAAGAAAGAGAGCTGCAGAAAGAGGCAAGAGAGGTGCAGAAAGAGGGAAGAGTGGTGCAGAAAGATGCAAGTGAGGTGCAGAAAGAGGCAACAGAAGTGCAGAAGAAGCAAAAGAAATGCAGTAAGAGGCAATAAAAGTGCAGAAAGAGGCAAGACAGGTACAGAAAGAGACAAGAGAGGTGCAGAAAGAGACAAGAGAGGTGCTCAAAGAGGGAAGATGAGTGCAGAAAGGGGCAACAGGGGTGCAGAAAGAAGGAAGAGAGGTGCAGAAAGAAGCAAGAGAAATGCAGAAAGAAACAACCGAGGTGCAGAAAGAGGCAAGAGGGTTGCGCAAACAGGCAAGAGAAGTGCAGAAAGACGCAAGAGAGGTGCAGAAACAAGCAATAGAGGTGCACAAAGAGACAAGAGAGGTGCACAAAGAGGGAAGACGAGTGCAGAAAGAGGCAAGAGGGGTGCAGAAAGAAGCAAGAGAGGTGCAGAAAGAAGCAACAGAGGTGCAGAAAGTGGCAAGAGGTTGCAGAAAGAGCAAGAGAAGTGCCAAAAGAAGCAAAAGAAATGTGGAAAGAGGCAAGAGAAGTGCAGAAAGAAGCAACAGAAATGCAGAAAGAGGCAAGAGAAGAGCAGAAAGTAGCAACAGAGGTGCAGAAAGAGGCAAGAGAAGTGCAGAAAGACGCAAGAGAGGTGCAGAAACGGGCAAGAGAGGTGCAGAAAGAGGCAAGAGAAGTGCAGAAAGAAGCAACCGAGGTGCAGAAGGAGCCAAGAGAACTGCAGAAAGAGGCAAGAGAGGTGCAGAAAGAGTCAAGAGGATGCAGAAAGAAGGAACAGGGGTACAGACAGAGGCAATAGAGGTACAGAAAGAGGCAAGAGAAGTGCAGAAAAAAGCAACAGAGGTGCAGAAGGAGGCAAGAGAACTGCAGAAAAAGGCAAGAGAGGTGCACAAAGAGGCGAGAGGTGCAGAAAGATGGAAGAAGGGTGCAGAAAGAAGCAAGAGAGGTACAGAAAGAAGCAAGAGAAGTACAGAAAGAGGTGCAGAAAGAGGGAAGAGGGGTGCAGAAAGAAGTAAGAGGTGCAAAAAGAAGCAAGAGAAGTGCAGAAAGAGGCAAGAGAGGTGCAGAAAAAGGCAGCAGAGGTGCAGAAAGAAGGAACGGGTGCAGAAAGAGGCAAGAGAGGTGCAGGAAGAGGAAAGAGGGGTGCAGAAAGATGAAGGAGGGGTGCAGAAAGAAGCAAACGAGGTGTGGAAAGAGGCAACAGAGGTGCAGAAAGAGGCAAGGGAGGTACAGAAACAGGCAAGAGAAGTACAGAAAGAGCAAGAGAATGGCTGAAAGAAGCAACAGAGGTGTAGAGAGAAGCAAGAGAAGTGCAGAAAGAGGCAAGTGAGGTGCAGAAAGAGGTGAGAGGTGCAGAAAGAAGAAAGAAGTGCAGCAAGAAGTAACAGAGGTGCAGAAAAAGGCAAGAGGGTTGCAGAAAGAAGCAACAGAGGCAGAAAGAAGCAACAGAGGTGCAGAAAGAGGCAAGAGAGGTGCAGAAAGAGGCAAGAGAGGTGCAGAAAGAGGCAAGAGAACTGCTGAAAAAGACAAGAGATGTGCAGAAAGAGGCAAGAGAGATGCACAAAGGGGGATGAAGGGTACAGAAAGAGACAAAACGGGTGCATAAAGAAGCAAGAGAGGTGCAGAAAGAAGAAAGAGAAGTACAGAAAGAAGAAACAGAGCTGCAGAAAGAGGCAAGAGAGGTGCAGAAAGAGGGAAGAGTGGTGCAGAAAGATGCAAGTGAGGTGCAGAAAGAGGCAACAGAAGTGCAGAAGAAGCAAAAGAAATGCAGAAAGAGGCAAGAGTAGTGCAGAAAGAAGCAGCAGAGGTGCAGTAAGAGGCAAGAGAACTGCAGAAAGAAGCAACAGAGGTGCAGAAGGAGCCAAGATAACTGCAGAAAGAGGCAAGAGAGGTGCAGAAAGAGGCAAGAGGATGCAGAAAGAGGGAACAGGGGTACAGACAGAGGCAAGAGAGGTGCAGAAAGAGTGAAGAGGGGTGCAGAAAGAGGCAAGAGGGGTGCAGAAAGAGGCAAGAGGGGTGCAGAAATTTGCAAGAGAGGTACAGAAAGAGGCTAGAGAAGTGCAGAAAGAGGCAAGAGAACTGCTGAAAAAGACAAGAGATGTGCAGAAAGAGGCAAGAGAGATGCACAAAGGGGGATGAAGGGTGCAGAAAGAGACAAAACGGGTGCAGAAAGAAGCAAGAGAGGTGCAGAAAGAAGCAAGAGAAATTCAGAAAGAAACAACCGAGGTGCAGAAAGAGGCAAGAGGGTTGCGGAAACAGGCAAGAGAAGTGCAGAAAGACGCAGGAGAGGTGCAGAAACAAGCAATAGAGGTGCACAAAGAGACGAGAGGTGCACAAAGAGGGAAGACGAGTGCAGAAAGAGGCAAGTGGGGTGCAGAAAGAAGCAAGAGAAGTGCAGAAAGAAGCAACAGAGGTGCAGAAAGTGGCAAGAGGGTGCAGAAAGAGCAAGAGACGTGCAGAAAGAAGCAAAAGAAATGTAAAAAGAGGCAAGAGAAGTGCAGAAAGAAGCAACAGAAATGCAGAAAGAGGCAACAGAGGTGCAGAACGAGGGATGAGGGGAGGAGAAAGAGGCAAGAGAAGCGCCGAAAGAAGCAACTGAGATACCAAAAGGAGGAACAGTGGTGGAGAAAGAGGCAAGAGGGGTGCAGAAAGAAGCAAGAGAGGTGCAGAAAGAGGCAGAGGGGTGCACAAAGAGGGAAGAGGGGTGCAGAAAGACGCAAGAGATGTGCAGAAAGAAGCAAGAGAATTGCAGAAAGAAGCAACAGAACTGCAGAAAGGGGAAGTGGGGTGGAGAAAGAGGCAAGAGAAGTGCAGAAAGAAGCAACAGAGGTGCAGAAAGAGGTAAGGGAAGTGCAGAAAGAGGAAGAAAGGTGCAGAAAGAAGCATGAGGAATGTAGAAAGAGCCAAGAGAGGTGCAGAAAGACGCAAGAGTGGTTTGCACACCATTAGTACCAATTTAACACCCACATTTAGCAATAAGTAACAGGTGACCATTCAATGTTTGCAAAGGGCCTTCCACCACGCTGTAACACTTGTCGCTGCATTTTTGGTAATGTTTGATCCGTTTGAGCTCGAAACAAGCTTTTTTTGTTAAAATCTGTAGATTATGCAGCAGATGATGGATTATGTGGCAAATGCGGAAAATGTATAATTGTGCAAAAGTTGGTGCAGCCAAACAGTCGCATAATTCCAGTGGCCCTGCTCATACCTCTGACTAGGTCCAGAAGTGCTCCTCAGTGGTTCCTTCTTTTTTTTGTCTCATTAAGTTTATAGTTTAGCTTCTATAGAAACGAGGAAGACTAAACCGGAGGTTACCACTCCACAACACAGACTACCATACCACATAATTAGTCTCCATAACACATAATCCCACTCTACATAATTCCTATACATTAAATACCACATACTTTAAATCCACATAATTTCACTGCACAACATACCACATAATTTCACTACACACAACGTACATCCACTCCACTCCAAAAAACATTAGTAAAAAACTTACATTTACAATGCCAATAGCTCTAACTCTCACAAATCCGAGACCTATTATAACTAGTAGTTACATTTGCAGAGTGGTGGAGAAAGGGGGCTGAGACTCCGACCAGCGCTCAGGAATTCCGCTGCGTAGGACTTACAGGAGGTACCAGGAGGGCTTCTTGGCCCCCAAATTCCCTCAGGAGTAAAGTGGACTTCATCCCCCAACCAGTAGTATGCCAGGAGGCGTGTTTGCAGAATGGTGGAGAAAGGGAGGCGTGGCCTCCGAAGCTGTCTTAGCAATCCCACTGTGTGGGACTTAGTGGAGGTAACAGGAGGGGTAGTTGCCCCCCAAGGACATCCTTAGGGGCAAACTACCCCTCCTAATACCTCCAGTAAGTCCCACAAAGCAGGATTGCTAAATTCTCATAGCAGGCCACGCCCCCTTTGCCCACCACTCTGCAAACGAGCCTTCTGGCGTGCTCTTGGATGGGGAGTGAAGTCCCCTTTGCTGCTGGGTGTCCTTAGGGGCCAACGAGCCTGCCTATTACCGCCAGTAAGCCCCATACAGTGGGATTGCTGAGAGATGGACACAGGCCACGCCCCCTTTCTCCACCACTCTGCAAATGCGCTTCTTGGCACACTCTTGGTTGGGGGATGAAGTCCCCTTGCCTCCGTAGGGTCCCTAGGGGCCAACTAGCCCTCCTGATACCTCTAGTAAGCCCCACAAAGCTGGATTGCTGAGAGTGGTCAGAGACCACACCCCCTTTTTACATCACTCTGCAAACACGTCTCCTGGCGCACTGCGGCTTGGGGGATGAAGTCCACTTTAGCCCTGAGGTCCTCAGGACAAAAGGGGACCTCATCGCCCCACCAGCAGTGCGCCAAGAGGCGTGTTTGCAGAGTGGTGTAAAAAGGGGCGTGACCTCCTACCACCTCTCAGCAATCCCACTGTGTGGGGCTTACTGGAGGTACCAGGTGGCCTAGTTGGCCCCTAAGGACCCTCATCAGTGAATGGAACTTCATCCCCCAACCCAGAGCATGCCAGGAGGCGCGTTTGCAGAGTGGTGCAGGGAGGAGGTGGGGCCTCCCGCAAGTTGCCGGTTTCGTCTTTGTTTTGTCTTTTTTTCCCTTCCTTCAGGAAGGGGGGCTGTGTGACCCCCCTTCCCATAATATTTTTTGGACCCTGGGCCTGACCCATTTTAATTTAAAAAAAAAACAAAAAAACAGGAAGGGGGCCACGTAGCCCCCCTCCCGAGGCTGATTTCGGCCCCGGGGACCCCATCCCTTGGGGCATGGCCACTTCTATTTAAAAAAAAGAAAAATCTATATTTAAAGGAGGGGGCCGCGTTGCCCCCCTCCTGAGGCCATTTTCGGCCCCGGGGACCCCATCCCTGAGGGCTTTGCCTCCTTTTATTTTTTTAATATATTTTATATTGAGGGAGGGGGGCCGTGTGGCCCCCCTCCCTGGCCATTTTTAGCCCTGAAGACCCCATCCCCCGGGGCATGGCCATGATGTTGGGTATCCAGGGGGGGAGCCCCAATGCCCCCGCGGCCCCTGCCAGCTCCCCGCCTCCTGCGGTAGCCGGCATTGCTTTTGGACAAGGGGGGCTGCAAACATGCAGCTCCCTTTGCCCAAAAGCAATTTGCTTTGCTTCATTGAAGCGAGAGCAGGTTTCCTGCTCTTGCTTCCATGAAGCAAAGCAGGTGTTTTCTATGGCAGGGCGGGAGCAATGCTCCCGCCCTACCATAGCAAACTGCAATGTCCCGGTGGTGGGCACCCCGGGACATTGCTGGAGTTGGCCCTGGGGGGTGGCAGTCCCCAGGGCCAAGGAGGGCTCCTGGAGGGGGGCCACGCGGCCCCCCTCCATCAGATTTAAAGCCCCGGGGTGGTGGTGGTCCCCGGGGGTCCGTACGGACCCCCGTATGTTAATTAAGTAATGCCCTGGGGAGGTGGTGGTCCCCAGGGCAGTGTGGGGGGCAGGAACCCCCCCCACACCTTTTTAATGTTAATAAAGCCCAGGGGAGGTGGCGGTCCCCAAGGCTGCGGGGGCCACGATGCTCCCCCGCCCACAATTGATTAAGGTCCCGAGGAGGTGGCGGTCCCCGGGGCAGCGTGGGGGGGGCAGGAGCCCCACCACTCTATATTTTTTTTAAAGCTCCGGGGAGGTGGTGGTCCCTGGGGCTTGGGGGGGCCCGCAAGGCCCCGACCATTAATTAAAAAAGCCCCGGGGAGGTGGCGTCCCCAGGGCAGCTTGGGGGGGCAGGAGCCCCCTCCACACATTTTATTCTTCAAAAAAGCCCTGGGGAGGTGGCATTCCCTGGGGCTGTGGGGGGCCCTATGGCCCCCACATATCATTACAATAGACCCGAGGAGGTGGCGGCCCCCGGGGCTGCAGGGGCCTTGTGGGCCTCAGCATCACAATTGAGCAGTGCCCCGACCATTAATTAATAAAGCCCCGGGGAGGTGGCGGTCCCCGGGGCAGCGTGGGGAGTGCAGGAGCCACCTCCACGCATTCTATTCTTCAAAAAAGCCCTGGGGAGGTGGCGGTCCCCGGGGTTGCAGGGGCCCTGTGGGCCTCCGCATCACAATTGAGCAGTGCCCCTGGGAGCTGGCCCACCCGGGGACTTCAAGAAAACGAAGTGCGGGAGACCACACTTCGTTTAAAAAAAAAAATGTGGCTGGATTCACGGACCCTACGCGAATCCCGCAGATTTTTTTTAAAAGGGTGCTTTTTTTGGCCCTCGGGGTCCCTGTGGATCCCCTGAGCTGGCCTATGGGGTCAAGGTGTTTCTACCCTGCCCCCTTTTCTTCATTTTTTACCTTTTTTTGTGACTCAGTTAAGCCGAGTCACAAGCAGGCTGCCAACACTTTTTGGTTTGATGTGTTGGCAGCCAATCAAAATCAAGCTCTTGCTCAGGAGGGTTCGCGGATCCACCGCGGTCACCAGATATTGATATTTTTTTATTTTTTATTTCTCAGGAACTACTTAACGGATTTACACCATTGAAAGCAAAGAGTGCACTCTGGACAAAGAGCTACCTCTCTGCCAAATTTGGTGTAATTCCGTTCAGCAGTTCGGGCTGTAGCTGCGACAAAAGTTTCCTACGGAAATTAACAAGGAGAAAACGCGTTTTGGGACCCCCCTTATTTCTCGGCCCCCGCTTGACGAATCACCCTGAAACTTTCAATACAGGAGCTCACCGGAGCACCCCATTAGTTTTGAAAATTTCGCAAAGATTCATCAAACGGCGCCAAAGATATTGGCAAAAGAAAAAAACGTTTTTCCTATGGAAACTAGGTCCTAACTATAACTACCTACTGGCAACCGCCAGTAGGTAAAATCTATATATATATATATTCACTGAAAAAAACCATAGGTTTTAGGGAAAGTTATAGTTAGTTGGACATTTCACTCGTACAAAACCAGTGAAATTCCCCCGTTATAGTTAGTTCAGCTAACTATAACTCGCGCCCCCGCAATGCACTGCTGATGACGTCACATATTACATCACTCATGACATGGTCAGTGACATCACTGATGACATCATGCAGTGACTGTGTGTTTCTGTAAAGTTTAAATATGTTTAATATATATAGGCAAAGGCGTATTGAAGAATGACTGGGTGTATAAGTGTCTCCATGGATGATTGAGTAGGTGCGTGACTGACTCTCCAAGTGAGTGATTAAACGTATCTTACTGAATGCATGGGTTACTGACTAAACTGTGTGAATGTCTGTATCCATTTGTCTGTTGTTGTGCGATTAGCTACATGAGTGTCTATATGGGTTATTGATTGGTTGTCTGAGTATCTGTATGGGTGCCTGAGTGTTTGTGTGGGTGGGGTGTGTGTGACTCTGTACATAGATGTGTGAGTGGGTGATTCACTGGGTGCATGATTTGAAGAGTGCATCTGTGATGGACTGCTTGGGTGGGTGAGTGTGTGTATCGGTGTGTTAGTGAGTGAATGTATATCTCAGTGGTACATGTGTGAGTAACGACATATGTAAAAGGCAGTATATATGTGTGTTAGAGTATTTAAAAGGCTATAAGTGAGTGTGTGTGATTGTGAGAGTGGCTGTATGGATGCGTGTGTGCTTGTATCAGTGATTTTATAAGAGCGTAAGAATGTGCTAGTATTTGTATGAGTAAGTGAGCTGGTGTGTGTATCACTGTATAGGTGAGTAAATGGCAGTGTGATTAATTATTTGCATGACTGACTAGGTGTGTGAGTACCTCTATGGATGAGTGGTGGTGTGTGAGTGTCTATGTAGGTGTATGAGTGCATATGATAGCCCTGTACTGAGTGACCGTAAGTATGAGTGACTGTACAGGTGAGTGAGTGGATATGTGTGTAGACCTAAGAATCAATGAGTGTGTATGTAGTTATTGGTGTTGGAGTGTCTATGGTTTTGAGAATGGCAGTCTGTAATTTACAGTGGGTGTATCAAAAGTTATATTAGGGTGTGAGAAGATGCATCAAATTATCACATGGATGATGTCATCAGTGATGTCATCAGTGATGTCATCAGTGATGTCATTTGAGATGTCATCAGTGATGTCATCGACCATGTCATGAGTGATGTAATATGTGACGTCATCAGCAGTGCATTGCGGGGGCGCGAGTTATAGTTAGCTGAACTAACTATAACGGGGAATTTCACGGGTTTTGTACGAGTGAAATGTCCAACTAACTATAACTGTCCCTAAAACCTATGGTTTTTTTCAGTGAATTTCAAAGGCTTTTTAAATGCTAATTTCTAACTATAACGTGTCTGAAACCTATGGTTTTTTCAGTGAATTTCAAAGGTTTTTTAAATGCTAATTTCTAACTATAACGTGCCTGAAACCTATGGTTTTTTAAGTGAATTTCAAAGGTTTTTTAAATGCTAGTTTCTAACTATGCCTACAGAGGTAGGACATGTGAAGAAAGAAGAAAAAACGCACAGAAAGAAGCAAAAGAAATGCAGAAAGAAGCAACAGAAGTCCACAAAGACGAAGAAAAGTGCAGGAAGAAGCAAAAGATGTGCAGAAAGAACCAACAGAGGAGCAGAAAGAGGCCTTGTTCCAAAATCATCCTGTGCCCACAACTTTTCCGACGTGTACTGGTGGTAACTGACTCTGACTAACCAGAGCCAGTGCTATGCTAAAACACACTTAGAATACAGTGAAAACACCTACATACACTAGGGAACACTATGCATTGGGGTACCCCTGTGATTAGCATGACCTCCTCTGTAAGTCCCTAGTACATAATAGGGCAGGGGATTAAAACTACCTCTTAAAACGTGCTACAGGGCGCGTTTGCACAGTGGTGAAGGGAGGGGGGCCTGAGGTGACGTGTGCAAACGCGCCCGTGGCACGTTTTAAGTTGCGGGATTAAGTCCCCTTGAATCCTGAGGGTCCCTGGGGCCCAACTACCCCCCCAGGTACCTACAGTTAGGACCACAGAGCTGAGTTGCAGAGAGGCGTTCCGAGGCCACGCACCTTTTTCACCTCTCTGCAACGCAACTCTGTTGTGCTTACTGAAGGTACCTGGTGGGCTAGTTGGACTCCAGGGACCCTCAGGATTGAAGGGACTTAATCCCCAACTTAAAACACGCCACGGGGCCTGTTTGCACACATGTCACCTCAAGCCCCGCCCCTCCCTTCACCACTGTGCAAACGCGCCCCGTGGCGCGTTTTAAGTTGAGGGATTAAGTCCCCTTGAATCATGAGGGTCCCTGAGGTCCAACTAGCCCACCCTGTACCTCCAGTATGCGCCAGGGAGCTGCGTTGCAGAGAGGTGTTCAGAGGCCACGCCCCTTTTACACCTCTCTGCAACGCAGCTCTGTGGCACTTTCTGGACGTACCTGGTGGGCTAGTTGGCCCCAGGGACCCTCAGGATTGAAGGGATTTAATTCCCCATCTTAAAACGCGCCACGGGGCCTGTTTGCACACATGTCACCTGAAGCCCCGCCCCCTCCCTTCACCACTGTGCAAACGGATTAAGTCCCCTTGAATCCTGAGGGTCCCTGGAGTCCAACTAGCCCACCATGTACCTCCAAAAAGCGCCACAGAGCTGTGTTGCAGAGAGGTGTAAAAAGGGGCGTGGCATCTGTACACCTCTCTGCAATGCAGCCCCCTGGCGCATACTGGAGGTTCCTGGTGGGCTAGTTGGCCCCAGGGACCCCCAGTATTCAAGGGGAATCGTTCCCCCTCTGCAAACACGCCAGGGCGCGTTTGCAGAGTGCTGCCAAGGAGGGGCGTGGCCTCCAGCGCGATGCCGGTCTTTTTTTTTTTTTCTTTAAAAGGGGGCTGTGTGGCCCCTTCTTTTTAATTATTTTGGGCCCTGGGGACCCCATCCCCCAGGACCTGACCCCCTTTTATTTATTTTTTAAAAAATGGAACGGGAAGGAGACCGCGTGGGCCCCCCTCCCGTGGCCAATTTCGGCCCGGGGACCCCATCCCCCGGGTCATTGCCACATTTTTGTTTTTTGTTTTTTGATGGAGGGGGGCTGCGTTGCCCCCCATCCCCCAAGGCCGGCTTTTAAAAAAAAAAAAAAAATTTAATTTATTTTATTTTGTAATTTGGGGGAGGGGGGCTGCGTGGCCCCCCTCCCGGGCCACTATTTGCCCCGGGGACCCCATCCCCCAGGGCTGGCCCTCTCCGTTGGGGACTGTGGGGGGTCCCCAATCCCCCACGGTCCCGCCGGCTCCCCGCGTCCCTCAGGAGCCGGCATTGCTTTTCCACATGGGGAGCTGCTAAGATGCAGCTCCCCGTGTGGAAAGCAATTTGCTTTGAATTTTGGAAGAGAGAGCAGGTTTCCCTGCTCTCTCTTCCAAAATTCAAAGCAAGTTTGCTATGACAGGACGGGAGCCGCGAGGCTCCCTCCCTGTCATAGCAAACAGCAGTGTCCCGGGGGTAGGCACCCGGGACACTGCAGGAGCCGGCCCTGGGGGTGGTGGTCCCCAGGGCCGTCACAGGCTCCAGGAGGGGGGCCACGCAGCCCCCCTCCCAACATGTTGAAAGCCCCGGGGAGGTGGTGGTCCCCGGGGCTTCGGGGGCCCGAAAAGGACCCCCACTTTAAAATTGTTAGTGCCCCGGGGAGGTGGCAGTCCCTGGGGCATGTGGGGGGGCTGGAGCCCCCCCACACAGGAAATTTAACTAAAAAAAAAGATGCCCCGGGGGGTGGCGGTCCCCGGGGCTGCGGGAGGGCCAAGAGCCCTCCCGCACCATTTTTTTTAAAGCCCCGGGGGTGGCGGTACCCGGGGCTTGGGGGGGCCTTAGAGGCCCCCCATACATAAATTTGATAAACCCCGCATGCCCCCGGGACTTGGCCCACCCGGGGGCCAATTAACACCGAAGCGCGGAAGACCGCGCTTCGTTTTTTTATCGGCTGGATCCGCGCACCCAGCGCGTTTTTGCCGATTTAAAAAAAATAAAAATGTTTGGGCCCTGGGGGTCCTTGTAGGACCCCTGAGCAGGCCTAGGGGTCAGGGTGTTTCTACCCTGCCCCCTTTTGCGTTTTGCGCCCTTGTTTTTGTCTTTTCTTGTGCCTCGGTTCTACCGAGGCACAAGATGGCTGCCAACACTTCCTGGTTTGGAGTGTTGACAGCCAATTAGCTTACAGCTCGTGATCGGGAGGGTGCGCGGACCCTACGTGGCCATAGATATATATGTGATTTAACTTTTGATTTTCTCAGGAACTACTGAACGGATTTACACCATTTAAGCAAAAGGCACGACTCTGAACCAATGGCTACCTTTTTGCCAAATTTGGTGTAATTCCGTTCAGCAGTTCGGGCTGTAGCTGCGATGAAAGGTTCCTATGGAAAATTGCATGGGGAAAACACGTTTTGGTACCCCCCTTTTTTCTCGGCCCCTGCTTGACGAATCACCCCGAGACTGTCAAGATAGGAGCGGACCGGAGGGGGCCACAAAGTTTGAAAATTTCGCGAAGATTCGTCAACCGGCGCCAAAGTTATTTCAAATAGAATGTTGCAGATTTCCTATGGAAAATAGGTCCTAACTATAACTATCTACTGGCGACTGCCAGTAGATAATATATATGTATATATATATATATATATCCACCAGACAGCTTACAAATCCTCGTAAGCACGATCCACACCGATCCAGTTTGGTACAAAATATATTTTTATTTCAGGGCAAAAAGACGCGTTTCGAGCTATCCAGCTCTTGGTCACATATATATATATGTTTATATATAAAAATTGAATGCCACGGAGGACTTGCACACATGCTTAGGATAGAATAACATCAGGGGTTGAAATCGAGCATTTAAGGGCACATACACATTAATTGACTTTGTCATTTGAACTTTTTCTACCTTCCTTTTTAACATAGATGAGAATTTGTGAACTGGTTGTTATGGGCACTTTTATATCTATATATTTATTTATATATTTTTTAAATATATATTTATTTATATATTTATATTGTGGGGAAGTTTATCACAATCTTGTACCCTGATATATGCTTGATGACTAGGGTCCACACCTTGGGAGGAGGTATGATAAAAACAGAATGTCGGTTTAAGTGTGGGGGGATTCACATGTTTATTCATATAATATACTAAATACAAATGTTTTAATGATGAACACCCAACCCGCAGGGTATGTAGGATATCACATTTCTGGAGGCCTTCTGTTAACAAGACAATGTAATTGATATCGGTTCTCGCTAGCTCCTATACTGCAATTGTGCCAATGTTAAAAGGGTAACTGTCCAAGATGAATGTTTTAATGTAATTATTTTTAACAGTCACAGGTTTTAGGTTCAATCCATCACAAGAATAATATTCGTACACGCACTGGCAGTCGCTACATAGGCATAGATTACATAACTTCGAGAAGCAGGGTACTGTTGATAAGGGATTTAACCCAGAATGATATTATTCATTGTGGTAAACAGTATTACACAAAAATACACACGAATTCCATCAAGGGCAAGTAAGTTAACTGACCCTAATGAAAGAGAGTGTTATGGAATGGGAGCATTACGCCGATATTCATTTTAGACAAGAGTAACATTAGATCAATAATGTATTTACACATTCATTCTCTGTTTGTAAGAAGCAATCATATTTTTTTAACATCCCCAAAAAAAAATTTTAACACCCAAAATTTTTTATTTAACATAATGATTTTAATTCTTTCTGCATAATGTTATTTATATGGCTTTTAGTGTGTTGTTTTTTACCTGCAAATTTATTGGATGTCAAAATGATATTGTATGGTGAATAACTTAATCTGAAGTTATATGTCTTTTATGTCTATGAGCACTCCGCTCACGTGTTTGTTTGTAATTTGCACTGTCACTTTAAATTTGGGTGCTTAACATGAGTACAATGTCATGTGAACAAGGCTCGGACGAGCCGAAACGTTATGGCGGCATCAGAGGAGAAATAAATATTTGCACTTACTTTTTGTCCGTGTCCGTGGTTCGTGGTCGTTAGGAGGATTCCTGCATACCTGACGCGGAAAGAAGTTATATATATATATATATATATATGTATATATATATATACACACTCACTGATTCTTAGGTCTACACACACACATCTACTCACTTGCCCGTACAGTCACTCATACTTATAGTCACTCAGTACAGGACTATTATATGCACTCATACACCTATATAAACACTCACACACCGCCACTCATCCATAGAGGTACTCACACACCTAGTCAGTCATGCAAAAAATTAAGTACACACCCATTTACTCACCTATCCAGTTATACACACACCAGCTCACTTACTCATACAAATGCTAGCACATTCTTACGCTCTTATACAATCTCTGATACAAGCACACACTCATCCATACAGTCACTCTCACAATCACACACTCTCGCTTATAGCTATTTATATACTCCAACACACATATATACTGCCTTTCACATATGTAGTTACTCACACATGTACCACTGGGACATACATTTACTCACTAACACACTCTTACACACACTTACCCACCCATACAGTCTATCACAGATGCACTCTTGAAACCATCCACCCAGTGAATCACCCACTCACACATCTATGCACAGAGTCGCACACACCCCACCCACACAAACACTCAGGCACCCATACAGATACTCAGACAACCAATCAATAACTCATATAGACACTCATGTAGCTATTCACAAACCCATGCAGCCACTTACACAGCAACAGACAGACGGATACAGACATTCACCCAGTTTAGTCACTAACCCATGCATTCAGTAAGATACGTTTAATCACTCACTTATAGAGTTAGTCACGCACCTACTAAATCATCCTTTCAGACACTTATACACCCACTCATTCTTCAATACGCCTTTCCCTATATATATTAAACATATTTAAACTTTACAGAAACACACAGTCACTGGATGATGTCATCAGTGATGTCATTTGAGATGTCATCAGTGATGTCATCAGTGATGTCACTGACCATGTCATGAGTGATGTAATATGTGACGTCATCAGCAGTGCATTGCGGGGCGCGAGTTATAGTTACCTGAACTAACTATAACGGGGAATTTCATGGGTTTTATACGAGTGCAATGTCCAACTAACTATAACTGTCCCTAAAACCTATGGTTTTTTCAGTGAATTTGTAAGGTTTTTTAAATGCTAATTTTTAACTATAACGTGCCTGAAACCTATGGTTTTTTCAGTGAATTTCAAAGGTTTTTTAAATGCTAATTCCTAACTATAACATGTCTGAAACCTATGGTTTTTTTCAGTGAATTTCAAAGGTTTTGTAAATGACAATTTTTAAATGTATTAATTGTTATATTTATTTTTTTGATACTGATTTACTACATTTTTTAAACTATTTATTTTTAGATATTTTATTTTTTAAATTACATTATAATTACATTACAAAATATACTTTCTCAGAATGAATTACTTTAGTTTAAATACTTTGCAAATAGGCAATAGACTTTTAAGTACAGTAGTTACAGTTGTTGCAATGGGCAACACAATTTCAAACACAATGCAACATTGAGCTCAATGTGAATTTCTAGTTAAATGCAATTAGTTACTTTATGGATTACTTTTCTAACCACAGGACTGGATCCTAGATTCAGTCCTGGGACATCTCCTGTAAACAGTTGAGTAAAAGCGTTTTGGTTACAGCAGTGATTTTTAAGGAATATTATTGTATTTTAAAAGTTGACACCGAAACTTTTCACATAGAATCACCAATGTTATCCTATGGGAGGAAATTCACTTAGCAGGTAAGTAGTGTTATCGTTACTTTTTCTTACTCAGTGGTGGATCCTGGATCCAGCACTGGTGCATCTCCTGTAAACAGTTGAAATAATGCGTTTAAGTCATACAGGCGATTTTTAAGGAATATTTGTAGTTTGTGAAAATTGACACTGAAACTTTTCTGCTGAAAACCAGACAATGGATTCCTATGGAAGGAAATACAAGTTACTGGTAAATACGGTTAGAATTACTTTTCAGGGTCAGTGCTGGGCTAAAAGATGCAGCACTGGGTTCTCTCCTGATAACAGGTGAGTAAATCGGAATTCGTAGTTCGGCTGATTTTAGAGGAATATTATAAAGTTCCAAAACTCCACACTTAGAAGAATTTCCAAGTGAAACCAGTCAATGTTAGCCTATGGAAGGAAATTCAAGTTACTGGTAAGTACGGTTAAAATTACTTTTCAGGATCAGTACTGGGCTCAAAGATGCAGCACTGAGGTCTCTCCTGATAACAGGTGAGTAAATCGGAATTCGTAGTTCGGCTGATTTTAGAGGAATATTTGTATGTTACAAAAATCTACACTTAGAAACTTTTTCAGCAAAAAGCAGGCAATGATATCCTATGGAAGGAAATTCAAGTTACTGGTAAGTAAGGTTAAAATTACTTTTCAGGATCAGTACTGGGCTCAAAGATGCAGCACTGTGGTCTCTCCTGATAACAGGTGAGTAAATCGGAATTCGTAGTTCGGCTGATTTTAGAGGAATATTTGCACAGTGGTGAAGGGAGGGGGCGGGGCTTCAGGTGACATGTCTGCAAACAGGCCCCGTGGCGCGATTTAAGATGGGGAATTAAATCCACCTCAATCCCGAGGGTCCCTAGGGGCCAAGTAGCCCACCAGATACCTCCAGTATGCGCCAGAGAGCTGCGTTGCAGAGAGGTGTTCAGAGGCCACGCCCCTTTTGCACCTCTCTGCAACGCAGCTCTGTGGCGCTTTCTGGACATACCTGGTGGGCTAGTTGGCCCCCAGGGACCCTCAGGATTGAAGGGGATTTAATTCCCCATCTTAAAACGCGCAACGGGGCCTGTTTGCACACATGTCACCTGAAGCCCCGCCCCTCTCTTCACCACTGTGCAACGCGCGCCCGTGGCGCGTTTTAAGTTGGGGAATTAAGTCCCTTGAATCCTGAGGTTCCCTGGAGTCCAACTAGCCCACCATGTACCTCAAAAGCGCCACAGAGCTGCGTTGCAGAGGTGTAAAGGGGCGTGGCCTCTGTACACCTCTCTGCAACGCAGCCCCTGGCGCATACTGGAGGTTCCTGGTGGGCTAGCTGGCCTCCAGGGACCCCCAGTATTCAAGGGGAATTCGTTCCCCCTCTGCAAACGCGCCAGGGGGCGCATTTGCAGAGTGGTAAAGGAAGGGGGCGGGGCCTGCGGCACGATCGTTTTTTTTTTTTATAATTTGTTTTTTTTTAAATGCTTTTTTCTGCCCAGGGGGTCCTTGTGGGACCCCCTGAGCAGACCTAGGGGGTCAGGGTGTTTCTACCCTGCCCCCTTTGTGCGTTTTGCACACTTGTTTCTTGTGTTTTTTTTTTTTAATCGGCGGGATCCGCGCACCCTAAGCGCATCCTGCCGTTTTAAAACAAAAAAATGCTTTTTTATGCCCAGGGGGTCCTTGTGGGACCTCCTGAGCAGACCTAGGGGGTCAGGGTGTTTCTACCCTGCCCCCTTTGTGCGTTTGCGCACTTGTTTCTGTGCCTCGGTTCTACTGAGGCATAAAATGGCTGCCAACACTTCCTGATTTGGAGTGTTGACAGCCAATTAGCATGCAGCTCGTGATCGGGACGGTGCGCGCAGGGTGCGCGCAGGGTGCGCGCAGGGTGCGCTCAGGGTGCGCGAATCCGACGCGGCCATAGATATATATGTGATTTTCCTTTTGATTTTCTCAGGAACTACTGAACGGATTTACACCATTTAACAAAAGGGTTCTTTCTGAACCAAGAACTACCTCTTTGCCAAATTTGGTGTAATTCCGTTCAGCAGTTCGGGCTGTAGCCGTGGCTAAAGTTTCCTATGGGAAAATGAATGGGGAAAACATGTTTTGGGACCCCCCTTTTTTCTCGGCCCCCGCTTGACGAATCACCCCGAGACTTTCAGGATAGGAGCGGACTGGAGTGGGCCACAAAGTTTGAAAATTTCGCAAAGATTCGTCAACCGACGCAAGAGTTATTTCAAATAGAATGTTGCGGATTTCCTATGGAAAATAGGTCCTAACTATAACTATCTACTGGCGACCGCCAGTAGATAATATATATATATATATATGTATATATATAAAAATTGAGCAGTGCCCCCGGGAGCTGGCCCACCTGGGGACTTCAAGAAAACGGAAGCGCGGGAGACCACACTTAGTTTTTTTTTAAATTTTCGGCTGGATTCACGGACCCTACGCGAATCCTGCTGAATTTATTTTAAAAAGGTGCTTTTTTTGGCCCTCGGGTCCCTGTGGGACCCCCTGAGCAGGCCTATGGGGTCAGGGTGTTTCTACCCTGCCCCCTTTTCTACATTTTTAACCTTTTTTCTTGTGACTCAGTTAAGCCGAGTCACAAGCAGGCTGGCAACACTTTTTGGTTTGAAGTGTTGGCAGCCAATCAGAATCAAGCTCTTGCTCAGGAGGGTTGGGGGATCCACCGCGGTCACCAGATATCAATATTATTTTATTTTTAATTTCTCATGAACTACTTAACGGATTTACACCATTTAAAGCAAAGAGTGCACTCTGGACAAAGAGCTACCTCTCTGCCAAATTTGGTGTAATTCTGTTCAGCAGTTCGGGCTGTAGCTGTGACAAAAGTTTCCTACGGAAATTAACATGGAGAAAACGCGTTTTGGGACCCCCTTTTTTCTCGGCCCCCGCTTGACGAATCACCCTGAAACTTTCAATACAGGAGCTGACCGGAGCGCCCCATTAGTTTTGAAAATTGCGCAAGGATTCATCAAACGGCGCCAAAGATATTGGCAAAAGAAAAACGTTTTTCCTATGGAAACTAGGTCCTAACTATAACTACCTACTGGCGACTGCCAGTAGGTAATATATATATATATATATATATATATTCACTAGAAAAAACCATAGGTTTTAGGGAAAGTTATAGTTAGTTGGACATTTCACTCGTACAAAACCAGTGAAATTCCACCGTTATAGTTAGTTCAGCTAACTATAACTCGCGCCCCGCAATGCACTGCTGATGAACGTCACATATTACATCACTCATGACATGGTCAGTGACATCACTGATGACATCACTGATGACATCTCAAATGACATCACTAGTTATTTTTTTTTTTAAATCAAGACCCGGGGGCGGCGGTCCCCGGGGCTGTGGGGGGGCCATGTGCCCCCGCAAATATGTAAAGAAAGCCCCGGGGGTGGCGGTCCCTGGGGTTTGGGGGGCCATGGAGCCCCCCCACCCATTTAAAATACCGCGGATCCGGCGCACATTTTGCTGTTTTTTTTTTTTTAAATGCTTTTTTTGGGTCCTGGGGGTCCTTGTGGGACCCCCTGAGCAGGCCTAGGGGGTCAGGGTGTTTCTACCCTGCCCCCTTTTCTTGTTTTGCGGGTTTCTTTTTCTCTTTTCTTGTGCCTCGGTTCTACTGAGGCACAAGATGGCTGCCAACACTTCCTGGTTTGGAGTGTTGACAGCCAATTAGAATAAAGCTCGTGGTCGGGAGGGTCCGCGGATCCTCCGTGCCTCTAAATATCGAAACTTTTATTTTTGATTTTCTCAGCAACTACTGAACGGATTTACACCATTTTTAAAAAGGGTGCTTTCTGAACCAAGCACTCTCTTTTTGCCAAATTCGGTGTAATTCCGTTCAGCAGTTTTGGCTGTAGCCTTGCATAAAGCTTCCTGTGGGAAATTGATTTTTTGACTCTTATTTTTTGAATTGCTCCGCAACTACTGAACGGATTTACACCATTTAAAAAAAAGGGCGCTTTCTGAACCAAGCACTACCTTTTTGCCAAATTTGGTGTAATTCCGTTCAGCAGTTCGGGCTGTAGCCATGTCTAAAATTTCCTATGGGAATTAACGTGGAGAAAACACGTTTTGGCACCCCCCTTTTTTCTCGGCCCCCGCTTGATGAATCACCCTGAAACTCTCAAGATAGGAGCGGACCAGAGCGGGCCATAAGTTTTGAAAATTTCGCGAAGATTCGTCAACCGGCACCAAAGTTATTGGGAAAAGAATGTTCCGAATTTCCTATGGATAATAGGTCCTAACTATAACTATCTACTGGCGACCGCCAGTAGATAATATATATATATATATGATACATAATGGGACGGCGGCATGATTGCGAGCAGCCGCTAGTGACCAGAGCTCCTCCCCCAACCTTCAGATCCACGTACGGCAAATGGACGCTGCGGCCAGGGGAATCAGCGGCAGCGACGGCACACGCTGAGACGCACGAATACCGGGAGCCGGGAACTTACGGCTTTCGGCTTTCATTGGGCAACAGATTGGAGCTCTTTTGGCTGGAGCCTCTTTTGGCTAGTTTTGCGGGTGTACGGAGGGCAGAAGGCGGCTGATGACGGATGGCTGAGCGTGAGGGAAATGTAAAGGAAGGCACTCAGCGGCAGCGAGTTCAATAGAGAAGTTTTTTTCTCGGCGATAGCTGGATTGCTGGGGAACTGGTAGCGCTGGCAGCAGTGAGGGATGGCTGCTTATTGACTGTGTGGGGGGGCCGACCCTATGCGACCGTAGGAGTCCTGGCTTTCTTTCCCTTTTTAAAAAAATGTTGAATTTTTATTGACTTTGGGCTGATTGATCTAATTGATTCTGGTCTCGTGGCATTTCAGAGCCACAGAAACAATCTAAGGGGCCAGTGGGAGAAAAGTCAGCCCCCCAAGACTTAAGACCTAAGCAGAGCTGAGCTGGGCTGGGTGGAGGCAATTGAGCATAATTCTGGGCTTCGGAGATTATCTGGTGTGAATAAATCTAAGTGCGGGCACTGGAAGGGTCTCCCAGATTTTCAAAATAAAAAAATGGGAAATCATTTAAAGCAGGCAAATCTAATGGCCAAATCGACTCGGCAGCAGGTCTTAAAGCCAAAACGCGATTAGCTCAATCAAAAGCTGTTTCAACCGTGGCTAGAGCTGAGTACAACTTAAAAAAGCGACCTGGCATAATCTCTAGCTTTGAGAGCTCGGAAGAAGAGCCGCCAGAATTCCATAATAATAATAAGAGATCCTGGCGCAGAGAAGGAAATAGAAGGAGTACCAGAAGAGGGGACAAGATCGGAGGAAGAGCAGGCAGTCGCCTTAACTGCTGGGGGAAGCAAGGAGGGAATGAAAAACTATAAGGACTTCCCGCTATTTTTAAAAGGAAAGGCATCACAGGCTGCTCAGTCTACACCGGCAAAACCGCTGGCAAAACTACAAAGACCTTTTGATGGGTCCGCTGAGGAGACGCTAGTTAGTCCTTCGCAAAATGCGCAATTACTCTCATAACAAATAGCCATCTTAGAGGAAAAAGCTCTAAAAAATTCCCTTCAAAAGATCAATAATACCTCAATGGATCTCCTACCTCATGGTCAAGCATTGCCACTATTCCCACAGGCTCAGGCCCAGGCTCAGTCACAGGCACCGCCACAAGATTCAATATTACCGCTGCAGCCAACTCAACATCAGTTTCACCCTCAGCCCCCGTCACCTATCAAAGGAGGATAGGAATTTTTAGGATGGCAAGTCGGATGGAGAAGTTCAACATAGCTCGCCGGAACAAATTCAAGAAAGAGACACCATTTAGAGGAAATAAGAGAAATTAAGATATGTCAAGTGAACGAAATAGCCTCCCTCCATCAACGCCTCAGAAAAATTGAGGAGGCAGTGGCTAAGTTTCCAGCTAGAATACAAGAAGCAGAATCAAGGATTGCACATCTGGAAGATCAAATGAATACTATGCATCAGAAAGTGAATGAAGCAACAAAGGAAAAAGTTACCTTACAGAGTAAACTTGAGGAACTCGAGAACCACTCACGCCGTGCAAATTTACGAATAGTTAGGGTTCCGGAGGGGAGTGAGGGGCCCCAAACACTTCAATGGGTCGAGACTTTTATTAAGAAGAATGTTTTGCCTGAATTTACTGGCGACCTCACTATAACAAGGGCACATCGGGTCCCCTCCCACCCATTGCCAAATTCAAAATTTGCACGTACAATTTTTATTAATTTTGCCTATTACCGTATTAAAGAAAAGATTTTAGCTAAGGCAATCCAGCAGAGGCAATTTGCGATTAATGAAGTTTCTAGCTATAGGATCTTTGCTGATATGTCAGCCGCACGTAGGCGTAAAGAGTTCGTTAAATTGCTATATCTTTCTAAGGCTCAGGGCGCGCAGGCTTCAATAGCTCAGCAATCGAAGTTAAGAGTACTTGTGAGAGGCAAGTTCCATATGTTTACAAACATAGAGGAAGCACAGAATTTGCTGAGAGAAATTTCCTCTGTGAAATAGAACAGAATCTGCAGATTGTGATGATGGGTCAGTAAGGAAGGGGGGTGAGGGGTCACTCAGGGTGCAGCACCAGGCCACCCCATAAGAGTAATAGGGGAGGATGAGATGTGGTTCGCAAGCTTCTGCACATCTCTGGGGGGAGGGGAGGGGAGGGTTTGGGATAAGGGAGGGAGTAGGGGGTGCATGGCATTAAAAATAAAAAAGAGCAGAAGCACAGTGGAGAGAGGGGAGGAAAACAGGGTTTGGAGCTAAGTATTTTTGGAATAAACCATAGAGATGGGTATTAAATGTCGAATCATTTCGGTTAACGTCAATGGAATTTTAAACAAACAAAAGTATAGAGGGCTAGTAAGATGGCTGGCTTCCTTTGCACCACAAGTCCTTTTTCTCCAGGAAACTCATTTGAAAACAAATTCACCAAACCTCTTTATCCCAAGAGCAGTCTCGAAAGCTTTTTTTGCTTCAGCTGGGCTGGCAATGAGAGGAGTAGCTATATATTTTGGTAGGGGCCTGGATTGGGAATTCGTTCAAGTGCAGAGGGATCCTCATGGATGATGGCTATGGATAACGGTGAATTTAAATGGGACCATTTTAATTTTTTTTTTTAACTATTATGGTCCAATTACGGATGATCCCACATCCGTGATAAAGATTAACGAATTACTTAGAGGAGCTTCGGGGCAGATTATTTTTGGAGGGGATTTTAATTACATTCAAGATTTGTTAAAGGATACTTCAAATAAAATTAAGAAACAATTAAAGCCAACGACTAAAAAAATTCTAGATACAATAATACAAGATCATCAGTTAATCGACCCATGGCGCAAAGTTCACCGGGAAGCGCTCGAGTATACTTGCTATTCCTGTCAATTCCAAACTGTATCCCGTATTGATTTTCTTATAATATCCCGCTCCCTGAAACATACTGACTCGGAAATAGGGGCCAACTCATTTTCAGACCATTCTTTGGTTAAGTTAGATCTAGTAATTGAGGAGGGAAGGAGGACAAGAACCAGGTGGCAGATGGATCGACTCCTCCTTTCAAATAAACAATGGGTAGTAGGCATAAGGGAATGGATACAAGAATTTTTTAGGATCAATGAGGGAACAGCGGAACTTTTTTCAGTATGGGGGCTTTTAAGGCAGCAGTGTGCGGGCAAATGATTGCTTTTATGGCCGCTCAGTCAAAATATTGAAGCATTCATATAGCCAAACTCCAGCGTGCAGTCGATACTGCTTTGATGCAGAATAATGCCTCTTTACGGGGTGTCGGGTTAGCTGGAAGTCAGGTTGAAAAAGCAAAAAAGGAATTAAGAGAATTTTTTCTGTTAGAAGAAATTAATAGCTCCCGGACATTCCAACAGCGAACTTATGAAGAAAGTCAAATGATAGGCAAACTGCTAGCTTGGTCAACCAAGGTAAAACAGGAAGCTGCCTTAATTACTGAAGTTATAGGTCCTAGGACCAGGGATACGGTGACGGACGAGGATAGGATTGCCCAAGTATTTGTGGAGCATTATGAGCAGTTATATGCTACTAAGTATAGGGTTGAGCAAGAGTCAATCCAGCATTATTTCGAGGGCGTAAATCTCCCGCATGTGTCAATTACCCTGGCTGAGAAAATGCAACTTGATTTATCAGGAGCATAAATTTTGGCAGCCCTGGATACAATGACGGCTGCTAAAGCTTGTGGAAATGATGGGTTGCCAATAGAATTCTATAAGGTTTTTGTTAAGGAATTAACACCTTTCCTGACAAATCTTTTTAATTATGTTAAGGCGGGTGGCTTTATTCCCCCAACTTTCAAAGAATCCATCATTGTTAGTTTTGTGAAAAAAAGGAAAAATCCTACGGATATTAATGCCTATAGACCAATTAGTCTACTTAACTCGGACTACAAAATTTTAATGAAAATCTGGGCTCAGCGTTTCACCCTTTGGCACAAGAAGTGATCCACAGAGACCAGACAGGGTTTGTCGCAGGGAGGTTAATGTCTGCAAACACAGGGTTTTTAGTACAGGCACTCGACTTTTTTAATAGCAATCAAACTCCAGCGCTCGTCATGATGGTAGACGCAGAAAAAGCTTTCGATTTGGTCAATTGGGATGCTCTTTTTTATGGTCTGGGCAGGTATGGGGTTCCTCCCCAGGTTATAAAAATGCTATGGAATATTTACCAGAGGGCACAGGCTCAGGTAGTTATCAATGCAAACTTAGCAGGGATAGTTAATGTGAATCGGGGGACCAGACAGGGGTGTCCGCTTTCACCCGTTCTGTTTACCTTCTTTATCGAGCCCTTGGCCACTAAAATTCGTAATAATATGACAATTAGAGCCCCAGTATTTGGTATGGCAAAATTAAAGTTGTTTGCGGATGACATAATTCTCTATCTGAGTCCAGAGAGTCAGAATATGGAGCGAGTATTAGCAGAATTGGCGCAATTTGAATTAATTGGGGGTTATAAAATTAACCTGAATAAGACTGAGATTTTAACCATCAACACTGAGAGTGATTTTCTCCCTGAAAATCTTAAGCTACAAGCCCTTAATACCGATCCAATTCGATATCTAGGGATATATGTTACTAATCAATATGGGGAACTTTATAAATTGAATTACGAAGGTATGCGGAATAAAATTAAAAAACTGCTAGACGACTGGTCATTATTACCCCTCACATTGATAGGCCGTGTGGCCCTTATTAAAATGACCATTTTGCCTTTACTTGTTTTTCTTTTTACAAATATCCCTATAAAAATGAATACCATCTATTTTAAGGAGCTTGAATCAATGTTTCGAAAGTTTATCTGGAGTAAGGAGGCACCCAGGGTTAAACATGCAGTGCTCCAATTGGATATGGCTTGCACTTCCTCAAATTCGTACATATTATGAAGCCAACATTCTAGATCTGACAGCGCGCTTAGTGGACTCAAATGGATTAGTGGATAATTTTTTTGGGGACAAAATGATGCTGGAGGCAGGTTCGCAGATTCCGACATTTTTAAAAACAGCAAAACTCCCTAAAAACTAGGTACAAGGCTTTGCAGGAATATTCGTATAGACTGCAGACTTTTTTTAAGCAAGCAGGTGCTACAGGGTTTTATTATTTAAAATTAGGAGAATGTGAAAGTCTGGGTCTTCAAATACAGACGAGCCATTTAAGAGGTTGGAATAACTGTGGCCTGAAAGAGCTAGGACATTTTCTAGTGGGAAATAGAGTGATCACTTGGCAAGAGGTCCAAAATAGATGTGGCGACCGGAGTAAGCCTCGATTTTTTGAATATATAGATTGTATATTTTTTTAATAGTTACAATCTTTCTTCAAGTGCTGGTCCAACTAAGCTCGTGACTGCCCTATTGGGAGCTAAAATAAGAGGGGTGGGAAATTGGTACCGTATTGTATGCTCCCAAAGGGAATCAACCCTTGTCGAGAAATTTCTAGAAAAGGTCACCCAGGAGACTCAATGTACACTCTCGAATCGGGACTGGCAGGCCCTATCACAGTTAGGGAGTAAAGCCCTAAGAGCAGCCAACTTTAAAAGAATGGTTTTTCTGTCCCGATGGATGGCATATTATACACCCAAAGCACTACATAAAATATGTCCAGAATTGGAGAATAGATGCTTTCGCTGCCAGGCAGAAGGAAGGGGAGATTGGCTACATACTTTTTTAACTTGTCCAAGGTTAGGGCAATTTTGGGAAAGGATCATCGCGGCCATAAGTCAAGGGGTCCAGAAGAGATTAGATTCCGAGGCAGATGTAGCTCTCTTCTGTATTAATAGGCAAGGCGCAAACCTGGCAATGACAAGAGGTGAGGAGACATTTATAGCAATTGCCTCCTTTGTAGCACGCTCTCTGATACTTCAGAATTGGAGGTCTTCGAAACGACCTACTTATGTGGGATGGCTAAATAAGATGAAACGAACAAGGAAATTCGAAGAAGCATATGCAAGGAGAGTGGGGGCTACTAAAAAGTTTACTGCTGTTTGGAATTTTATGGCGAAGTTAGAGAGCACGCTGGAAGAATAAGATTATACTGTATTGCAAGCTTTCTTTAAAATGAAAGGGGTTGATAAAAAAGAAATGCACTGTAATATTGCACTTTAGGATGGGTAGTTTAGGAAGATGAAGGAAAGTTGGCACTGGATGCACTTTACTACTTTAAGTATTGCACTTTAGAATAAAGTAAGGATATTAAACACAGTATTTTATAAGAATTGTATCCAGTCTGGATATTGCTGGAACATGCCATACTGCACTTTATAAGTGTCTGCTTTATTCAAATGTTTTATATATGTATAAAAATGAATATTGGTCTAATGGTGTTGTAATTCCCTGTTTTTAGATATGGTTGTTTTTCTTTTTATGCTTCTGCTCAATGAAAGAAAAAAAAATATGATACATAATGGATAACTTTAAAAGTCCTATATATATATATATATATACATATATATATCTCAATGAATTCTGATGACATCATAAACCACGAGGCAGAACGGTTAGTGGTTTGCAAATGTCTCCAGAAACCTGAGGTTGAAACATAGGATCGTACTACACATGGTAACTGCTATGTAATTTTTTTATATTACATGTTTATTTTGAGGTAGTTAGCTTGAAAAAGCTGTTTTCTTCATAGTGCAATAACAATGAGCTCTTATTGTAATTGGAATGTTTAGATTTTCTTTACTTGTCACAAATAAATATCTGATAAACTATTGGGCAACGGTAAGGTCAATGGATTTTTCAAATTCTTTGGCTGCAGCCTTTACTTCATAACTACAGATTTATTGTATTTGCCACATAAATTAGCAGATTTCGGCAAAAATTATTTTCTAGCTAAAATGGATGAAAATAATACTGCCAGAGCATATGACATATGAAGGCATTTTTTGCTGCATATTTCAGATAACCTTGCTGCATAATTTGGCCCACCATGCTGCATAATGCTAGTAGCTTAGAGAATGTTAAAGCTCTGCAGAGGGGTTTGGGGTCTGTCATGATGATGAAGATATCCGGGATATATGGATTTTTTGTACCACTGCTTTTTTATTGCAATAAATTACTAAAACATCCAAGTATTCTGGCACGCTGTATAACATACTTATATGTACAAAAAAACCTCCCTCCTCTTTTACTTTCATGGAAATGTACTGTCATGCCCAACTCGCGTCACCGAGGCTGTGGATGCAGTTTACTTTACCCACCTTGACATGAGTAATTAATCAAATCTTCAATCACATGGAATAAAACTACTGCGTATTCTTTCATATGCAGGGGATGAGTGTGAAGCAAGCACAGGAGTGCGAGCTAACTTTGCATTGTTTCGACTTCTTTCTTGTGCCTTGGATAATGTATCTTTTTGTCGGTATAACAATACACATTTTTGGCTCATGTTTAGCTGTTGATTCAGTCAGATTTTGTAAATTACCTTTCGAAAACTCTGCCTTTGATATTCTCATCCATCACTGCTGCCTTCTGACCTCAGCCACCACACTTTGTGAAATCTGGATTCATCCTCAAGCAATGTCTGTAATTCTTTATGAAATTTCAAATCGCTTATACCTCTCTGCAAGTAGCCTCATGAAAACGACGAGTTGATATGGTTTTGCTGTATGATTCAAACAGCAACAAAGTGCAATGATAACATGTAATTTGGAAACCAACATGGGATTTTTTATCACACTGGAAACATCAAACTCTAGGTTGATCTCTTGAATGCTTTCGAAAATGGATGCCATAGTTTGAGCCAATGTACAGCTGTTATAAATGACTTCCTTCACTTAACTGATCAAGTTACTGATCGTATTACCCATGTTGCCTTATAGTAAGGCTAGAAAGGCCAGTTTAATGACTGAAACGGTATGTTCTAAGGGTTGAAGCTGAAAATTCATGTGTGATATAAATATTTTTTTCTTTGTTGCAGTATGCACAGGAGCTGGGAAATCAGTTAACTAGGGTCTCATTACAGGTTCAGGGCTGAAGTTCGATGTCTGTGCAAGCAGGAGTTTGCACGCAGATCAGAACTGTGAGCTGTTGATAATTATCACACCCTCGCAGTTTTCTCCTTAAGAATTCGTCAGGTCAAAAATGCGTAATTCGGTGTTTAATACTGATTCTGCATGCTTTGCCTTATTTCAAGTTGAAAAGTCTGAATAGGAGGTATTTACCACACATGGTAAATACCTCACTCTCAGGTGTGATAAATACGTAGGGCCCAATTCACAAAAGTAATCTGAGACAAAATCCTAACTTTATGACTTTGGGTATTCACAAAAGGCATTTGGGAGTTGAAAAGTTAGGATTCCTAACTTTACTACTCCTAAATGAGACAAAATCCTAACTTTACGACTTTTGGTATTCACAAAAGGCATTTAGGAGTAGTAAAGTTAGGATTCCTAACTCTACTACTCCTAAATGCCTTTTGTGAATACCGAAAGTCATAAAGTTAGGATTTTGTCTCAGATTACTTTTGTGACTCAGGCCCGTAATGCCTATCTTGTCACAAGGGCCTAAGACTTCCTTCAAAATAGGCCATGATCTTAAAGTAAAAGTTTTCATCTCCATAGTCAGTTTCCAATTGTTGTTGTGGACTCTGAATTTTTCACATGGAATGGCTAAACTGTCCATTGCCACAAGCGCTCTGATAAAATGGTGTGCTTCTCATGGCTGCCCCCACTGCTGTGTACTGGCCCGGCTGCCTGACAGGGTAGCATGGGACTACTTTCAAATATTAAAGAATTAATAGCTCATTGTGAGGCAACAGTAAAGCACAACTCACCTTGCGTAGTGCATCTGGGTCCAATATGGACTCGTGAGACATAATGTTTTCCCACAGTTCAAAACCATTACCATACAGCTTAAGTATGATGCCTGCCATGAACCCTGACGGGATGTCATTGAAGGCTTATCAAGATGTATGTATTGTAAGGAGATTATAAATAAAATGTTGATTGTGGAAATGGTGGCAAGGATTGTTATAAAATCCATCTCCTATATATAACTTGGCCTGAAGGAATCACACTTTATTAGAACATTGGAATGTTGGGAGCTCAATTGAGAATAATGGAGTGCCCGGAGCGCCAACATTCCAATGTTGTTTTTCACAGCTGTTGCTGTGAACAAAGGCCTCATGAAGCCCAAGGGTATTTCAATACCTTTGGGCTCCTTGAGGCCTTTGTTTTATTTGATAGCACCTTCTTCCCTCTAGTGGCAGAATGTTCTAATAGCCTTATAGCCCTCCATAGCTGGGCTGTACCGGCATTAAAGTCCTGCTCCCTTGTTAAAGGACCTCGCCGAATGCTGGAGCAGGCCTTTAATGGCCGATATAGCCCACTATCGTGGGCTATAAGGCTTTATTAGAATATTGGAATGTTGAGATCTCCATTGAAAAGAATTGGGTAGCTTCGGGCTTATAATGGCTGGTATAAGTCTGGAGCTTCAACATTCCAATGTTATTCTGCATGTTTCTCCCTTTTTAATTTAGAGCATTTCCCCCTTAATGAGTGGAATGTTCTAATAGCCTTATAGTTCTTCTGCCTCGGGCGATCCCGGTTGTTAAAGGCACTCACTCTCATTATAGGTCCTCGCCTGCGGCTCGGGCCTATAACTCTGGTTCAGGGCCTTTAACAACCAGTGTATCCTTTGGCAGTGGACTATAAGGCTATATTATTTACAAAGCCTTACACTTGGACGTAGGTACCAACCTGACCAAAATGTTTTGCAAAAAATGAACAATGAAAAAAGAGGTATTTTTCCTCAACATACCTAGATTTAACTAATTTTATTGCTATGTTCTTTTATGATTCTTTGAATCGAAATAAAGACAAATTGAATTGAATTGAACTAATCAAAATATCCTGTCATGCATTCTCAAGCATTTACAGCAAGACTGGGAAACAAAAAATCTATCTGTACAATCTCGAATCTTATAGCTTCCGCCAAGAACTTCAGTCACTTCCTCATTGTCTGCTATTATATATAATTAGAGATGCTTCAATAAATAAAAAAAAATAAGGCTGCCCTCGGCTACATTGTATATTTACCTAAAAGGGAATCTAGGAAGATGTTAGTGGTGCAAGGCATTCTCCATGAAGAGGAAAGTGTCACACATAGTAAAAATGTAGTGTGGGATCTGTTTCAGGGATAGGATTAGGATTAGGATCATCTGCAATATACATGCTAATTTTCATTTTAAAACCCTATGTTTGATTTATCAGCACTTTAGAACTATACTGATAAGGGTGAATATGACGTCCTTGGCTTTTCCACTAGACAAATATATGCATGGCTGCCAGGAGAACACCAGAAGCTTTGTTCCTACCTCTGTCTGTATATTTCAACTCCAGAAGCTCTTTCTAAGATCTGGAATCAACTTTTCTGGTGTGGTCTACAGAGATATTTGAAATAATCTTTCTGTGGACAGCTGCTTTCCTACCCCTGAAGAACAGTAAGGTCATGAATAATGAGAACGCAAAAGGCCAGAGAGGCCCACCAACCAGTTCCAGGATTCCAACTTACACGAGTGTTGCTTGGAAAACTCTGGTAGACCTACATCTGTGCAAGGAGGCCGAACAACTGATTTAAAAAGATAAAGGACCCTTTAAGCCATTTTAGAAAAAGCCATCTTGAAAACCCCTTTATGAAGTTCACCTTGGCTTAAACACTTTAATTTTTAAGATATGTATAATTTGTGGGACATATTCTCCTGAAGTGCTTGTTCCACACGACTGGGACGAATCAGAACCTTATTCGAGCCAAGATGAAACCATGTTGGATAGTTGCACTGCCTCGTTCTGCTATAGACTTTTCTTTTACTAAAGAAACTTTTTAGCAGGATCTCCTGCAAAGTCAGACCAACATTGTAGAGCACTTAATAGATATCCCGGTCCTAGTGGACTTGTTTAAGCGCTATAAAGTAGCAAAGTATGAATGTGGAACTCGTGATCAGGACCAATCGATGTATCTGATCCAGATGTGAATGTTTGCCTACCATGCTCACTTGGTTTCCTTTTCCTACTTCGGACTATTTTCATCTTAGAGCAAGCGTTCAGAAAAGGTCTCCCTCTGATACACCCTCCACGATTGTTCTGTTAAATTGTACATGCTTCAAAAACATTTTCAAGTGGAAGGTATAAATCTTGACTGAGCTCAACCACCGACTTCTGTCAACTTTGAGGTCAGCCTTTCGAGCTATATCAGGTCCCTAGTAGATATGTGGAGAAGATGAGGACCTTGTGGATTATTTTTCTAATTTTACATTGACTCTCAGTGCATCCGTATTTCTTTTTGCTTTATTTCTGTACATTTTTTCTGGTTTGCTGATTTTCTGTTTTGGTGTGGAGCTTTATATTCTTTATTTTGTATTGTTTTCATTTTATTTGGAATTCAGATTTCATCACAGATCTCATCATAAATGTACATACACTTGATGTAAAAAAAGAAAAATTTAAATTAGGAAGGGAGATTACTGGGATTTAATTAAGCACATTGGGAAATATAGAAAATGTCCCATTTTGATTAGAGGATTTCCTAGTTCAAATGACTAGAAAAAAATACATCATAAAGAAAGGGTTACCTCAGATTTGCACAATTTTGGTAGTGGTTCCCTGAACATTAGTGATCTGATATTCCATTGAATACACCTGATTTCTTTCCCTCATGCGGAGAAATACGGGGAAGATTTGGTCTTTCAGTTTCTAACAGAAACATTTCTGCCAATAATCATGGCGTACAGTGTTAATTTATGCTTATGTTGACCAGGAAAGTATACGTATGGATTAGGTGCTATAGTACAATTTAGAAGACTACCAAGTTTATGGAAAATACTACATCAATATTCTTACAATAACGTGCAGATGCTAAACAAATGGGTTTGTGTGACTCTGTCAAGATCACATGTGATGCAACAGGTAAACTTATTTCCCTATATCAAATGAATATAGTTTCTGATGTAACATAAATATTGAAAATTATTTTACACTGATGTAGCCTATGTTTGAATTGGGTCATGAGGGAGTATAATTCTTTAAGTCCACCCTGGAGATTGATGATATTCACAGGATAATATAGCCATGAGTCCTTTCCCCTGCCCATGTATTCAGATTGTCTTTGTTATTGTCAATCAAAGCGTCATTGAACATTGAGATAGAAGGTATACCACTTTGTGGTACTACATTTAGAAAGAAATTAGATACAAATGTAATTTCTGAGAGAATTTTCCTAAAGAAAATTTTTAGACTGTGCCTATATTAAAAAAATACCAATTGGCAGACTGTTTTCAGTTTTAATCAAACCATAGCTTTTTGTTAAGAGTATTCTCAAACAAGTCCGGAACATGCATACTGTATTGTTTTAATTTCACATTTCAAATTGAGAACCCTAAAAATATTGGATAACTCAGAGTTATCATAAGTGCAGATGTGAGGTGTTTACTAGAAATGCCAAGATTGTTCCAAAGATCAGCAAAAATATGGGTAAGGAGTTTCAGTGTATCTTATCTTTTAAAAGAAGATTGGTGTTGCAATACAACTGACGGGGGGGAATGTTGACGCCGAGTCAGATGCTATATATTGAAGTGTCTTTGCGGCAACAATAAAAATAATTTAAACATAAAAGAAGATTGGATTTTCAAATTTGAAGAAAGTGTCTCTTCTTACTGTATCTTTTAAAAAAAACATCCATTGTATCCCTAATAAGTGCAATACTATGTTCTTTATTTTGCTACCAATATTTTGGTTTAGTTTGTTTGTTAAACACAACACCCTACAAAGTTTTGGTAAGAATGATTTGTTGGTAAATAAGCAGACCAAGGTGAGCCTTGGATACCCCATTACAAATTTGACTTTTTGTAATTTTCGGTTTGAGAAGTGTGTGAACTCAGCCGCAGCTCACATTAAGACTCTGCCATAGATTTTCCTGATGTTCCCAAGGGTCATGGGTACCAAGTATAACAAAACTTCTCTTCAGACAAGATGGAATCAGTTAATAAAGCAAGACAAATCAAACATGTAGAACAATAAAATGACAAAATAGGTGTAATAAAAAATAATACATTATATCAGTGAATATTTTGAAAGCTGAAACTCCGTTATAGTTTATCATTTTTATTGAAAATGACAAAACCTAATAAATGTGCCCTACACAAAAAGATGTACATATGTGGGTTCTGAGCAAATTAATATCAACGAGGCACACTAAAAGAAGGCTGTTACCATTATGCAAAAATGAAATGGTGCATGCACTCCCTGCCAAAGCCCACTGCTACCCTCATTTAGGTAAAAAGTGTACATAAATGAGAAATAGAAAGTTCTACAGGGGCACATGGACTTCTTACACTCAGAATGTATTTTGAGAAAAGGCAAGTTAAAATGCACTTTAGCCACTCGCCTTGTGTTTGACTCTTGTGTTTATAGTCCCACTTTGCTTGTACTTTTCCTATCTCACAAAATAAAGCATGTTTATAGGTCAAACTTTGCTTGTACTTTACCTAACTTACCAAATAAAGCATTCAGAAACATAACAAAGCATACATTCTCCTCTGTACATGTCACTTCAAGGTTTACCAAATATAGGTTTATCATCCACCCGCCTTATCTAAGTATAGGGGACAGGCAGTTCCTTAACCCCCATTCATGTCTTGTGCCACATGTTTGTGGGGGATGCTGAAGAGCTGTATTGACAGCAATTAACTTATTGTACTCACTGTAAAAACTCTTTCTGTCCTCTTTGGATGCAATTCACACATGGTGTGTCATAGATCGATAAAAGAAATTAATGTGTGAACTATGGGAGTTTTGGAGGGATTATTTGTGCATGGTGTTCAAAATTGTTCTCTAGTGCTATGTCCTGACCACTGAGTTCAGTTAACAAGAGCACTGGTGATGCCACATTTGGACTTTTGCAACATTGTCTACACCAGATCACCAAATAGGTTAATCGACAGCCTACAAATCCTCCTAAATCAGGCAAATTTATTTTTGATTTTATTTAGTGAGTTTTATATAGCGCAAATTTGACCCGAGGGCATCAGAGCGCTTCACAGAGTTAGCACATATACATGAGATACTTTTGGAGTAAATGCCAATACATAGTGATAGAAAGTGATGAGGTATACAAGGTATAAAATTGCATAAGCCGAAATATGTAATATACATTTGTGGTACAAATGGATACATGGTGACATTATGTGAGGAGGTGCACAAGGACATTGTGGGAAGATTGCTGATACAATTTTGAGGTAAATACGGTATACACAATAGATATCGCTTTGCAGAGCACAGCAGCAATTGTACAAAATTACCAGTGGGTAAAAATAATAACAGCAAAATACATAGTAGTAATAAATACGGCAAAACAGGATGAACAGAAATAGATCGTGGCTGAATCTGCAACAACCTAAACATATTAAACGAGCCTTGAAAGTGCCACATTGACTCCCAGTGGATGCAAGGATAAAGATCAAAGGCCTCTGCACAAGACATATTATGCTCCAGAGACAGGTGCTCCGCGACAGCAATCCTCATCACCCAAAAGGATGAAACATTAACTGAAAAGGCTGGGAGTAGAGGACCCCAGGCTATTGTATGCAGTAAATCTGAGGGCAGATCCAAGGCACCTGCGGTTCATGAAGGCACTGAAAACTGAACTGGTCTAGACCTCGGTTACCTGATCACTTCACAGATTGAGGGCAGTGATTGAAGAGTATAGGGCCAAGCCCCTAATGGGACACAATCCCCCTATCAACTCAATATTTAACACTTTTATTGACTGTTACACCTGGCATCCTTGGTGTTGTTTTCCTTGGCTTTTTTGTCTTCTGACCTCCTGTTTTGCTGACTTCATTTTTGCTGGACTTGGAATCCTGGGCACTTTACCACTGCTAACTAGTGCTAAAATGCATGTGCTCTTTCCCTAAAACATGGTAGCATTGGCATATCCACAATTGGCATATTTAATTTACTTATAAGTCCCTAGTAAAGTGCACTACATGTGCCCAGGGCATGTAAATTAAATGCTACTAGTGGGCCTGCAGCACCGATGGTGCCACCCACTTTAGTATCCCTTTAAGCATGTCTCAGGCCTGCCATTGCAGAGCCTTTGTGTGCAGTTTTAAACTGCCATTTCGACCTGGCGCATTAACCCTCTTGCCAGGCCTAAACCTTCCTTTTGAATACCTATACGTCAACAATAAGGTAGGCCCTGGACATCCCCAAGGGCAGGGTGCAGTGTATTTAAAACGTTGGACATGTACTCTTAAGTTTTACATGCCCAGGTAGTGAAAAACTCTTAAATTTGTTTTTTTCACTACTGCAAGGCCTATCTCTCCCATAAGTTAACATTAGTATTACCTTATTACATTTTCTAAGTGTAATATCCAATTGGGAAAAAATAGATATTTCGAGTTTGGTGTCTCTAGACTCACAATTTAAAATCTCAACTTATGTAAAGTTGGATTTTAAGTTGCAAGTCCGAAAATGCCACTTTTAGAAAGTTGGCATTTTCTTACTTTAACCATTCTATGCAATGCCATTAAGCACTATATTTCAATTTAAACTTTACAAATCCATAACTACTTATTGGGTTTTTATCGTTTTGGTCTTGTTTTGTTCATCAAATTAAGCGCTATTTTTCTAACCTGGTGTGGATTGTTTTTGTGCGATGTTTTCACAGTTTTACTTTATTTAGTGTTGCACAAATACTTTGCACATTGCCTCTTCAGTTAAGCCTGCCGGCTCTGTACCAAGCTACCAGAGGGTGAGCACAGGTTAATTTAGGGCCTGTATCTGATTTACCCTAACAAGGATTGTGGTCCCTACGTGGACAGGGTGCATACCTCTGCCAACTAGAGACCCAGGTTCTAACACTGACTTCTAGGGCTCTGTAATATCCGACAGGTGCACACATTGCTTCATAAAACTGATAAATAAATATTAGAAATAGAGACTGTGAAATTGCCAAAGGCAAGTGAATATTGCATTTGCATGACCTTGTTCCTTTGCATCAGGTTACATCATTTAAGTCCCCTGGTTATAAACGTAGCTTACACTGCACTCAATTGGACGTGGGATAGCCACAGCATTACAGCTTCACTGTCAGGGTTTAGGCCTGTTTCATTCTCTTATTCCTGCCCCTGCAGAGCAGTGCAAGCCAAAAGGGGCAATGGGTGATGTGAAAGTGCTCCTGTTTTTAGGCCTTGCCACCCCTTGTTCTACTTCAAAGAGACAGAGAGAATGGAAACTTTGCTGCTGAAAATAGCAAAGTAATGATATTTCCTAATTTTACCATGGCTGTACACCTACAAAGAGCCTCATTCATAGAAGTGAAGCAGAAACTACGAAGACACACCCTTCTCTTCCCCACTAAACTAAAGATTATGGTTGATATTACTGCTCACTTCTTCATGGACCCACAAGCAACCTGGGAATGGACAGGAGCTCATGCAAGTAGGTGTCCACCTGACAGACGCCATAGACTTAAATGGAGTAGGAACGGCCAAATATGGCTCAAGAAACCAACTCGTCAGCAAACACAGTGAGAAACAGATCAAGCAGTTATGACACATGCAAACATCTGAAACAAGTCAGAAGCAGGCGGCTCTATGGACACAATGGGTGAGGAATCGAGGACAGAAACAGATCAATCACACAGAGTGGAAGAGGAACAGCGGACGTCGGTAGTGGCGACTAAAACAGCAGATGAACAAATCTGAGCTGCAGGTAGAAATGTAACCCTAGTTAAATTGGGCAGGCCTCAAGATAATTACCACTGCCAGTTCAGGATAGTAATGTCAAATAATAGTGTGACAGGCCAGTAAACATAGCTGAATAAGTATACCCCTCCTTTTAAGGGCCAACTTTGGATACAATTAGAGGTTTTGTAAGAGTGAGCATTAACAGCTGACATAACCTACTGTTTTTTTAAATTTATTTTCATCTCTATTTTAACCTCTAATGAAGCAGGGCACACACAATAGGCAGAGCCACATAAGCTAGCTCTTGGGACACCCAGATTACACAGGAAACTGAGAACCTATTACTTTTCCAAGAAATGTTGTGACAAATTTTACATTATTAACATGAAATGTTAGAGGACTAGAATTATTAAATAAATGTATAAGGTCCATCATTTAATAACAAGAGATTGCATAAAGCCCTCCTGCAGGAGATGTACCTAACATGGACAGAAGGACAATTATACAACTGATAAATCCTATGCCATCGGTATCTTAGTTTGAATCACTTGGGGGGTACCATTTCACACCATTAAAACATTAGCTGACAAGAAAGGGTGCCATGTTGTAGTAGGTGGAACACTGGATAGCAAAGACATTGCTATAGTTAACATGTATGCCCCTAACATTGAATAGACTGTTCTCGGATGAGATGTTGAACCGCCTGGCACTGCTAACATATTACCCTCTACTTCTGACTTTAGTTGCATTGCCGACACAGAGTTAGATTGGTAACACCCACCTTTCCCCTCCAGGACAACAACAAGAATTGCTTGATAGGTAAGGGATTGTTTAATGCAGTTGAACTTTCCTCCTTTTACTCCCCATTCCCAATCTGCATGCTAGACTAGATCAGATAGTCTGCTCACCACACCTGCAACAATAGTACAAGTACAAGCTGAGTACTAGTGTTGGCATGTAGGGATTGATCAAGATCATTGATACCCACGTGGCGACTACAAGTTGCAACTTAGGAGGCTCAAACATTGAAATAACAAGCATGTGACAGTACAGAACTACTTCAAAGAAAATAGAGGCCCAGTATTCTCCAAACTAATATAAAGGTAAACCTTTAAAGCTGTCATATTGGACCATTGCATTCAGCCATTAGTAAATAAAAGGTCAACACTCTCCAAGGAAATAAAGAAACAGAAGGAGAAGTTAAGAGTGGTGGAGAGCAGGAGGCATGTGGAGCCAAAATTACATACTGTGGTATTGGAGGAGCGAGCAAAACTCACCCACTTGGTAGAAAGATTAAGATATTTCAACTACAGAGCATGTTTGACTAAGGCACGCAATGTGTGGGACATGGCAGGGTGCATGCTTGCATGGTTAATCAATCCAGACAAAAGGGGGACTCCGATTTTAGGCATCCAAAGACATAGGGATATGATCCACTCGCGAACGAAAATTAACATTTGTGGATTATTACACAACAGCATACACAGCTGAAGAGAGGGTAGAGAACCACAAAATCTAAGATTCTATGGAAGTGGTGAGACTTACAGGACTCCCCGCTGACATAGCTGAGGCCAGAGGTGGCGATATCACAGCTACAGATATCACAGCTGTAATCAAAGGAATGTCAAGTAAGAAGAAACCTGTATCTGACAGTCTGCTGGCCAAATTTTATGCACAATACGTAAATATACTAAGCCTGATTTTGGTCAAGTTATTCAATGCCGCAAGGATGGAATGTTGCTTACTGGCCACTGCACAAGGGGCTATATTGGTATCTCTGCCTAAACCAGCCAGAGACTTGGCAGGCAGAGTTAGCTATCAATAGTCGCCTATCAATACTAAACACTGATTACAAATTGTTGAGCAATTGTGGAGCCAACTGAGTTCTCCAGCAAATGCAGCAATTCATACACCTAACTCAATGTGGTTTTGTATTGGTGAGAAACACAGCAAAAACTATTAGGGGAATGATCCATGTCCTCGAAGGATCAGGGGACCCACCTCCTCCAGCAGCACTGCGGTCTATAGATATTGAGAAAGATTTTTACACAATAGACTGGAGATACCTGATACACTGTAAATAGGGAAATTGGGTTGGAAGAGGGGTTCTTGGCCTGGAACTCACCAACCCCACTGCAAAAGTTCAGATAGGACAGATAATCTTGCACTAGTATAATCAGAAAGGTAGTCTCACATTAGGGGAATACACACCAGGGATGCTCACTGTCCTTGCTTCTATTTGTAATAGCCATGGAACCATTCATGAATCGATTGCAAAAATGAAACAGCTTCAGTGGTATAAATATTGGTATAGAATCTCACTATATATCGCTATAAGCTGAGAACATGCTACAGTTCCTACAAGAGGCACAGTTCCTACAAGAGGCATACACAACGATCATTCATGTCACTGAAACCCTAAACCTATTTGGGGAAATCTTTGGTCTCACAGGGATTTGGAATACATCTAGTATCTGCTACACCAGAGAATTGATGGGAGAGGCAATTCCAGAGATCGAGCACAGACTGACATAGAGAAAAGGATTAAAAAAAGTTTATGGATTGTTTGCTTTGAATTAATCTCAGCCAATTGTAATTACTCAGACCGCATCCTAGTCTATTGATATTTCACACGCCATGCCATCTCAGTGTAGACCCAGCCATATGCAAATCAATCTTGACCCTACTCCAATATGAGCAGTCCCACCCAAACTGCCAGGCCAGGAACTCCCTGAACCGAAACACAAGCAACCTAAGACCGGTTCTTCTCCACTTGGGTCTATTCAGTCGGGTGTAGCTTGGCTCCAGTGGCAAAGTGAGCATGGGACCGACTTCTCTGCATACCTGTGACACTTAGGGCGTCGCACTGAAGAATACAAAATAGTGATGGGGGAATGCTTGAATTAATCTCAGTCACTGGTAATTACTCAGGCCTCATCCCAGTCGATCAATATTTTGCACACCATGCCACCTCAATTTGGACCCAGCAATATGTAAATAAGTCTTGACCCTGCTCTAATAGGAGCAGTCTATCCTGAACTGCCAGCCAGATTCCCTCAACCTCGCCCTGGTTGGGGCTTTTCAGTTGGGGGAAGCTTGGCTCCGGTGGCACAGGGAGCACAGGACCCACTTCTGGTCATGCCTTTCACACTTAGGGCATCACACTGAAATATAGAAAAACGTAATAGGTAGAATGCTTGAATTAATCGCAGTCACTGGTAATTACTTGGACCACATCCCAGTCCATCAATATTTTACACACCATGCCACCTTTTGTTTGGACCAAGCCACATACAAATCAGTCTTGCCCCTGTTCCAACAGGAGCAGTCCAACCTGAACTGCCTGGCCTTTGTCTTGAGTAGCATGGTGTGTGTAAAAGGATGGACTGGAATGCTGCCCAGTGTGATTGCCAGTGGTTGAGAATAAGCCAGGTTTTCCATTCATCACCTAGTTGCAGTTTGTGCCCTATGTGCGACTGGTATGCCCAGACGTGGATCCAGTGATCCCTGTGCTATAGGACTCAAGTTATACCTTACTGATGAGACCTAATTAGGTCAAAATTTGTCTGGGGTTGCTTGTGGTCCCTTCTGGTGGGGGCCTCGCCAGGCAGTTTGGATGGATTGTTCCGATGAGGCACACAGACTGATTTGCATAAGGCAGGCCTTTGTCTAGAGTTGCACGGTGGGCAAAAAAAGATGGGCTGGAATGTGGTGCAAGTGCTTGCCAGTGGCTGAGATTAAATCAAACATTCCATCTATCACCTTGTTGTTGTTTCAGTTTATTCCCTAAGTGTGATCAGTATTCCCAGACGTGGCTCATGTGCCTAATGTGTCATCGGACTCAAGCTATACCACACTAATGAGACCTAAATTGGTTTAACCCGGTCTCTGGTTGCTTGTGGTCCCTCCTGGAGGGACTCCTCCTCTGGTAGTTTGGGACAGACAGTTTCAATAAGGAGCAGGGTTGGTACTTATTTAAATAATGTGGGCCATTGTTTAGACTGGCATGGTGGGTGATAAATGATAGACTAGCATGTGGCCTAAGCGATAGCCAGTGGCTGAGTTTAATCAAGCATTTCATTCATCACCTTGTTGTTGAAATGAGAGGAAACAACCCTCCAATATCTTCAGGTACTAATTTATCTATCAAAAACTGACCTTTTAAAAGGGAATATTAATATAGAAATGTCAGTACTAAATGGAAGAATGGCTTTGAGGAAACCTTGCCGTCTTCAGTAGTGGGTAGAATCACCTTATCAAAAATGCTAGAGTTGTTTGCAGCACTGGCAGTACAGATTCTTAGAGAGTTAGACACTGTACTAATAGACAAGGATCTTGGTAGAGAAGACAAAGAATATCTCTGGTCAAGCTCAGACTATGTGTATTTGTATGGTGCACAACTCACCCGCGAGGGTATCCTGGTGCTGAAGCAGGAGCTGTATGGGCTGAGCCAGGGTTGGGACTAAGTGAAGGGTCAGGTCTTCAGTTTCTTGCGGAATTCAAGAACTGCGGATGCGGATCTAATGTGCAGGGACAGGTAGTACGGCGCAAGGTAGGAGAAGGAGCGACTGCCGGATCTGAGTATGCCGGGGGGGGGGAGTTGCGAGTAGGAGTCCAGCTGAACAAAGGTGTCTGGTAGGTTTAAGGAACTTTATGTGGTTGTTGAGGTACGTGGGGTTAATGTTGGGTAAGGCTTTGTATTTGTGCGCTAAAAGTTTGAAGAGCGCTAGTTTGTGGTTTGGGAGCCACTGGATCTTTTTGAGGTGCATGGTGATGTTAGTGCGGAGTGGAAGAGTGAGGGTTTTAGATGTTAGAACTTTTAAGCATATTTCTTAGACCCAAAAAGGGAGAGGACAACTTGCACAAATACTGGGACCCCTTGCATACCGTTTGATTCACTGCTGCAAAGGAAGCGCACAAAGACACCCCTTCCACCACCTACTAGCCTTCTAGTGAAAAGGAAATTGGGACAGTTTGAGGTACTAGAAAGAGGAGGGTCTCACAAGGATGGGCGTCCAATATGAAGGGGGCCCTCTCTGAAGGTTCCAAGATTTAATTGGGCACCATGGATACCAACAGGGCACTTTCTGCTATGAGGGCCATTAACAACTGTGATCCGACAAACATAGAGAATGGGGAACAGTGAACCACCAATACACAAAGGCCTACAAATAATTTCCACAACCACAGGAAGAGTTAGAGCTAAATCATTGATGTACCAAATATTCTTAGACCAAGCTGGCTAACCTGCAATTAAAATGGGTAGAAAATATAGGTAGGGCCATAGATTATGAAAATTGGGGTTGCAAACTAATAAACTCCTCAGGAGTTTCTAGGAATGCTTGTTTTAAATGACTTCATGTTAACTATTTGCACAGGGCATACATAATTCCTAAAATAGTCAATTTATTTTTTCCAGGGACATCAGCATTATGCCTTTGAAGATGGGAAGAAAATTCCGATTTTTATAGCATGGTCTAGATTTGCACAATCCCGAAACCATACAGGGGCGACAGGGAGGAATCATTCACCGGATAAATGAAACCTCTGATAGACAACTTAATTATATACCAGTGGTTTGCCTCCTGGGTTATACCCTTTACCCAGGAACCAAAAGGTTATCAGCAGATGTGCTGATTTGATCTTAGTGGTAGCCAGAAAGCAGATCCCAATGTGCTGAAAAATGAAAAGTAGGCCCAAGCTATCCATATGGAAACTGTTGTTTTGAGGCAGACACACAGACTGTGAGAGCACACTGTTACATATGGAAGTTAAAAGGAGAAAAGGTAACCTGATACTGCATGAGCATGGGACACTATGATGTTCACTTTTGTTGAACCAGGCCCTTTCTGAATGGTCACCGCACATTTTTGCCTTTCTTTGCTGAACCCATTTTTGTTGGCTTTAGGACTCTGTGCACTTTACTCCCACTAATCAGTGGTAAAGTGCTTGTGCTCTCTCTTGAAAACATGGTAAAATGGATATACACCTGATTGGTCCATTTAATTTACTTATATCCCTAGTAAATGTTGCAACATGTACCCAGGGCCTGTACTAAATGATGTTTTCGGGCTGCAACACTAATTGTGCTACCCACTAAAGTAGCACTAGGAAACATGTTTCAATCCTGCCGCCACAGCCTGGTGTACAGTTTTAAACTGGCATTCTGCCTGGGTAATAAAGGTTTTGTCAGGCGTAAACCTTACTTTTTAATACAAAAGTCACCCCTCCTATGCCAGGGTGAATGGTATTCAAAAAGTAGGACATGTGTATTTAGGTTTTGCATGTCCTGACAGTGAAACAAAACACCTAAAGTCGTTTTTTACTATTGTAAGGTTATCTTCCCCATAGAACGATACTGGGTTGCCTTATTACACTTAATAAGTGATTGCTTCAGTTTGGGAACAGATAGAGAAATGCTTAATTCACTCATTTGAATTGTAATTTAAAAGCCTCTTTAATGGTAAAGTCAGTTTATAACTTACTATTCTAAAAAAGGCCACCTATAGAAAGTTGGCATTTTCTTGCCTAAATCAAATGTGTCTTTCAAGGTCACATGGCTGTGAATGGCTCTCCTGTGGTGAATGTGTGTGTTGAGTATTCCTTCCAGACATGGGGACGAAAGAGCCGTGGGTGTGTGGTAGGGTGTTCCTCTCCTGAGCAGTATGTCCAGGGGAGTTGGATTCCTGAGCTCCAAAGGATATCAGGGCTATACCCATCCCTTCCTGACTTCTAAGGGCTGCCTACCCCACAAATGACAAATGCAGCTTACACTTAGGCCTGCCTTTGTTCTACTAGACAGATTGGAACCAAACCCAGGAAAGGAGGAAGGCTAGACAAAGGGGGCATCCCCTTCGCACAGGCTGGCACTAGTATACAAATAGCATCATACGAACACTGTTGAACCTGTGGAAGATTCAGTAGAAATACTGCCCTGCTGTCTGAAGAATGAAGACTGGACCTGCTTACCTTCAACCTTGGATCCCCAGAAGTGACTCCAAGGATCAATTGGCTGACCTCATGTTTAAGCTACTGGGACACAAGCTTCCACAAGCCTTCCCTGTAACTGCCCAGCTGACCACAAGCCTTCCCTGTAACTGCCCAGCTGACCAGCACCACCTGCTGCTGGCCTCTGCTGGAGTACGTCCAGATCTCAAAGAGGTGCCCCACAGATCCTGAACCCTTGGCTGGCATCAGAGTGCTCTCCTCCTGACTCAAAATAGAACTCCAGATAAAAATCCATAAGTTTTGGGCTCATCACGACTGCAAGCAGACTGTTCATGCTGTCCGCGATGCCCGCCAATGTAAAGCTCTGGCGACAACCTGCTGTTTGCGTCAGCTATGACCATCCATGTCAGCAACTACTGCCGCATCTCCTGCCAACGAGAAGCTCTAGTGGCCTGCTGTTCATGCCAAACAGTGGCAACCTGTGTCAACCATCAGTGAGAAGCTCCAGGGGCAACCTGCTCCTCCCACCAAAAATGACTTTCTCGCAGCACCCACCAACATGAAACTCCAACCGAGGCTCCCTGTGTGGACTTGGGCTTTGAAAAGGCAACCTCCTCAACATGGCAAACCTGGTCCCTGTATCCTACACATGCTCCATTGCCGTTGGCCTGAACTTATGAATTTGACACGGTCTAGCTCAACCAGATACTTGCGAGTGATGATTTGTACTTTTCAGTGCTATTTTCATATAGAACTTTAAAATCTCATAACACTGGTTCCACTGATTGGATATTTGTTGCTTTGGTGTAATTTTATTGATTAAAATGTACTCTATTTTGCTAAATTGGAATCGGATTTTTCTTGTGTGGTGTTTTCACTTTATTATTGTTTCAGTGCTGCATAAATACTTTACACATTGCCTCTATGTGTAGCCTGACTGTTTTTGTACAAAGCTACCAGAGGGTAAACACACTAAGTTGCTAGACGGAGCACTGAAACTTTTCAGACACTCACCCTCAGTCACTATTAGATCTGGGTTAAATCCATCATTGTTCTTCCGCTCACTTCGCCACCCCAGTTCAGACCCAGCCATATGCAAATCAGTTTTGACCCTTGTCCTCATGGGAACAGCCCAGCCCGAACTGCCAGGCCAGGTCCTCCCTGGAGCAGAAACAAGCATTCTGGGAACGATTTCAGGGTAACACCCCTCATCAGCCAGGCTAGCTTGAATCCAGCGGCAAAGTGAGGAAGGGACCAACATCTGAGTATACCCTGCCAACTTAGGGCGAACAAAGCAAACACAATAAGATGATGGACGGAGCGCTGAAACTGTTCGGACACTCACCCCCAGTCACTATTAGATCTGGGTTAAATCCATCATCATTCTTCTGCTCACTTCGCCACCCCAGTTCAGACTCAGCCATATGCAAATCAGTCTTGACCCTGCTCCTCATGGGAACAGTCCAGTCCGAACTGCCAGGCCAGGTCTTCCCTGGACCGGAAACGAGCATCCTGGGATCTGTTTTGGGGTAACACCCCTCATCAGCTGGGCTAGCTTGAATCCAGTGGCAAAGTGAGCAAGGGACCGACGTCTGGGCATATACCCTGACAACTTAGGGCAAACAAAGCAAACCCAATAAGATGATGGGCGGAGTGCCTGGCTTATGAGGGCTGAAGCCCCGAAACCGGTCCCAGGATGCTTGTTTCCAGTCCAGGGAGGACCTGGCCTGGCGGTTCGGGCTTGACTGTTCCCATGGGTAGCAGGGTCAAGACTGATTTGCTTATGGCTGGGTTCAAACTGGAATGGCATGGGGAGCAAAAAACTATGGATTTAGGCCCAGATCTCTGTACTGGGGTGAATGTTTGACATTGTTCAACATTCTTTCCATTAATTGTTCTTTTTGCACAACTTACCAGAGGGTAAGCACAGAGTTATTTAGTATACTTTGTAGTTCACCATGACAAGGACTGTGTTTATTATTTGAGTGAGGTTTCCACCCCTCACAACTAATAACCTAATTTCTTACAGCCTTCACTGGCAAAACTGGAGACAATGGGCAATCAGACCAATGAGAAGTTGAAGGAACACAACACATAGCATACAACACCATGACAGAAATAGCAAGAATCAACAGAGAATCCAGTACACTACATGTAATGCAGTGTAAGCCCAACATCAAGCCCTAGAGAGCTATGACAACAATAGGTATGAAACTGACAGACCCTGGAGTAAAACAAGACAAAAACGACTAAAATCCAGCAAGTAGAACTTGAGATATGAATTTGTAAATGATAAACTGCTATATTAGTGCTTAAAAGTCGATATCACTTAAGGGTTACTTGAGGATGCATGGACCGGGGTAAATCTAATGTTTCAGGCCGACCAAGATGGAGGGCAGGCCGGCTACAGGACCCATGCAGGGCCCGCTAAAAAGTATCTTTGATGGAGCAAGCGTTGGCATCGAAGACTCGATGCAGTGGTTCCGATTCACGCAGTTGGGTCGATGCGTCGAAGTTGAGCTTCACAGTCAGGTCCCACTTCGTCATCGAACCACTTACGATGCGGGCAATGCATTGTCACCGAGCCACTCAGGAATGTCCTCAAAGCAGTGATGCATCTTTGTCGAGCCTCGCAGGGATGTCTTCGGATCAGTTCTCATTAGTATCGAACCTCGCAGTCAGGACCCGCATCATCGTCGAGCCGCTCAGGGATATCCTCAGATCAGCACTGCTTTGGGGGGCACTGCATAGGTTCCAATCAGTTCAAATTCCTCACTGCGTTGATTTTTGCAAGAAAACAGTGCAGAGCCCAATTTCAAGACCTAGGACTGAATGCACACACCTTGGCAGGGCAGGACTCACATTTGGCAGAGTCCAGCAGCTGAAGCAAAGTTGAAGGAATTTTTTGATGGCCCTGAGACTTCAAGAACACGGGGCAAACCAGCAAGCCATTGGAGAAGCTTGGGTTCAAGGATGTAGAGAGCAGGTCCAGTCCTTGTCACTCCCAGGCAAGAAGTAGCAGGCAGTAGGCCACACTGCAAAGCAGGTAGCAAAATATCAGTCCCTCCTGCAGCACAGGCCAACACAGCAAAGGAGTTAGCAGAGTGGCAGTCCCTCCTACAGCACATTAGTTCTTCCTCCTGGCAGAATGTCCTTGGTTCCAGCACAGTTCTGATTTGATGGTGTTAGGGGTCCAGGACGTATACTCAATTGTGCCTTTGAAGTGTGGGAGACTTCAAAGAGGCCTTTGAAGATCACTAGGGCCCTGCCTTTCCTGCCCTGGCTCCAGACTCACTACAAAAGGGTATACAGCTCCTCCCTCCCAATCTACCTCAGGAAGGCCCATCAGCCTGGTGGTGGGCCATAGGCTGCAAATGTCACACCTCAGCTCCCTTTGTGTGTGATTGTCTAGAGGGAATGCACAAAGCCCAGCTGTCACCCAACCCAGATGTGTATTTAGAGACAGGCAGAGGCACAGAATGGTTAAAGTAAGAAATTGCCAACTTTCTAAAAGTGGTGTATTCAGATTTGCAATTTAAAGTCCAACTTCACCATAAGTTGTGATTTTAAATTGTGAGTCCAGAGACACCAAACAACAAACCTGTATCTCTTCCCAATTGGAAATTACACTTAAAAGATGGTTCAAAGCAATCCCAATGTTAAACTATGGGAGAGACAAGCCTTTCAGGAGTGAAAAACGAATGTAAGAGTTTTTCACAACCAGGACATGTAAACCTCAAAAGCGCATGTCCTACCTTTTTAATACACTGCACACTGCCCACGGGGCTGCCTAGGGCCTACCTTAGGAGTGACTTATATGTAATAAAAGGGAATGTTTGGGCCTGGCAAGTAGGTTAATTTGCCAGGTCATAATGGCAGTTTAAGACTGCACATACAGGATCTGCTATTGCAGGCCTGAGACATGTTTAAAGGTCCACTGAAGAGGGTGGCACAATCTTTGCTGAAGGCCCCCTAGTAGCATTTAATTTACAGGTCCCGGGCACATGTAGTGCACTTTACTAGGGACCTATAAGTAAATTAAATATGTCAATTGTGGATAAGCCAATGTTACCATGTTTTGAGTACAGAGCATATGCACTTTAGCACTGGTTAACCATAGTAAAGCGCCCAGAATCCTTAAGACAACAAAAATGAAGCAGCAAAACAAGAGGTCAGAAGGCAAAAGGTCAGGGGAAACCACACCAAGGATGCAAGGTCCAACATAAACTTTCAATTAAATTCTATAGTATAGCTGTGTACTGTACCAGAAAGATCCACTAAGTTAGTGACCTGGTTTACTTACTTATTAAGGCACTTCAATACGTCTTCAACTGCGGATTTGATCTATCTATGATTAAATGGCCATATATTGTTTCTTCTCTCTAGTGAGAAATCTCTTTTAAAATTGTGGTTTGCATACATGCCAACCCTCCCGATTCAGGCGGGAGACTACTGATTTCAAGGCTAGTCTCCGGCCTCCTGATTCCTGTATACAAAAACCTGATTCCTCTGCAGGCTTCTGCAGACAGGGACTGGTCTTGTGTGACTTGGAGTATGCACTGCCAGTAACCTGCTGTTGCAGGCCACTGCACAACGTTTTTCTCACGCTCTCTCTGCCTGCCATAGCTATTTCTCCGTGCTCCTGGCAGGCAAGGTAAAAAAATCTATATTTTCATTTAGTACCAGTACATGACAATAGACCCGATTCAGGCCTCAGTAGAAGTCAATGGGAGATTCAATGGGAGAATTACATTCTCCCGATTATTTTTAAAAAGTCTCCCATTTTCCCCCTTCTAAAATGTTGGAATGTATGGGTTTGGTGTGAGGTTAGTCAAGATAATGCACACTGATCCAACCACAACAAGCCTAATTTTTTTCGGAGTGACTCAAAGAAAAGTATACTCTCACACTAAAATTAAAGATACAATCGTGATTCTTATGAAATGAAATCATATCTGATGGTTGGAAATAGTGCAGTTATTGAGAATGGTTTAATCGCTGGCAAGGAAAATACTTTGTGCTCAGTTAAAGCTATTTCTATTTTTCATATTCACTTTGGAACACAGCAGAGGAATTGGGAATACTCAGGCAGGCGCCCTAGATCCAGTTTGAGCCACTTAGAACTAGATACAGCTATTCACAAAATACCTCTCCATAGGTGGATCTCGAGTAGCACAGAGAGGGCAGGGCGTAGGCATGATCAGCTAATAGCTGTGCACCACGAACCACGAAGGGCTGAGAGCCATTGCGTGCACACACATCTTGTGGCTGCCCTCATCTGCTCCAGGTTTGTGCAATTAGAAAGCAAATACACATCCAGGATAGTCTAGGTCCCTCATGCACGTGGCGCACACTGATCCATATTAATCTCTGCATAGCTCAAAAATTGATGTGGAGGAGTCTCCTGTGGACTGTCCTACTGCTTTGGCCCTGTGCACCTTAAGGACTGAGGCGTAGGTCGCGACATCTACTCAATTTCCTCGGATATAGGAGCAAAGCACACACAGCCATCCTCACCTCCCCACATCCAGCCACAGAAGATCCAAGACAGCGAATTGTGAGTGAGTCGCTTGCAAATTTACATAAAAGTTTGAAGGATAACTTTAATGACTTCATCTTTGCACGTTTGTGAATCTGCACTGGAAAGTCATAAAAATCTTGCTCTTATAATGCTTTTGAATGCATTTTGGCTAAACTGCTCATCTTTTCAATTCACTCTTCTGACGCTATATTCATTTGATTGTAACCTTGTTGTTAGACACGTACAGATTCTTTACATTGAAACTCTAAAATTTACTCATAATACTTGGTAGACATCACTGTTGTACTGTCATGTTATAAGTCAGTTATTGAAGTATTGACGTGGTTACTGTCAGGATGTACACAACAGACAGCGCCATTTCTGAAATGCCATCCGATGACCTCTATATTGTATGTTTCTTTCTGAAGCGCTACATGTGTCTTAATATCCGTGTGTAATTCTGTACGTTTCCTTTTTAGAATGAATGAGGAGCAAATAGCTACAGTCTGCCTGTCGGTTCTGAAAGCGCTGTCCTACCTTCATGTTCAGGGAGTTATTCATCGAGACATAAAGAGCGATTCTATATTACTAACTAGTGATGGAAGGGTAAGCTGTTATGTATGTTCTCTTAATGAAATGGCAGGTTGCATTCTACTCCTATTAATTTCCAGTTCATCTTAAAGTGTGTGCTGAGTTGCTGCGGTCTTTTAGCACTCCATTGATCATTATGCAGCAAAAGTATGGCATAATGACGATTTTTGCTCCTACATCTTTAGTATGTTTAATATTCTGTTTTGCAGTCAATTTTCAGTTGGTAGTTAATCAAAGAACTAAACTCGAGCAAGTGAGCAGGTGAGAGGTATGTGTTTTGGCTCAAAGCGTGCACCCGAGTAAAAATCAGGTGCACCCATTTTTAGGTCTCGCCAGAGCCAGCGCGCATGCGCTGATCTGCAAGGCTTATTGTAAGGACTTCCATCTGGCACATCTTTTCCTTTTTTTTTTTTTTTCCCGGCCACACATTTGATTGGCCATTTGCGTAAGGCTTCCACAAAAGAAAGCACGCAAATGGCCAAAGGCTCGGGTATGTCCCGCCTTCTCTTTAAATGTTCCCTCCCATAGCCTATGGTTCTCAGGAGCGAGCAGGGGCGCACAGGCTGCCAGCTGGCTGCTGCTCGCTCCCGAGCTCCCTAGGACTGCACTCCTCCCCTCCCACTCCATCAGGCAATGCCGTGTCACATGACACTTCTGCTGCGGCTGCTGCTCGCTCCCGGTCTTGTTGTAATTGTAGTTTTTTTCCTACATTTTACTTTGTATTGAAGCAGCTATGGTACATTTGTAAAAACGTGATTCAAAACACCTTTGTATTATAGAGCATTAGTGAACAAACAGACTGAGCATATTCAATTTTTTATATATATGCATACATTTTTACAGCATTTGTAAGAATAAAAAACTTATTTTTAATGTTACATTTTTTCCTTCCTTGCGGTATTTTACATGCCACATCAAGCCAATTGAAAGTTGTGTGCAATCAGCATCGAACAGGTAGCAAAAGATTTTGATGAATGTTGTGTGTCGGGGGTGAAGATTGACAATTTTTTTAAATACTGCTTCAGCGACGTGCCGCGCTCACTAGAAAGGCAGAAGTGTTGCGCTCACTATAAAGGCAGAAGGGTTTGCACGTCGCTGTTCCACAGGGTAACTCCATTTGTACTCAATTCTCCATCTCACACTAGCGCGTTGATCATTTAATTCTGGCGCGCTGCCAAAGCCCTGCGACCTACGTGGGAACTGCCGAGTGGGCCCTGCACCTCAGGTGTATGTGACCTCCCCCGCCCCCCATCTCTCATAACATAAACTGACTGACATTCCAGGCACGCTGGATACAGCTGCTCTGCAGTGGTTTCACCCCCAGCGGCTGACACTGGAATAGCTCTGTAAAAAATGCCAATTCATGTGTTCTTTGAGGTAACCCACAGGGTCATGTCCTAATACGCTGTTGCACACGGCCAAGAGGGGCAATGAAAAAACAGCATGTATCAAATGTTGCCACTCTAGTGACTGCCTTAACCTTACAGCTCAGCGCCACCAGTATTCAGCGCCTCGAAGAAGAGTCGCACGAGTATTCAGGGTGCTGAACCACAGCTGTTAAGCAAAATAAATAAAACTATCTGCCTGAGCGTTCAAATCAGACGCTTCTTTGAAACACTCAAACAACCAATCACATGACCCGATTTGCACACCACTGACAATAAGTACACACGTGTTCAGGTGGCCTGTTAAAATGTTTGTAAGTGATGAACAATGACAATAATTTATGTGTTTAGAAAACCTGCAAGCGGTGTTTACGCACCACTTGCAGGTTTTCAAAACACATAAATAAAAGGCGTTGTCATTTACAATGGCACAAACTCTCACAAATGCGAGACCTATTGCATTGCAAATGCTTGTTTTAGACAAGTTCCGGTCTCAAAAGGAGGCCGAATGTACCTTCATTTTTCTGCCACATTTCCTTGAAAATTCTTGCAGTTTCTTTTCACGTTGGCACTAAGGATTGTCAGTTACAATGAGCTGCTTTTGTGCGTGAGTGAGAAACCTTGTACATGTCTGACATCGGAGTTGGTTGCATCCAGACACTGCCGTGGGCTCGCTCCCACTCTTTCCACTCAAACCTTAATTGAAGTAGACATGTTTTAAATGCTCCCAGAAAAGATGATTGCTGCCACTTTGGCGTTTCCTGTGAAGGCAGTTATAAAATCTGGGTATCCTTCCATAGGAGTCTACCACATGCCACAGTGTGGAAAGTTAAGACATCCTAAATAGAATGTCAGCGTCTGGAAGAAGGCCACTCCAAGAAGATTCCTTACTCCGCCATGTGCCTCTCTATGCTGTTCTGCAGATGCAGCCTTTGAGTGGGGTGATGCTTCTCACAGCAGGGTAATCTACAGCTTGGAGCACCCACAACAGACGCATTAAGAGGTGTGACCTATCTGCACCTGGCTATGAACGCCAAGAAGACAGTGATCAGGAAAGAGGCAAAAGGCTAAAATATTCTTCACACTCCGAACAACAGAAATTACACCGCCACTACTACCCCTCCTATATGCCAATTGCCATTGCTACGGGAGGAATTTTCAGGAGTTCCTCTTAGCAAAAAACCTAAACGAATTTCAATAGGAGCTCTGTCCCTTCTGTATCTACAGCAGTGTCTAGGTCTTCTCCCTTCTCCTTCAGGAATGTCAGCAATACACTTCCACTGTGTGAGAAAACAACCTCACCTCCACCTTTTGTACAGGAATAGGCCTGGGACTTTCAAAATGGAACCCACAGGTCTTCCAACACTCTGTTTCCCTTATGCGTACAATGCATACACCATACTGGGCACATATGCACACATGCACAACACACACTTGGGATGTTAAGTATAAATACCTTTCGTATCAGTGGTTGCTCTGTTGTGCCGTAGAAACAACCTAGAATAGGAGTTGGTTGCAAAACAGATGTAATATCTGACTGCGCTTTGAAAAGACACTGACAGCCGATGCTAAAAAGCTCCTTCAGTGAGAGAGTGAAAAATTAAATTAAAAAAATAATTTTTAATACAGAATAGTGTGGGAAGATGATTAAATGAGACCTTTTCTCTTTTCTGTGAAAACTCCTCTTGTGCAGCATACAGAACCTACACTAAGGTTGGGATAATCCAGACTACGTTCAAAATGGCTGTCGTAGGGTTGGCACTCAACAGACTAATGCTCTTAATGTTTGTGATGTGTAAACTCGGATTTGCATGTATTTTGCTGCCTTCCCTGGATATGAAGCACTATGTATAATGTTTTTTTTTCTTCTGCAGCTTACAACATCAGATTGCTTTTCTACAGGTTTACATCCTTAGATTGCCTGCTATCTCAGAAAGCCTTTTCCCAATATACTCCTAAACCCTGCATGAAAAATTGACCTTGACTGACTTCCGCTTGATTCCTCTCCAATCTGTCTTCAGAGTGACCCTCTTCTTACTTTCCATCCTTTGCATGCCTTCTATTTCTGAGTATATCTTCCTCTCAGTCTCAGTCTGCCATAATATGTCTTATTGTAATTCTGCAATTGGCTGATACCTCATTTCATAGGTCACAGATGTAATGGTCAGCGATCCTGTGTTCCGGCCAGAAAGCCGGATACTGTGTGCATGTCATCCGCAGGCCAGGCGTGGCCTGCGGGGTGTAATAAAAGGGGAGGACCCGCACGTGGGTTATCTCCCGAGACCAGTGAACTGTGTGTGTCTCCAATTACTAATTCCCCGTATTCCCGTAGTGCCATTAGCTAGGCCTCACCTGCGTGCCACGCTAGTGGGATGCCACACTTGCCACAAGGGGGGCCGTGACCCTCGTTTTCGCACCACTGCCCCTGCCTTTGATCCCCGACCAGTGTGCTCAGCAGCCGCCGAGCTGTTCGGCAGGAGGCCCACCTCAACACCAGCAGCGTTAGAGGAGCTGTGTCCGGGACGGCTGTCAAGGGTGAGTGCTGCCCCAAAGAAGCGCCCCAAGCACCCGGCTGCTATGCGGAGACACCCGGCGACGCCCTGCGCTCTTCCCCGTTGCCACTATAGTCCAAACAATGGTTCGAGAACCAAACTTAAAATAAAGTTTGTTGGTTTAAAATTTAGGAAAGAACCTAAAGAAAGAAAGAAAGAACAAATGCTATCTATAATACACAATACCCATGTCCAAACAATTCTATAAAAAAACTAATATTTAATATTAATCAAACCAAGAACATATCAAAAATATATATATACAATAATAATGGCGCTCATACAGTTACACAGACAGTGTTATAATTATGAACAATGACAAGTGTAAACAAAAAAAGATAGTGGCTGAGGAAAAATGCAGAAAACAGGTTTCAAAATAAAACAGAAATACACAATACAACAATTGTGTCCTCTTTCATTTAGGCCACATTACTGGCGTCGACGACGTTTCGACCTGAAGATACTTAAAGGGTCATCATCAGGATAAAAGCATCATATGTAAGAGCGTCCACTGTTTCTCAAAGAAATCTAAAAGTAAAATATATGTACATGGGTTTCAAAGAATTATTTAGAATTTAATTAACACCGAAAAAAGTGACTAAGATCAAAACCGGTGACCCAAGAGAAAGGAAACCGAAAAAGGTAAGAATATTTGAGGGAACACCCAAGAAAAAAGGAGAAGAAATGAAACAGGTAAGTAAGGAGATGAGTATAAATTAATAATCACCTCAATGAACACGAAGAATAAATCAACATGAGTTGTGCATCAGGCACATAAATTTAAAATGGTAGAGACCGAATCTGTCAAAAAATGAAAAGACAAATTACCAGATGTAAGCAAAAAATTACCCATCTCAACCGTAGTAGGTATAGGGAAGCCAAAACATCCCACCACATACCTGTTGGTATGTCTGAAAATTCAAAGGGAAATCCTCGATTTCTAAATTGTTAGGATGAATGCCCAAGATGGCTGTCAGATCCAAGTCAACTAATGAAAAAATATAAAAGAATTTGTCAGATAAAGGGGTAAATTATTAGGAAATTACTGTCAGATATACCCCAATAAGGTACCGTACCTACTATCCAACTATCAGTAGTCCAAAACGTCATGCTAATTCAGGGGATCATGGCCGGTACAAACAATTATGCTGCAATAGAATAAAAATTTGAGAAAAGTAATGGGATATATCCTTTTCAAACTTCAAAACATAACGAAAATAGAGCGGCATATCCATAATAACGGAAAGCCGCTAAGCCCAAACTACTGATATTACCAACCGCTAATCGGTATATGCAAAACACTATCTAAGGATGTCGGATAGATGGATCCATTCTAACAAAAGCCTTCCACGGTTGGCCAAAGGCCAATTGCCATATCTCCAAACAACTACATGTGAAAGAACCAACCAATCAAAATGACCTCCTTTAAAAATAACACATAGGCCTACAAAAATGGCTGGGGTCACCTAAAACTAACGTCAATTTTACAATCCAGCTTACTTTAGAAACTTTTTGGTCCCCTCGTTCCCCGTTGCCAAGCGTCTAGCCCTGCATGTGCGTGCTGCCGCGCCACCTGCCGGATGATTTCGGCCACCGCGGGGGTGGAGCAGCTCAGCGCGACGGCGGCCCACGCCTGGAGGAAGGAAGACACGCGCTCAGGCCCATTGCGAGTGCACGAGGTGAAGAGGGGTGACACTGAAGAGCGCATACTGAACACGTGGGCCCCAGGGGATGAAAGGTGATACCTGCGGGGCAATAGCCTGACGAGTGGAACAAAAAAAAAAAAGAAACACTGCACGGTGGAGAGGAAAGAAGGGGACACATGGCATACCAGTAAGAAAAGACAAGAGAGCATTCGATCAGAAAAAAGCAAACAAAACAACATCAAAAAAGGACAAGAAAACGAGAAAAGGAATATACGACCTCCAAGGGGAGAAGGAGGACACAGAAAGCCACAGACAGAGAGAAAGACACAGAAGGACTAAGGAAGGACACCACCCCCCCAGAAGCATGGCTGACGAGAGCCAGGCACAGGCCCAACAAAGAGCCCCAGTACAACACGCACTTACCGGGGTGCTGCCACCCTTCAGTGAACTGGAAGACCCGGTGACAGCGTCCCCGAGGTGGAAGATTTGGATAGAACTACTGAATAACTACTTTGTAGCTACAAGGGAGACTGATGGGGCGTGTCCCCTTTCACCTGAGGCCCCTGGTGGAAAAAGAACTAGAAAAGCTTAAAAAGCAAGGGGTGATCGAAAGAGTCTCTGGACCGACACCATGGGTGCCCCGATGGTCATCGCGGAGAAGCCCAAACAGCTGGGAGCCATACATCTCTGCATCGATATGAGGATACCCAACCGGGCAATCAAGAGGGAGCGCCACATAACGCCAACCATGGATGATATAATTGCAGATGTCAACGGATCAAGGTGGTTTTCAAAAATAGACCTGAACGCCGGATATCACCAACTACCCTTGGCGGAAGAAAGCCGCTACATTACAATTTTCAGTAGCCACCTGGGGTTGCGTCATTACAAACGACTGAACTTTGGAATATCCTCAGCCGCAGAGGTGTTCCAGAACACTATCCATAAGAGGTTATCTGGTTTGCCCGGGGTGATAAATGTCAGCGAGAACATCCTGATCCACTCTGCCACTGCCGCTGACCATCACAGACATCTGAGGAGCACCCTGCGCGCCTCAGTGAACATGGCACGACGCTCCACTGGGAAAAGTGTCTGTTCTTTCAACCATCTTTAGAGTTCTTCGGATATGTTTTCAACCAGGAGGGCATCCAGGTGGATCCGAAGAAGTCGCAGGCCATCCGAAGCGCCCCAGTTCCAACCACGGCCACCGAAGTGAGGAGTTTCCTTTGCATGGCCACCTATTGTGGGAGGTTCATCCCCGATCTCGCAACTCGCGCCGAGCCGCTGAGGGCTCTCACAAAAGTGGATGTCAAATGGAACTGGGGACCGCGGGAAGAGGAGGCGTTCCAGAGCATCAAGGACGCACTACTGGGAGAAGCCACCCTCGCCTATTTCAATCCGGCGAACAGAACTACTGGTTGATGGCAGTCCGGTGGGGCTGGGAGCATTGCTCGCCCAGTAACAGGAGCCAGGCCGGTGGGCGACTCTGTCATTTGCCAGCAAGTCTTTGACCCCCACTGAAGCAAGGTATGCTCAAATTGAGCCAGAGGCGCTCGCGATAAAATGGGCCTGCAACCATTTCCATCTATACCTGACGGGCCAGCCATTCACTGTGGTAACAGACCACCAGCCTCTGGTTCCCCTTTTCAAAGGGTCAGCCCCTCATCCACCTCCCCGAATTGAGCGATGGGCCGTACAACTCCAGCCCTACCAGATGGAGGTAGTCTACCGACCCGGGGCGAAAAACCCAGCTGACTTACTTCCTGTCCCGACACCCCCCCCCCAGGGAGGAGACGGATGACCTTGAGGGGTCGGAACAGGACATAAAAATTATCTCTGTTGCGGCATGCTCCCAGGCGATGACGCTTGAAGACATCAAGAAAGCTGCTGAGCAAGACCTCATATACACCCGGACTCTTCAAGCGGTCCAAGAAGGGTCATGGAAGACATACCTCCAGCAAACCAACACGTGGGCACCGGAGGACCGTGGAGAGCTGACGAAAATATGGAGGGTGCGGAGCAAACTGAGTGCCACGTCAGACGGAATACTCCTGCAAGGCCCGAGGCTGGTAATACCGCAAGCTCTGAGGCAACGAGCAACTCAACTGGCCCATGGGGGCCACCAAGGAGTGACCAAAATGAAAGCAAGAATGAGAGAAAAGGTCTGGTTTCCAGAACTCGAAACAATGGTTGAGGACCTAGAACGCCGTTGCCATGCCTGACAGATGACAAGCGCACCCGAGCAGCCGACCCCCATAATCACAGAGGAGGCCTGCACCATTCCGTGGTCGAACGTAAGCATAGACTTTGTAAGCTTCCCTGGAGAGAAACACGTGCTCGTCCTCATAGATGCATACTCCAAGTACCCCATAGTGGAACCGGTCCTGTCGACCGCTTTCGCTCATGTGGCACCCGTCCTGGAAAAAGTGTTTTCCACATTTGGATTCCCCACCGAGATCCGAAGCGACAATGGGTCACCGTTCCAAGGGGCTGATTTTGCCACCTTCCTCAATCAGCGAGGGATCCATCACTGCCGCGTCACTCCCCAATGGCCCCAAGCCAACGGAGACGTGGAGCGGTTCATGAGGACATCAAACAAAATGCTACGCATTGCCAGTGTGGAACAAGCGGACCCCGAACGGCACCTCCATGAGTTCCTCAGGGAATACAGGAGCACCCCACACTGCACAACGCTGCGGAGCCCCTGGGCCCTTATGTTCAGAGGGCCAAGGAGAGACCTGATCACTACGTGTCCAGGATGGACACCCCACCCCATGACGTCCAGGAAACCCAGGCGAGGCGAGCACAGCAAAATCACCAAGCAAGCGTCCGACGCCACGCCGTGCCCCGGTCACTCTGGCCAGGAACAACAGTCCTACTCAAAGATTGCCGGCCCGGAGGAAAGTTCCGGACCGCCCACGAACCAGGCACCTGGACAGTCGTTACCAGCAATGGCACCATGGCGAAAGCCCGAAAAGGGAGTGAGGAAATATCTCGAAACATCTCCTGGTTTAAAGAGGTCCCGTCAGTGTCCTTAGAATCGGACCTTCAGAAACTACCGAACCTGGACAGAGATACCCCGTGCCGAGCGAAAGAAGAGATCAACACCCCGGACTCTGCTTAATCAGGGGTGCTGCCTCCCGATTCACCGCCGAACCTGCTGTCGCCAGGTAGACCATCCATCCGAGTTCAACAACATCGCTACAGCCTACGACCCAATCCCCGATCCAACCGGCACCTTCAGGACTTTGCATGTTAAAATCTCAAAGACTGATGCCAGGGTACTTAATGTGTTTGCCGGACTTTCTGGAGCTGAGTTTAAAGATCCAAGTTGGGGAGGGATGTAATGGTCAGCGGTCCTGTGTTCCGGCCAGTAAGCCGGATACTGTGTGCACGTCATCCACAGGCCAGGCGTGGCCTGCGGGGTGTAATAAAAGGGGAGGACCCGCACGTGGGTTATCTCCCTAGACCAGTGAACTGTGTGTGTCTCCAATTACTAATTCCCCGTATTCCCGTATTGCCATTAGCTAGGCCTCACCTGCGTGCCACGCTAGCTGGACGCCACAACAACCTCTCTGCTTTAAAACCCTTACCCTGCAAACTAACACTACCTAATCTCCTTCAGCCTCTCTATATCACAAATCATTCACCTGAATCCACATAGCCTCCACTAATGACCACACCTAACTGGTATTAATATAATCTACCATGGGGCGTGGCCTGGAAGGCCAAGATGGTGGGCGTACTAATGTGAGCTCCCGTCGGCCTCCACAAAGAAGCCGATCCCCCGGGGTGATAGCGTGCCCAATCTGGCTAGAGCAGGGCCATCGCAGGCCCCTGACGTGTTGCAGTGGCAGTGGGGAGCATCCTAAGGCTGTGGGAAATGCCAGACGCGGCGGGAGCCGCAGCCTTGGGTGGGCCACATTACCTCCAAAGATGTGGGCCGGGGTGGAGCACACTCTCCGGCTCGCCAGGATTGTTGAGCCCGCGGATGATTGGCACCCGCACAGACTCCCGCCTGACAACAGGCACGGACAGGGACCAGGACTCAACGTGTTACACCCTGCAGCAACCCGGTAAGGCAGCGGTGCAGCTATGAATCGCCCATCCCTAAAAGGCACACCCCACGACAATCCAGCTCACAGGTACGGCTGCCGGAACAAGTGTGGGCTGGGCTGCTGCCAGAATGGCTACCCAGCCCCGAGAGATTTTTGTGGCTGCTAGAGAGACGAGCAGTGGTACCGCTTCCTGTGGGGCCAGTTCCCAAGAGGCAGGGAAGGTCCTCTGCAGATTCAGTGGAGGAGGGTCCCGGAGGAGGTGATGGGGGTTGAACCCTAAGGCCTGAAGGCACTGTTGATGTGGCAGTTGTTCCCCTTGATCCGGCCCACCCCTTCAATAAACAACTCAGAAGCAGACTGCCTGGGGTGCTGGGCCTGCACCCTGGAGTGGTTGGATCCCGGTGGCCTCAGTGACCATACAAGAGACATGATCTGCCTAATGCTGGAAATTCTGACGAACGAGGTTTGGGACCGACTGCTCTTGCTGCCCAGATAAGCGTGCCTGGTGCAAGGGGGCCAGGTTCTCCCCTCCCCAAGAGGAGGGCTCCCAAGTTGGCACATAGGCAGCGATACTCCCCAAGTGGAAACTTACCAGTGACTGCTCACCCGCACACCTTTTGATTGAACGACTTGGCTAGTGGAGACACTATGGACCACAACAAAGCTCCTCCACGCCAGGCCAAAATGACTACATTTACAGCGCCAGTTGGGGGGAGCAAAAGGGCCGCCGGAGGGAGGACGCAGGACCGGGCCTCACCAAATGGGGCCCCACCTCTGTAATTCGAGATTCCAAGACCACACTGGGGACAAAAATAGGTGAGGTTGGTGCGAAGGTGGCCCTGCTGCACTAAGACCTTTGCCATACAGTGGACAGGGTGACTGAAGCAGAGTGGAGGATATCAGAATTGGAAGACACTAAAAAATCTCTTATCAGAAGTGACCCGCCTCTCCCCGGACCCCCTAGGCTCTACAAGACCATGCCAAAGATGCTGGATACCGGGCCCGCCTCAATAACCTTCCCTTCATTGGTTTTCGGGAGGGGGCTGAGGACCCGTCTCCTGAGACTTTACTTGAGCAATGGATTTGGTCATGGATGGACCCAGTAAATTTGTCCTCTCGCTTCATCCTGGAAAGGGCTCATCGCTCCCTCACCCAGAAGCCCCCGCCAGGAGCTCCACCCAGGCTCTTGATAGCACTTTTCTTAGACTACCAGGACCGAGACACTGTTCTGAAGGGGGCCCGACTCAAGGTAAACTTGATGTTTCAATCAGGGAGCATAATGGTCTTTCCTGACTACACCCACCAGGTCCAATCACAGCGTAAATCCTACGATGAAGTGAAATGAAAGTTGTGCACCATGCAGTTCCCCTATGTGCTGTTATATCCTGCCAAATTGCGAGTAATCCATGTCTCCAAGACTGGTTTATTTGAATCGCTGAAGGAAGCATGGACGTGGCTCACCGAACAACGACCGCTTGTCTCGCACCAGGCACCTCCCTGGCAAGTGGCCATCCCATCCCTGTCATCAGGCAGGGAGCTTGAAAAGGCGAAAGGCAAACGTCAGAGGAAATTATTGCGGCAGAGGCATGGTGGGCTGTCGGGTGGGGATGCCTCCTCTGACTCTGATGGGGAGAGAGGATGCCGCTGTGGGGGTGCTGATCCTGCGTCCCAGTCACGACTGATCACAGAGGTGGACTCGAACTTTGGGTGGATGCCCAGTCTTGACTGAAAGATCCTACAATGCATGCCAGCACCACTGTATCCTGAGACAGTGTTGACAAGTAGGGCTTCTTGGGAACGGCCAATGGGTGGCCTGTTCGGCCTGCCTGGGTACATCAACACCCCCCCTACAGTTAGATAGTTAGTTCTGAGTCTAAGTTGTGTATGGCCAACAGATGCTTCTACTAAGCGGAAATTATAGGGAGAGGATAGTTGGGGGGATGAAGTTCTGTTTTGTATACGTTCGATTTTGTCTGTCTTTTGTTATGCTCTTCACTAATGGGTATGCTACACATTCTGATCCCACTTGTGCATCCAGAGGGGTGGATTTATTGGAGGGGACCCTGCCAGACCAGCCTTGAAGGGGGCGGGTGAACAGCATGCAGGGAGTTTCAGTTGGTTAATTCCCTACCACCATGATGGGGCTCCATTCAGTCATGACCTGGAACGTGAACGGTCTTCTAGACCACATTAAGAGAGGGGCAGTCTTCCAATTTGTGCAATGGCATAATCCTAAGGTCCTGCTGCTCCAGGAAACCCACTTACAGGGTCACCACTGCAAATTTCTGGCTCGCAGGAGATATGGCAGAATATATCACACGGGGTATGTGCGAGGGTCCCGTGGGGTTGCAATCCTTTTGCACAAAACAAAGCCTTTAGCTATAACCAAAGTCACACAGGACGACCAGGGCCAATACATACTCTTAGAGGGAACACTGGAGGACACTACATACAATATCCTCAGCATGTATGTCCCACCGGACATGCACCAGTCCACACTGGGGGTTCTCAGATCTTTAATGGCCATTTTGCCCCCCAGGGTGACCATTGTGGGAGGTGATCTTACTTATGTCATGGGGCGGATGGACTGCCGGGGGCAAGGGGGTTCCATGCGATGGGGCAGAGGCATGGAGGACTGGACAAGGGGCCTCAGGCTTAGCGACGGGGCAGAGGCCTGGAGGGCTGGACAGAGGGTTCAGCTTTAGCGATGCATGGCAGGTGTGGAACCCTGAGAAATTATAATGTACCCACGCATCTGCAGCATGTGGGACGCTGTCCCGCATAGATTACTTGTTAATCCAAGCTGTTGACCTTCTTCACACCACGGGATCGCATATCTTCCCACGCGGGTTGTCGGATCATGCTCCGGTCCTACTCTGTTTAGGCTCCGAACATGCTGAGGAACGCACCATGTGGCGCCTTAATGCTTGGCTCCTCATGTATGACAAGTTTGTGGACTATCTTCTCGAACTAAAATCCTTCCTAGTTTTGAATAGGGCACAATTGACACAGCGGGAACCTTGTGCAAGGCCTCCATGAGGGGTATTCCCCGTGCATACGCTCAAGGAGCATACTGCGAGAAACGCAGCTGCATCACAGACCTGGAAGCCTTGATACTGACCAGAGAGAATGACTCTGGATAAGCAGACTGAAATGATGAGATGCCAGTTGAAGCTCAATAGAGCAATGTTACGCCAACTCTGCATGCAGGAGGCCCGTAAGTGTTGAATAGTGTCTATGTGCCGGGTTTATGGAGGGGACCCTGCAGGACCAGCCTCGAAGGGGACGACGAACAGCATGCAGGGGGTTTCAGTTGGTTCATTTCCTACAACCAGGACAGGTCCCATTCAGTCATGACCTGGCCACAAAAGATTCAGAATCTACGGTGATACCTCGCATAATGGATGGGCCGGACAGTCGGTTGAAGACTCACAGGGTATAGCAGCAGTATTGCTCAATACTATGAGGGATTATACACAGCGAGGACTAACCCAGTTTACAAATCAACTGACCCTTTGGTAGCAGAACTCCTTCTACCTCAACTAACTGACTCTGACAGGGCAGCTCTCGACCAAAACATTACGATGGAGGAGGTGAGAGACACCCTGGGTGACCTGAACTCCGAAAAGACAGCGGGACCGGATGGATACCCAGTGGAGTTGAATCGCAGGCTGCGACCAGATTTTCTCTCACCCCTTCAGGATTTTATTCAGCAAGGCTATTGCTAGGGGTCGTTTTCCCCCTGATATTGATCAGGCTACGATAGTGGTCCTGCCCAAGCCGGAACACCCTCAACGTGCGTGTGTCTCATTTCGACCCATTTCCCTCGTTAACATGGAGGTTAAGATATATGAAAAACTCCTGGCCAATCACTTGCTGAGTGTCATCCCTCAGCTGGTCCATCCGGGCCAGTGAGGATTTATTCCTCGTCGCAGCACCAGGCACTGCATCAGCAGAGTGCGTCTGGCAGTGGCCCGCATACAGGCCCTGGACAGCCCGGCTGCCCTAATTTTAATAGATTTTGAAAAGTCATTTGACACGGTCAACTGGTCATTCCTAGAAGAAACTCTTTTCAAGATGGGATTTGGGCCTAAACTTTGTGCATACATTAGGGTCCTCTACACTGGTCCACAGGCTCGAGTACGAGTTAACGGCGTATTGTTTTCTAGGTTCTCCATCAGGAACCTACTAGACAGGGATGCCCCCTCTCTCCTCTCCTATTTGACTTGGCCATAGAGCCTCCGGCAGTCTAGATCCGGTGCGATGCCCACGTTTGGGGGGTTGACTGGGGCCTGGCGACAGAGGACTGAATAGCACTCTACGCAGACAATGTCTTGCTGTTTTTGACCCGCCCAGCAGAGATGGTACCTAGGCTCCTCTTTATCTTGGAAGTCTTCTGGGCAGCCTCTGGGCTCAAGGTCAGTTGGGACAAATCCCTGCTGGTCCCTTTGAGGGGTGACCGCCGAGATGAAGCATGGAAATCCCGTATCCCGATACGTCGTGTTCACTTCCAATATCTTGGTTTATACATCTCCTGGGAGCCGGGCCTTACATGGAGCCTGAACCTTTGCCCTGTGACGCACAAGGCTCGGGTGGACATGGCACAGTGGGACAAACTCCCCTTCAACTTTCTGGGCAGAATAGCACTTTTTAAAATGATGATCCACCTGAGGCTTCTGCAGGTTCTTCAGAATTATACCCAGCACATTCCTCAGGATTGGTTCGATGCTGTAATGGCAATGAGACGCAAATTTATATGGATAGGTAAAACCCCTAGGGTGGCTTTCAGCAAATGTGTTCGTGCGGTATACGACAGGGACCTGGCCATGCCAGACATTCGACTGTATTACTGGGTGACTCAACTCCTGCCCATTAATGACTGGATGTATGGGGGGTGGGAATACCCTGCTTATGAGTGTGAGCTATCGTTGCTAGGCCTGGACATGGTAACAGGTATCCTATATGGCGTTGCCATTCCAGCCTCCTTTCTGGAGATTACCCAAGTAGTGTTTAGGGCAATGAGAGCCACCTTGTGGTGGACCGGGTGGGACCGCAAACTTGCACTGGAGACTCCACTGTGGGAGGGCCAATGGCTGCCCCAAGTGTCATCCTTAGAGGGCTTTAAAGGATAGGACAACATAGGTATTTCGAAGGTGGATGATGTCTGGGAACGGGACCATGTGTGGGCATTCCAGGACCTGAGCACAGACTTCCAAATGCCAGCCTCTCAGTTCTTCCCGTATCTTCAACTTCGTCATGCCCTTGCTGCTTACCGAGAGGAATTGGACAATATCCCAGCCCACTAGAAGACAGACTGCCTATGGGCCATTTAAGGAGGGGTGGGGTGTCACAGATCTACAGAACCCTAGTGGGGCATTTGCCCGATCGATTTTTTGGGCTCTCTGAGGAAGAAGTGGGAGGGATGGGTTGGTGCACTGAACCAGGCAGACTGGAGGGACGCGTGCATGGCAGGATTCGGCCTAGTGCAATTTAAGTATCTCCACCAGGCCTACCTAACTCCCCTCCATTTGTTGAAAGCTGGTATCCATGACTCCCCATTCTGCTGTCGGTACCAGGGACCCAGAGGGGACTTCCATCATATGGTGTGGAAGTGCCCGGTGATATATAATTACTGGAACACAGTCATTTCCATCCTGCCTGATGTAGTAGGAATTCACATAGAGGTCCAGCCAAGGCTAGCACTTCTGGCCATACTGGACGATGTGGGAGGGCTCCAAGGGGACAGGATGCTGGTTGGCCTGGGAACTGTGATAGCCAAAAGAGATATAGTTAGGCATTGGACTTCCCCCATGGCCCTTTGGGTAGCAGCCTGGATGAAGGGCATGGGCGGCGTGGAAAGATGGAAGAGACCATTCATGAAGCTAGAGGCTGCCTCCACAAATGTGAAAATATGAAAGAATTTGGAGGAAATTGTGGCTACATCATGATTTTGAGGGATAATAAAGAGTTTGACTGCTAACCTGATTGGCTGCGCAGGCAATATTGTGCAACGGGGTGAAGGGCTCAACAGAAGTGAGGGCTATTGTGTAATTGCCTTCTATGAGACAAGCAATTGCGTGTATTTTTTGTTATTGTGCATATCAGCAAAATAAAAATGTTTCTATAAAAATAAAAAAAAGTATAATCTATCACAAAGTTACTGGAGTAAATGCATACAATTTGTATGTGTATTTTTAGAGCGTGCTATCACCAGATAGAGTGTCCTGGTGCTGAATGACATACCTAGTCACAGTAATCAACATTTAACCCCTAGATTAACCACTAACCTTGGGTTTTGAAGTAAAGTGCTACTCATTGTAAAGCGCTTCAACGCCTCGTCAGGCGTAGTAAATGCTATATAAATACAATTACAATGTGTGCAGATCAATGGTGTATGTAAATTACAAACATTTAAACTTTAAGTCTATTTGCATAAAGAGACAGTCAACACTAGCATATAGTTAGCTGCCATGTTTTCTCTGTAGTAGCCAGAGAGGACAGAGGGCAGACATTTAGGGGCTTAATGGTTGACTGTACTGGTAATCATGATCACAGAGCATGTCATGGAATAGGTTAAAAGGTAATGACAGAAATGTTACCATACATTTGAAGCAGTGGAGGATACTTGAAAATGTGACTGCAACTATTAATTTATTTGACACAAATCAGAATAATTTTTGTTTTTTCCCCATTTAGCTTTAGTTCTTGCTGCTTGTGTCCATTGTGTGATCTAGCTCCTTTAGTGCAACATGCGTGTGCAGCTTTGTGTCATCAAGATCACGTGAAAATGTATCTGGAGAGAGATAAAACAGATGTTTACCAGAAAATGGCAGAGAAGTGTGTTCTTAGACATTCCTCGTAAGATGGGGATAGTCCCAAAGGCACCTAGTCTAAGGGTTATCCTGTTAGATCCCTTTGTTGGAAAGATGCCAATGTGTGGGATATCATTCATTACAAATTATAGCCCACTTTTAATCACTTCATGATTGGCCATACCTTGTTAACTCAAATGTTTTACTGAGAAATAACATCATTGCAATTGAAGGGTGTTCCATCGAAATTAAGTGCAGTGCTACTGTGAAACAAATCACTCCGATTTTCTTCTCCTACTGATGGGCTAACACTTATCAATATGCATTAAATTAAACACATGTCCAATCCTGACATATAGATACAGCAGTTAACTCTACACCTTTAACCCTATACCCAAAACCCTTAAGCCTGTACCCCAAACCCTCTACCCTATACACCACACCCTTCACCCTTCACCCTGTACCCAAAACCCTTAACACTATACCCTTAACCTTTAATCTGTAACCCCAGAGCCCTAACCCCTATACCTTTCACCCAATACTGTATAACCTTAACCCTAAACCTCTCTTGTTAAACCCAACCCCTATATGCTAAACCCTTAAACATTAGCCCTATTCTTATTAACCATTTATCCTCGATCACATACCCATATACTCCTAACCCCTCTACTTGCCCTATACCCCAAACCCTAAACCCGCACCACAAAACTCTAACCATATACTTTAAGCTCTATACGTACATCCTTAACCATACCTTTAACCCCATACCCAATACATAACCCTAATCCTTAAACGATTTACCTCCAACTCCCTTTGCTACTAACCCTTAATCATATAAATGAAACCCTATGGGCCAGATATATGTAGGGAAGCTTTTGCGATCACCAAATAGCTAATTTATGCAATTCACTATTTGGTAATCGCAAATACCCATGTACTAATGTGTGTTTTACACATATTGCGAGTCTCAGTGGGTCGCAAATAGACCTACCTCATTAATATTCATGAGGTAGGTCTCGGTTTGCGACCATTAAGGAACCGCAAACATCACAGTGATGGTGGCCTGCTAGGGTCAGCAGACCACCATGTCTGTTAATGCTTTTCAATAAAGCAATGCTTTTTTTTTTTCAGTGCAGAACATTTTCCTTAAAGAAAAAAGGGATGTGTTTCAAAAATAAGAATGAAAAGCTTTCTTTTCATTTTTTAAGGTTAGACAGTGGCCCGTGGGACCACTGCATGCCCTTAAAAATGTTTTTATAAACATTCAAAAAGGGGTAAGGGTCCCATGGGAACCCCTTCCCAAATGCGAATGGGTTACCACATACTTGAAGTAGGGAGTAAAATGCAAATGTTTTGCGCCCGCATTTCAGTCGCAAACAATTCACACATACCACTGCGATTCAGTATTAGGAAGATTCACCCTAACCATTCCCCTTCCTAATACCGAATTGCAAACCCTAGTTGCAATTCGGTAATAGGTTACAGAATCTCAACTAGTGCTTGGTACATTCAATAAAGCCTTTTTTCTTTCGCAATCAGCCCAATTCTGCAAATCAACCCGTTTGTGACTGAAAAATAGCTTTGTACATCTGGCCTTAGCTCCTTAACTCTTAACCTTGTATCAATAACCCATACCACTAAACTTCTAACCACTGACCCCTTTCACACTTCTCTTTGCTTAACTATATCTTGGGAACAAACATTTTGGCAAGTGTTACTTTTTCAGCATATTTATTTTTTAGACCTATTAAGAAGTTTCATTTTTAGAAAAATTGCATTTAAAGTTTTCTGGAGACACATTGTTATCCCCTGCATCAAAGGCAATAGAGTGAAGCATGGGCAAACAATTAGATTTCTGCACTGTTACCTCTAAACTGTAAAAAAAAAAAAAAAAAATGGGATGGGTGGAAGGTGCAGATTAATTTCAGGCACTAGTAAACTGACAGGCCGGGCTGGGCTTTTTTCTATTGAAATCAATGTTGATTTGCATACTGTTCGTCCGTGTCTTTAGTCACATTTTGACATTAATTCAAGCATTGCACCCATCAATTTTTGTACTTTTTGTATTTCTTGATGAGGGCTCTAAACTCTACTGATCACATTTCTTGTATCTTTTTGAATTCAAGATCAATGAACAAGAACCATCTGAATATCCATGAACTAATATCATACTCCAGTACTGACCTGCTCATCCTCACAGAAATGAAAAGATAATTTAGCCCTCCATAGTATGCAAAGTACTGATCAGAAATCATTCCAGTAAGAAAGATTGGTGGAGGATAACCCTTTGTCTCCAAAAGTTCTCTACCAACCTAAACCATTTCAAATATCAGTGCGTTGGAATTCTAATTGCTACTCATCTATGGCTCTTCATCCCCAAACTTCCTATATTCTTCCTATGTATTTGAAGACCATGTACATTCAGCCTTTAATTCACTGATGCCTTCTTGCACTTTGTCTCAGATATCACTTTGCAACGTATCAATTTCTGCATATCAAAAGACTTCTATACCTGGTCCACAAGCTTGAGCTACACCAGACTAAAAGTTAAAGTGACGTTATAGTTAGGTGAAAATTTCAGTGACAGCGTAATGTTTTAAACTAAACAAAAAACACTGAAATTACGCCAATTATAGTTATCTCTACTGATTATAACTCAAGCCCTAAGGTAACTATAACTCACGCCCCTGCCATGCACAGTCTTCACATCAATGATGCTATTTCAAATGTTGCGGTGTTGTTATCAATGATGTCATACAACATGTCATGAGTGATGTAATATGTGGGGTATTTAGCTGTGCATGATAAGGGCGCGAGTTATAGTTATCTTAGGGCTCACATTATAAGTTACTAGAGTTAACTATAACTGGTGAATTTCAGTGGTTTTTTTCAGTTTAAAACGTTACGTTATGACTGAAATATTCACCTAACTATAATGTCACTTTAACTTTTGTGTTTTCCAGTAAACTTCTAGGTTTGTTTCTAAAGTAAATTAATATGTTATTACTATACATAAAGCGAACCTCCCACAACACATGGCCTGAGGCCAGACCCTGCATCCAAGCCTCCGTGGGCAGCCAGCCTTAAAGCCAACTCCCCGCACGGGCAGCACAGGCAACCAACCTCCCGCTGCGCACTGCCTTCGGTTGTGCATGGCGGAGGGCTGGCCGCTGAGCAGCCAATCCTACACCACCTACGGCCTTCTGGCATGCGCAACATGCACTTGGTCTCACACAACACCTCGCCACACTCAGGCAGACTTACTGACTTTGTCAAAGAGTCACAAAACCAAAATATACAAAGTGAGCCTATTAGCGTCATCAAGGGTATATTTAGCATATCAATATATACAGCATCTTTCTCCAAAAATCACCAATATTTTTTATCTAATTTATATTTCAGTAATACACAATCCAATGTTTAATAATAGTAAATATTATAAAAATGTTTTATAAAGTTTTAGTAATACATCTCTATGAGTCTTTCTTTTAACCCCATTCGATGCTCATGACGGAATGGTTCCGTCATGAGCATCGGTGCCCCTGTGCTCATGACGGAACCATTCCGTCATGAGGCCAGGGGCACGAAATCCCTCTGCTGCAGACAGCAGAGGGATTTCTATTTCACCCCTGTGACCTTGGGAGCTGGGGAAGAGCTTCCCAGCTCCCGAGGCCCCCTCCCTGGTTTCTGTGCCATGAGGATCAGCGCGCACGTCGCGCTGTCCTCATTGCACAGAAACAAAACTGAAATGAGCCTTTAGGCTCATTTCAGTTTCACTTTCTATGTGCTCAGGAGGCTATCTCAGCCCCCGGGCACGTAGAAAGACGGAGAGGTATCACTGGAAAGGGGAGAATCTCCCCTTTCCAATGGTACCCTCCTCAGTGGATCCCTGCAGGGATCACCCCAGGAGGGCGCTCCCCAAGCAGGGATCCACCCACTAGATACCAGGGAGGGGGGAGCGGCCCCTTGGGCAAGGGCTTTTGCTCCCCCCAATTTTTTGGGGTGTGATTTAGTCTTTTTGACCCCCCCCGGGGGGGGCAAAAAGCCCACTAGACCCTAGGGATATTTTTTTTTTTGCAGCATAATTTATTAGGGTGGGGGCTGCCCATAAAGAGCATGTCCATGCCCCCACCCCGCAAAATTTACAGCCTTTCTTCCCGCAAAAAGCACACTATACGCCAGGGATTTTTTTTTAATTATAATTTGTAGTGGGGGCTGCCCAATATGGGCATGCCCATGCCCCCACCCACCCCCCGCAAAATGACAGCCTTTCTGCCCCCCTGGGGGCATCTGAGGGCATTAGCCCCAAATCTGCCCCCCGGGGGGGCAAAAATACCAGTAGACGCCAGGGATTTTATGGGCAAATTTTAATTAGGGTGGGGGCATTGGCATGCCCATTTTGGGCAGCCCCCACCCTAATTAAAATTTGCCAAAAAAACTCCCTGGCGTCTAGTGGACTTTCTGCCCCCCCCTGGGGGGCATATGGGGGCATTAGCCCACAATCTACCCCGCCGGGGGGGGCAAAAAGCCCACTAGACGCCAGGGATTTGTTTGGGGCAAATTTTAATTAGGGTGGGGGCTCCCAAAACGGGCATGCCCATGCCCCCACCCCCTCCCCCGCAAAAATAACAGCCTTCCTGCCCCCCCTGGGGGGCAGATGGGTCAGTAGCCCCCAATCTGTCCCCCCGGGGGGGCAAAAAGCCCACTAGACGCCAGGAATTTTTTGGGTAAATTTTAATTAGGGTGGGGGCATTGGCATGCCCGTTTTGGGCAGCCCCACCTAATTAAAATTTGCTCAAGCTCCTGAGCAGTCTAGTGGGCTTTTGCCCCCTGGGGGGCAGATGGGGGCATTAGCCCCCAATCTGCCCCGCCGGGGGAAAAAAGCCCACTAGACGCCAGGGATTTTTTTGGGGCAAATTTGAATTAGGGTGGGGGCTCCCAAAACGGGCATGCCCATGCCCCCACCCCTCCCCCGCAAAAATAACAGCCTTCCTGCCCCCCCTGGGGGGCAGATGGGGCAGTAGCCCCCAATCTGCCCCCCCGGGGGGGCAAAACGCCCACTAGACGCCAGGGATTTTTTTGGGCAAATCTTAATTAGGGTGGGGGCATTGGCATGCCCGTTTTGGGCAGCCCCCACCCTAATTAAAATTTGCCCAAAAAACTCCCTGGCGTCTAGTGGACTTTCTGCCCCCCCTGGGGGGCAGATGGGGCATTAGCCCCCAATCTGCCCCGCCGGGGGGGCAAAAAGCCCACTAGACGCCAGGGATTTTTTTGGGGCAAATTTTAATTAGGGTGGGGCTCCCAAAACGGGCATGCCCATGCCCCCACCCCCTCCCCCGCAAAAATAACAGCCTTCCTGCCCCCCCTGGGGGGCAGATGGCGCAGTAGCCCCCAATCTGCCCCCCCGGGGGGGCAAAAAGCCCACTAGATGCCAGGGATTTTTTGGGGCAAATTTTAATTAGGGTGGGGGCATTGGCATGCCCGTTTTGGGCAGCCCCCACCCTAATTAAAATTTGCCCAGAAAACTCCCTGGCGTCTAGTGGACCTTCTGCCCCCCCTGGGGGGCAGATGGGGGCATTAGCCCCCAATCTGCCCCACTGGGGGGGGGGAAAAGCCCACTAGTCGCCAGGGATTTTTTTGGGGCAAATTTGAATTAGGGTGGGGGCTGCCCAAAATGGGCTTGCCCATGCCCCCACCCCCTCCCCGCAAAAATTACAGCCTTCCTGCCCCCCCGGGGGGCAGATGGGGCAGTAGCCCCCAATTTTCCCCCCCGGGGGGGCAAAAAGCCCACTAGACGCCAGGGATTTTTTGGGGCAAATTTTAATTAGGGTGGGGACTACCCAAAACGGGCATGTCAATGCCCCCACCCGCAACAATTACAGCCTTTCTGCCCCCCCTGGGGGGAAGATGGGGGCAGTAGCCCCAAATCTGCCCCCCCCCGGGGGGGCAAAAAGCCCACTAGATGCCAACGATTACGCTGGCTTTTTTATGTGTGGGGGTGGGGGCTGCCAAGAATGGGCATACCAATGCCCCTACCCCCCAAAAAAATAGCCACAGTGTTTCTGCCACCCTTGGGGGCATATCGGGGCAACCCCACCCCCCAATAACCCCCCCAGGGCGGCAGAAAGCCGACTAGGCACGGATTTGTTTTTAGCAATATGCCTACCTCTGGATTTTGGGCCCTAGTGCAGCCGGCACATAGGGAAACCTAGAAAACCTGTACATTTTTTAAAACTAGACACCCAGGGGAATCCAGGATGGGGTGACTTGACTGGCTCTCACCAGGTTCTGTTACCCAGAACCCCTTGCAAACCTCAAAATGTGTATAAAAAAAACACATGTTCCTCACATTTCTGTGATGGAAAGTTCTGGAATCTGTGTGGATCCACAAAATTCCACTCACCTCGCATTCCCCAAAGTCTTGCGAGAAAAATGGTACGTCACTTGTGTGGGTGGGTCATGTACCCACGACAGGCAAGGGCCCAAAACCTTGTGAGGCGACATCAAAATTACCTATCACAAACCAACCTGGTTTTGCACGGGGGGTTACCTGGGTTTTTGGCCCCGGGGTCGGCGGCCATCTAGGGAAACCTACCAAACCCACACATTTCTGAAAACTAGACACCCGGGGGATTCCAGGGAGGTATGGCTTGCGTGGATCCCCCAACGTTTTCTTACCCAGATCCCCCTGCAAACCTCAAATTTAGCTGAAAAAAAATCACTTTTTCCACACATTTTTGTGTGGGAAAGTTGTGGCATCACTGGGCTGACACAAATTTCCTACCACCCAGCGTTCCCCCAGGACTACCGATAAAAATGGTGCCTCACTCGTGTGGGAGGCACAAGTACCCACGACAGGCAAAGGCCAAAAACATATTGAGGCGACATCAAAATTGCCTATCACAAAGCGACCTGGTTTTGCAAGGGGGGTCACCTGGGTTTTTGGCCCGTGCTCGGCGGACACCTAGGGAAACCTACCAAATCCACACATTTCTGAAAACTAGACACCGGGGGATTCCAGGGAGGTATGGCTTGCGTGGATCCCCCAACGTTTTCTTACCCAGAATCCCTGCAAACCTGAAATGTTGCTGAAAATATCACTTTTTTCACACATTTGTGTGTGGGAAAGTTGTGGCATCACCGGGCTGACACAAATTTCCTACCACCCAGCGTTTGCCCAGGTCTCCCGATAAAAATGGTGCCTCACTCGGGTGGGAGGCCCAAGTACCCGCGACAGGCAAGGGCCCAAAACGTATTGAGGCGACATCAAAATTGCCTATCACAAAACGACCTGGTTTTGCAAGGGGGTCCCATGACTTTTTGGCCCGGGGCTCGGCGGCCACCTAGAGAAACCTACCAAACCCACACATTTCTGAAAACTAGACACCCGGGGGATTCCAGGGAGGTATGGCTTGCGTGTATCCCCCAACGTTTTCTTACCCAGAATCCCCTGCAAACCTGAAATTTTGCTGAAAAAATCATTTTTTTAACACATTTGTGTGTGGGAAAGTTGTGGCATCACCGGGCTGACACAAATTTCCTACCACCCAGCGTTTGCCCAGGTCTCCCGATAAAAATGGTGCCTCACTCGGGTGGGAGGCCCAAGAACCTGTGACAGGCAAGGGCCCAAAACGTATTGAGGCGACATCAAAATTGCCTATCACAAAATGTTTTGGGTCCTTGCCTGTCGCGGGTACTTGGGCCTCCCACCCGAGTGAGGCACCATTTTGATTGGGAGACCTGGGGGAACGCTCGGTGGTAGGAAATTTGTGTCAGCCACGTGATGCCACAACTTTCCCACACACAAATGTGTGATAAAAGTGATTTTTTCAGCACAATTTCAGGTTTGCAGGGGATTCTGGGTAAGAAAACGTTGGGGGATCCACGCAAGTCATACCTCCCTGGAATCCCCGGGTGTCTACTTTTCAGAAATGTGTGGGTTTGGTAGGTTTCCTAGGTGGCCGCCGAGCCCCAGGCCAAAAAGTCATGGGACCCTCCTTGCAAAACCAGGTCGTTTTGTGATAGGCAATTTTGATGTACGCCTCAATACGTTTTGGGCCCTTGCCTGTCGCAGGTACTGGGCCTCCCACCCGAGTGAGGCACCATTTTATCGGGAGACCTGGGCAAACGCTGGGTGGTAGGAAATTTGTGTCAGCCCGATGATGCCACAACTTTCCCACACACAAATGTGTTAAGAAAATGATTTTTTCAGCAAAATTTCAGGTTTGCAGAGATTCTGGGTAAGAAAACGTTGGGGTATCCACGCAAGCCATACCTCCCTGGAATCCCCGGGTGTCTAGTTTTCAGAAATGTGTGGGTTTGGTAGGTTTCCCTAGGTGGCCGCCGAGCCCGGGCAAAAAGTCATGGGACCCCCTTTGCAAAACCAGGTCGTTTTGTGATAGGCAATTTTGATGTCGCCTCAATACGTTTTGGGCCCTTGCCTGTCAGCGGGTACCTGGGCCTCCCACCGAGTGAGGCACCATTTTTATCGGAGACCTGGGGACGCTGGATGTAGGAAATTTGTGTCAGCCCGATGATGCCACAACTTTCCCACCCACAAATGTGTGAAAAAGTGATTTTTTTCAGCAAAAGTTCAGGTTTGCAGGGGATTCTGGGTAAGAAGACGTTGGGGGATCCACGCAAGCCATACCTCCCTGTAATCCCCGGGTGTCTAGTTTTCAGAAATGTGTGGGTTTGGTAGGTTTCCCTAGGTGGCCACCGAGCCCCGGGCCAAAAGTCATGGGACCCCCTTGCAAAACCAGGTCGTTTTGTGATAGGCAATTTTGATAGTCGCTCAATACGTTTTGGGCCCTTGCCTGTCGCGGGTACTTGGGCCTCCCACCCGAGTGAGGCACCATTTTTATCGGGAGACCTGGGGGAACGCTGGGTGGTAGGAAATTTGTGTGAGCCTGGTGATGCCACAACATTCCCACACACAAATGTGAGAAAAAAGTGATTTTTTCCACAAAAGTTCAGGTTTGAAGGGGATTCTGGGTACGAAAACGTTGGGGGATCCATGCAAGCCATACCTCCCTGGAATCCCCCGGGTGTCTAGTTTTCAGAAATGTGTGGGTTTGGTAGGTTTACCTAGGTGGCCGCCGAGTCCCGGGCCAAAAAGTCATGGGACCCCCCTTGCAAAACCAGGTCGTTTTGTGATAGGCAATTTTGATGTCGCCTCAATACGTTTTGGGCCCTTGCCTGTCGTGGGTACTTGGGCCTCCCACCAGAGTGAGGCACCATTTTTATCGGGAGACCTGGGGGAGCGCTGGGTGGTAGGAAATTTGTGTCAGCCCGGTGATGCCACAACTTTCCCACACACAAATGTGTGAAAAAAGTTGTTTTTCAGCAAAATTTCAGGTTTGCAGGGGATTCTGGGTAAGAAAACGTTGGGGGATCCACGCAAGACATACCTCACTGGAATCCCCCGGGTGTCTACCTTTCAGAAATGTGTGGGTTTGGTAGGTTTCCCTAGGTGCTGGCAGATGTAGGGTTCAAAAACTACAGCTAGGCACTTTGCAAAAAAAGGGTCATTTTTCACTGTGAAAATGTGGTGTGTCAACGTTGCGTTTTGCGCTGTTTCCTATCGCGGGCACGAGGCCTACCCACACAAGTGAGGTACCATTTTTCTCGGAAGACTTTGGGGAACGCGGGGTGGGTGGAATTTTGTGGATCCACGCAGATTCCAGAACTTTCTACCACAGAAAAGTGAGGAAAATGTGTTTTGTTTGACAATTGTTTAGGTTTGCAAGGGATTCTGGGTACCAGAACCTGGTGAGAGCCAGTCAAGTCACCCCATCCTGGATTCCCCTGGGTGTCTAGTTTTCAAAAATGTATAGGTTTGCTAGGTTTCCCTAGGTGCCGGCAGAGCTAGGGTTCAAAAACTACAGCTAGGCACTTTGCAAAAAAAGGGTCATTTTTCACTGTGAAAATGTGGTGTGTCCACGTTGCGTTTTGCGCTGTTTCCTGTCGCGGGCACTAGGCCTACCCACACAAGTGAGGTACCATTTTTCTCGGAAGACTTTGGGGAACACGGGGTGGGTGGGATTTTGTGGATCCACGCATATTCCAGAACTTTCCACCACAGAAAAGTGAGGAAAATGTGTTTTTTAAAAAAAAATTTTTAGGTTTGCAAGGGATTCTGGGTACCAGAACCTGGTGAGAGCCAGTCAAGTCACCCCATCCTGGATTCCCCTGGGTGTCTAGTTTTTAATAATGTATAGGTTTGCTAGGTTTCCCTAGGTGCCGGCAGAGCTAGGGTTCAAAAACTACAGCTAGGCACTTTGCAAAAAAAGGGTAATTTTTCACTGTGAAAATGTGGTGTGTCCACGTTGCGTTTTGCGCTGTTTCCTGTCGCGGGCACTATGCCTACCCACACAAGTGAGGTACAATTTTTCTCAGAAGACTTTGGGGAACGCGGGGTGGGTGGAATTTTGTGGATTCACGCAGATTCCAGAACTTTCCACCACAGAAAAGTGAGGAAAATGTGGGTTTTTTGACAATTTTTTAGGTTTGCAAGGGATTCTGGGTACCAGAACCTGGTGAGAGCCAGTCAAGTCACCCCATCCTGGATTCCCCTGGGTGTCTAGTTTTCAAAAATGTATAGGTTTGCTAGGTTTCCCTAGGTGCCGGCAGAGCTAAGGTTCAAAAACTACAGCTAGGCACTTTGCAAAAAAAGAGTCATTTTTCACTGTGAAAATGTGGTGTGTCCACATTGCGTTTTGCGCTGTTTCCTGTCGCGGGCACTAGGCCTACCCACACAAGTGAGGTACCATTTTTTTCTTAAGACTTTGGGGAATGCAGGGAGGGTGGAATTTTGTGGATCCACGCAGATTCCAGAACTTTCCACCACAGAAAAGTGAGGAAAATGTGTTTTGTTTGACAATTTTTTAGGTTTGCAAGGGATTCTGGGTACCAGAACCTGGTGCGAGCCAGTCAAGTCACCCCATCCTGGATTCCCCTGGGTGTCTAGTTTTCAAAAATGTATAGGTTTGCTAGGTTTCCCTAGGTGCCGGCAGAGCTAGGGTTCAAAAACTACAGCTAGGCACTTTGCAAAAAAAGGGTCATTTATCACTGTGAAAATGTGGTGTGTCCACGTTGCATTTTGCGCTGTTTCCTGTCGCGGGCACTAGGCCTACCCAAACAAGTGAGGTACCATTTTTCTCGGAAGACTTTGGGGAACGCGGAGTGGGGGGGATTTTGTGGATCCACGCAGATTCCAGAACTTTCCACCACAGAAAAGTGAGGAAAATGTGTTTTTTTTAAACATTTCTTTAGGTTTGCAAGGGATTCTGGGTACCAGAACCTGGTGAGAGCCAGTCAAGTCACCCCATCCTGGATTCCCCTGGGTGTCTAGTTTTCAATAATGTATAGGTTTGCTAGGTTTCCCTAGGTGCCGGCAGAGCTAGGGTTCAAAAACTACAGCTAGGCACTTTGCAAAAAAAGGGTCATTTTTCCCTGTGAAAATGTGGTGTGTCCACGTTGCGTTTTGCGCTGTTTCCTGTCGCGGGCACTATGCCTACCCACACAAGTGAGGTACCATTTTTCTCGGAAGACTTTGGGGAACGCGGGGTGGATGGAATTTTGTGGATCCACGCAGATTCCAGAACTTTCCACCACAGAAAAGTGAGGAAAATGTGGGTTTTTTTTACAATGTTTTAGGTTTGCAAGGGATTCTGGGTACCAGAACCTGGTGAGAGCCAGTCAAGTCACCCCATCCTGGATTCCCCTGGGTGTCTAGTTTTCAATAATGTATAGGTTTGCTAGGTTTCCCTAGGTGCCGGCAGAGCTAGGGTTCAAAAACTACAGCTAGGCACTTTGCAAAAAAAGGGTAATTTTTCACTGTGAAAATGTGGTGTGTCCACGTTGCGTTTTGCGCTGTTTCCTGTCGCGGGCACTATGCCTACCCACACAAGTGAGGTACAATTTTTCTCAGAAGACTTTGGGGAACGCGGGGTGGGTGGAATTTTGTGGATTCACGCAGATTCCAGAACTTTCCACCACAGAAAAGTGAGGAAAATGTGGGTTTTTTGACAATTTTTAGGTTTGCAAGGGATTCTGGGTACCAGAACCTGGTGAGAGCCAGTCAAGTCACCCCATCCTGGATTCCCCTGGGTGTCTAGTTTTCAAAAATGTATAGGTTTGCTAGGTTTCCCTAGGTGCCGGCAGAGCTAAGGTTAAAAAACTACAGCTAGGCACTTTGCAAAAAAAGAGTCATTTTTCACTGTGAAAATGTGGTGTGTCCACATTGCGTTTTGCGCTGTTTCCTGTCGCGGGCACTAGGCCTACCCACACAAGTGAGGTACCATTTTTCTCGGAAGACTTTGGGGAACGCGGAGTGGGTGGGATTTTGTGGATCCACGCAGATTCCAGAACTTTCCACCACAGAAAAGTGAGGAAAATGTGTTTTTTTAAAACATTTTTTTAGGTTTGCAAGGGATTCTGGGTACCAGAACCTGGTGAGAGCCAGTCAAGTCACCCCATCCTGGATTCCCCTGGGTGTCTAGTTTTCAATAATGTATAGGTTTGCTAGGTTTCCCTAGGTGCCGGCAGAGCTAGGGTTCAAAAACTACAGCTAGGCACTTTGCAAAAAAAGGGTCATTTTTCACTGTGAAAATGTGGTGTGTCCACGTTGCGTTTTGCGCTGTTTCCTGTCGCGGGCACTATGCCTACCCACACAAGTGAGGTACCATTTTTCTCGGAAGACTTTGGGGAACGCGGGGTGGATGGAATTATGTGGATCCACGCAGGATCCAGAACTTTCCACCACAGAAAAGTGAGGAAAATGTGGGTTTTTTGACAATGTTTTAGGTTTGCAAGGGATTCTGGGTACCAGAACCTGGTGAGAGCCAGTCAAGTCACCCCATCCTGGATTCCCCTGGGTGTCTAGTTTTCAAATATGTATAGGTTTGCTAGGTTTCCCTAGGTGCCGGCAGAACTAAGGTTCAAAAACTACAGCTAGGCACTTTGCAAAAAAAGAGTCATTTTTCACTGTGAAAATGTGGTGTGTCCACGTTGCGTTTTGCGCTGTTTCCTGTCGCGGGCACTAGGCCTACCCACACAAGTGAGGTACCATTTTTTTCTTAAGACTTTGGGGAATGCAGGGAGGGTGGAATTTTGTGGATCCACGCAGATTCCAGAACTTTCCACCACAGAAAATTGAGGAAAATGTGTTTTTTTGGACAATTTTTTAGGTTTGCAAGGGATTCTGGGTACCAGAACCTGGTGAGAGCCAGTCAAGTCACACCATCCTGGATTCCCCTGGGTGTCTAGTTTTCAAAAATGTATAGTTTTGCTAGGTTTCCCTTGGTGCCGGCAGAGCTAGGGTTCAAAAACTATAGCTAGGCACTTTGCAAAAAAAGGGTCATTTTTCACTGTGAAAATGTGGTGTGTCCACGTTGCGTTTTGGGCCATTTCCTGTCACGGGCACTAGGCCTACCCACACAAGTGGGGTACCGTTTTTCTTGAAAGACTTTGGGGAACACGGGTGGGTGGAATTTTGTGGATCCACGCAGATTCCAGAACTTTCCTACAGAGAAAAGTGAGGAAAATGTGTTTTGTTTGACAATGTTTTAGGTTTGCAAGGGATTCTGGGTAACAGAACCAGGTGAGAGCCAGTCAAGTCACCCCATCCTGGATTCCCCTGGGTGTGTAGTTTTCAAAAATGTATAGGTTTGCTAGGTTTCCCTAGTTGCCGGCAGAGCTAGGGTTCAAAAACTACAGCTAGGCTCTTTGCAAAAAAGGGACATTTTTCACTGTGAAAATGTGGTGTGTCCACGTTGCGTTTTGGGCCGTTTCCTGTCACGGGCACTAGGCCTACCCACACAAGTGGGGTACCGTTTTTCTTGAAAGACTTTGGGGAACACGGGGTGGGTGGAATTTTGTGGATCCACGCAGATTCCAGAACTTTCCACCACAGAAAAGTGAGGAAAATGTGTTTTGTTTGACAATGTTTTAGGTTTGCAAGGGATTCTGGGTAACAGAACCAGGTGAGAGCCAGTCAAGTCACCCCATCCTGGATTCCCCTGGGTGTGTAGTTTTCAAAAATGTATAGGTTTGCTAGGTTTCCCTAGGTGCCGGCAGAGCTAGGGTTCAAAAACTACAGCTAGGCACTTTGCAAAAAAGGGACATTTTTCACTGTGAAAATGTGGTGTGTCCACGTTGCGTTTTGGGCCGTTTCCTGTCACGGGCACTAGGCCAACCCACACAAGTGGGGTACCGTTTTTCTTGAAAGACTTTGGGGATCACGGGTGGGTGGAATTTTGTGGATCCACGCAGATTCCAGAACTTTCCTACAGAGAAAAGTGAGGAAAATGTGTTTTGTTTGACAATGTTTTAGGTTTGCAAGGGATTCTGGGTAACAGAACCAGGTGAGAGCCAGTCAAGTCACCCCATCCTGGATTCCCCTGGGTGTGTAGTTTTCAAAAATGTATAGGTTTGCTAGGTTTCCCTAGTTGCCGGCAGAGCTAGGGTTCAAAAACTACAGCTAGGCTCTTTGCAAAAAAGGGACATTTTTCACTGTGAAAATGTGGTGTGTCCACGTTGCGTTTTGGGCCGTTTCCTGTCACGGGCACTAGGCCTACCCACACAAGTGGGGTACCGTTTTTCTTGAAAGACTTTGGGGAACACGGGGTGGGTGGAATTTTGTGGATCCACGCAGATTCCAGAACTTTCCACCACAGAAAAGTGAGGAAAATGTGTTTTGTTTGACAATGTTTTAGGTTTGCAAGGGATTCTGGGTAACAGAACCAGGTGAGAGCCAGTCAAGTCACCCCATCCTGGATTCCCCTGGGTGTGTAGTTTTCAAAAATGTATAGGTTTGCTAGGTTTCCCTAGGTGCCGGCAGAGCTAGGGTTCAAAAACTACAGCTAGGCACTTTGCAAAAAAAGGGACAATTTTTCACTGTGAAAATGTGGTGTGTCCACGTTGCGTTTTGGGCCGTTTCCTGTCACGGGCACTAGGCCTACCCACACAAGTGGGGTACCGTTTTTCTTGAAAGACTTTGGGGAACACGGGGTGGGTGGAATTTTGTGGATCCACGCAGATTCCAGAACTTTCCTAAAGAGAAAAGTGAGGAAAATGTGTTTTGTTTGACAATGTTTTAGGTTTGCAAGGGATTCTGGGTAACAGAACCAGGTGAGAGCCAGTCAAGTCACCCCATCCTGGATTCCCCTGGGTGTGTAGTTTTCAAAAATGTATAGGTTTGCTAGGTTTCCCTAGGTGCCGGCAGAGCTAGGGTTCAAAAACTACAGCTAGGCACTTTGCAAAAAAAGGGACATTTTTCACTGTGAAAATGTGGTGTGTCCATGTTGCGTTTTGGGCCGTTTCCTGTCGCGGGCACTGGGCCTACCCACACAAGTGAGGTACCATTTTTATCGGGAGACTTGGGGTAACACAAAATTGTAGAGCAACTGTTATTATCTATTGACTTTCGATGCATTTCTGCCTTCCAAATGAAAGACAATGTGTAAAAAAGAAGTCATTTTGAAAAATGACCTATAATTCTCATGCTAGTATGGGTACTCCCAATTTTGGAAATGTGCAAATATCTACTGTTTCTAAACTCTATATTTTGTTCCCATTTCAGAAATACATAGGTGTCTTTCATACCAATTTTTCCATGTATAAATTTTCCCAGAATAATTGCTATATACCCGGGACATAATAAAAAACCATTGCAAGACGCTGCTCAGTTATTGGCGCTGGGTTCGTCGGGTTCTTGATGAACCTACAAGTCCTATATATCACCACAACCAGAAAGGTCCAGCGGATGTAATGGTATATTGCTTTCAAATAGCTGTCATAATTAGAAGAAGTTACAGGTGAAAACGTTGACACAAATGGCTGTTTTTTTCAACTAATTTTCAATTTTTCCTATATTTAACTGTTTGTTTCTATAAAGAAAACTTGAAGGATCTACACAAATGACCCCTTGCTGAATTCAGAATTTTGTCTACTTTTCAGAAATGTATGGCTTTCCAGGATCCATTATTGCTTTCATACCCATTTCTACCATTAACTGGAAGGAGGTTGAAAGCACAAAAAATAGTAAAAATAGGCTATGTCCCAGAAAAATGCCAAAACTGTGTACAAAATTTTGGTTTTCTGACAAAAGTCTTCTTGTCCCTGAAAGCTGGGAAGATGGTGATTTCTACACCACAACCCCTTTTGATGCCATTTGCAGGAAAAACCAGATGCTTTCATCTGTAGCCCTTTTTCGCATTTTTCCCAAAATAAACAAACTTTAGCTGTATTTTGGCTAATTTCTGGGTCCCCTCCAGGGGAATCCACAAACCCTGGGTACCTTTAGAATCCCCATGATGTTGGAAAAAAAGGACGCAAATTTGGCATGGATACCTTATGTGGTCAAAAAGTTACAGGGGCCTAAGCGCGAACTACCCCAAATAGCCAAAAAAAGGCTTAGCACAGGAGGGGAAAAGGCCTAGCAGCGAAGGGGTTAACATGGTTTTTATTATTGCATTTGTGTACTGAAAAATGTCAAAAGAAAGACTCGGAGACATATGTTTTTAAATAAAACCAACATGCCTCTGAGTCTTTCTTTTAACATTTTTCAGCCCACAAAATGCAGTCATAACAACAACCACAAGAGGGCTTTGCACTTCTGCAGGAGCTCGTAGAGCTCCAGCTAGAAGTGCTTTTAAAATGTATGGTAAGTTCTCCTGAGATCATGTATTTAATGACCCAGGAGACTTACTGTTTTTTTGTAATGTTGCTGGGAAGCTGTTTCACTTCCTGCAGCCCACACCATAAGAAAATGTGTGGTGGTGCCCCTGTCACTTCTAGGCGCACCACAAGCATAAAAATGGTGTTTATTATAATGGGGCACTTCTTCATAGCAGCAGTGAATAATTAATGAACGGTTCCTGCTCCTTATTTATTATTCACTTTACTTAAAAAAATGATATTGGGTGTCCCAGTGCCCAACGGGACACCCATATCTTATTTTTTTGTAAGGGGAGGTGGTGCATGGCTTCCCTCCCTGAGCCACTAAGGACCCCATCTCTCTGAGCCTTTTTTTAATTAAGGGGAGGGGGCACCGGGCCCTCCTCCCTGAGACACTAAAGGCCCTAGGGAACACATTCCTGGGTCTTTTCTTTATTAAGCATAGCTTGTCTTTGCTCCCGCACTTCGTCTTTGCTTCTGGCTGGGCAAGAGCAGTATTTTTTTCTGCTCTTGCCGGGCAGGATTAAAGTGCAGTTCCCTGCCTGGGAGAGTGCAGGGAGGGGGTGCCCCCACTCTCCCAGGCATGGAACCACAGTGTCTTGGGGTAGGCTTCCCAGGACACTGTGAAGTATCATGCCCCGGGAGATGAGGGTCCCTGGGGAAGATAACAGCACAGAGAGGGAGGTGCCCATCCTATCTTCCCTTTTTATACATATTTGACCCCGGGAAAGGGAGTCCCAGGGGCCCAACATCAGCTCGGGGTAGGTGCAGTGCATGCTTTCCTTCCCTCTATTTTATATTTGGCCCCAGGGTATGGGGTCCCTGGGGCCCATTAGTGGCTCAGGAAGTGGGGCTGTATTCCCCTCTGTTTATTATTTGGCCCTGGGGGATGGGGCCCTCGGGCCCAATGGAGGCACTGGGAGGGGGTCTGCATTTCCCCCGCCCCTTAATTTGGCAGTCAGCCAATGGGCCCCCAGGGCCCAATCCTGGCTTGGTGAGGGGGGCCCCAATAAAGCCCCCCCCTCCCCAGATATTTTCAAATAACGACTCCCAGGTCTTGGCCCACCCCGGGGGTCAATATAATAAAACAAATGCCGACCAGCGTTTTCTTTTTCTTTTTAAGCTGCAATCCCATGGGTGTCCCGCGGGACTTCCGCAGGGATTGCAGCTTTAAAAGACAACTATTGTAGCACAGGGGTAGTTTCTCTGGGGCCCACCCCCCCAACAACAAAGGCTAGGGAAGCAGAGTCTCCCTACCCTGCTCCCTTATATATTTTATGTTCATTAAACTCAGGGCAGGGTACTAAGTACCTGAGCCCTGTAATGGCTACTGCAGCATTTTTCCTCAAGTTGCAGGCAGCCAATCAGAGTGCTCATTTCCGCGGGAGCCTTAATCCCGTGCAAGTGAGTTGGCCCATGGGAAAAAAAAACCCTGGACCAATCAGAATGCTCTATTTTTTTTAATTGAGTTCGCAGAATATGCCTCGAGACAAATGTAATTTTTCTTGCACAAGTCACATACCTATAAAGAAGGTAGAGCCAGAATAATTTCAATTACAACTTTTTATGTTGCTAGCAGCAGTTCAAATACTCAACCCTGCAAGTTCACATATAATGTTAATCTCTACCAGAGATAATTTTGCTGTAATTTTGATTAAATGTTTTTCTGTTTCACTGTTTAGATAAAGTTGTCAGACTTTGGGTTCTGCGCGCAAGTTTCCAAAGAGGTTCCCAAAAGGAAATCTTTGGTTGGAACACCATATTGGATGGCTCCAGAAGTTATATCAAGACTTCCCTACGGAACTGAGGTATGAGAGCAAGTGATCGGTAGATCATCGTGAGGTATGATTCCTCGTTCATCACTTTCCAGTACATCACACATATGACACTTCTCAGCCACGTTCACTCTGAACAAGCACCCATCTATATATATATATATATATATATACATACATACACACGCAGTAAATCTTTTATTGTTTGTCATGCATGCTTAATTAATACCGTTACATGTTCGAAATACAAGGATAAACACATTAAAGCATGCCGATTAATATACAGTACATTTCTATTTCATTTTGACTGAGCCTGACTAGCGTTAAAACTGTACTGTAACTATACTATACTGTACAATAAATAATCAAAGTACATATAAAAAGAACACGGGAGCCTGCTTAGATTGGAGATCTAGTGTGCTTATCTCCTGGAGGCCGCCAGTCTTGGTGCTAATTGATAAAATGCTGTATAGTGCAAAAGATGGTTTTAACCACATTTTTAAAATTCATAGGTGCAGATTTACAAGCCCCTTGCGCCACTTTTGCGTCACTTTTCCCATGTTATAAATGACGCAAAAGTGGCGCAAGGGCCTTGTAAATAAGCCCCCTAGTACTTATTTAATAAAGACCTGGGCAATCTTAATCCTGTGTCCGCTCTTACCTACCCAGGTGAAGTTACAATATCATAGTTTGTTAGGCGTCTTGGAGACTTGACTATTAAAGGGCGAATGCACGGCAAATATGCTCGATAGCCCCGGTTGTTTTTTACTGATTTAGAGATTAGTTTTCCATGTAATGCCAGGAATTTCAATAGTTTACAGGTAATCTGGGGATTGGTGGAGTCGAAACACTTTATAATGGCCGACTGAAGGTACGAATTCCCCGTACATTGAAGGGGTGTTTCATTCAGCAGCGGATTCCGATGCTTCTCTAGTGCTGGACATATGCAAACCAGATGTATAATGTCTTCTTTGGGGGCATTACATAATAATAATTTAGAGCCGTGGTGTTTCCATACTGGTTGGTCAGCCAGAGATGGCAGGGCCCCAATATATATATACACACATCATACAAGTGAAACATTCCGCCTTACTACTATGTACACTGACATGCTAGATGAATAAATGAAATATTGTAAGTGAATAATAACAAAGCTCCCTGATTATAGCAGTTACCGACCCCACTGGAATTTTGCAACACTGCCGATCTTGTTGGTTTTACCAGAAGCAATTGGAATTTATGAGGAAAACTCCGGGGAGAATGAGGAATGGCTTAATGGTTTGAAATCCTGGTGTACATCAAAGATACGTCACGTGCTTTGAACGGCAACGGTGTAAAGCAAGGACACTTGGTGGTTGTTTGCTATGCATTTTGTACTGAACGGCATGGTTATTTATCTTTGTATAGTTGACCTGATCGTTAAAAAAAGAAAATAGAAGACAGAAAATCATTTGCAATTAATGTCTCCTCTTTTGTTTATTGACTTTAAATACAGCTGACCGTTTTGCACTAAATTGCATATTCATTTTTGCATTATAGGCCACCAATATAGAGATGTATGTACAGTTGAAGTGTTTACTTTCAAATAGTTATACCTTTATGGGCTTATTTACAAGCCCCTTGCGCTACTTTTGCGTCATTTTTAACATGGGAAAAGTGACGTACGGGTGGCGCAAGGGGCTTGTAAATAAGCCCCTTAGGGGCATATTCTCAAGCCCCTATCGCCACGGGAACGTCACTTTTTCTGACGTTCCCGTGACGATAGGGTCAGCGCCTTAGTCACAAGGCAGCGTTAAGCCACTTAACGTGGCTTTAAGCCACGTTAAGTGGCTTAACGCTGCCTTGTGAATAAGGCCCACTTTCACGCTAAACTTAGCGTGAAAGGGGTGTGCAGTGGGTGTTGCGGTGGGCGTGCCACTGCAACACCCATTGAATTCGACGCTGCCACCTATTCTCAAGGGCGGCGTTAATAGGTGGCAGCGCCGAATCCTAAGACCAGGAAAATCCTGGTCTTAAGTAGGCGTAAACGAGGAGAAATGATTTATTTCTCCTGTTTTTGCTTTTTCCATGTGTGCTGCCTTTTGCAGCACACATGGAAAAAGCAAAATGCCATGGTTTGTTCATGTACAGGAAGGTGTCCCTTCCTGTACATGAACAAACCTTTAAAATGCCATTTTGTAACTTTCATGTGTGCCTCACGAAGCAGCACACATGAAAGTTACAAAATGGTATTTTGGTATTGTTTATGTGCAGGAAGGGGCACCTTCCTGTACATAAACAACTCTCCCCTGCACACAGACACCCTTGCACTCTGGTGCAAGGGTGCCAGCGTTGGCGCTAAGTTGTGAGACTTAGCGCCATCGCAGGGGGAAACGCCAGGCTGCACCACATTCTTGAGAATGGGGTGCAGCCTCGCGTTTCCGAAGTGGTGGTGAGAGGCGTTAAGCCAAGGAGGCTAACGCCTCTCACCGTCACTTCATTGAGAATATCCCCCAAAGTGTTGTTGAGAGGCATGTGGCAGTGAAAGAAGTAACACAGGTCATGTAGTCCCACGCTTGGACGTGCCTGCAGAGAACGACACAATTTAGCTTTCAGTTACACAGGCAGGAGTCAGTTTAGAGTCAGTATCACAGAAGAGACCCATCTGTCGTTTTAGCTAGCTGTGCCCCTCAGACACACTGTCACTGAGAGAATCTAAGTTATAAAGTCCTCATTACATCACACACGTACAGCGAGCCAAGGTAAAGGCCGGCAGACAAATGATCTTTGTATACAAGATACAACACACCGCTCTTCATAAACAACCAAACGACAAATCACTTCCCTCACAGCCTCTAAACACAACTTCACTCACAACCTCACTCATCCATTCCTCAACATTCTCACGCATAGACTATGCAGACATAAATCACAGCGAACACCCTGCACTCTGTCAAACATGTCGCAACGCTTAAAACACTGACATGATGCACATTGGACACTGGCATATACAACACCCAATCTATGCGCAATCATACATGGTATATGTTGGGGGCTAAAAACATACTCTAAACCACAAACACAAATCTCAAACTGCACGTACCTTGCCACACACAGGCCTCTTTGCAGAACAGCAGACATACAGGGTCAGTCACACGTGTGCACGACCATGTGGTGCACACATCCAAGACCACATGCAATTAACTAATGACATTTGTACTTGTAAAGCGCACTTATTCCCCCAAAGGGGTGTCCTGGCGCTGTACGCATACCGCTGTGGAACCCTTCCTGGCTTTTCCCTGTGAAATGTCCACTCCTGGGCACCCCCAGGGTGAAGCCAGGCATCCCAGCGCTGTTGGGGCCGTTGTGGAGATTAAGCAAGCTATTGCCCAGAGTTGCAGAGTGGGACCCATGATCAGAATAGGCACCGAGGCGAGAATTATCAGGTCCGAGGAAATTGAGCACAAGACCCGCCGAGGCGGGAATTGAACCCTGGTCCCGGGCCAGATCTCTGCATCAGGGTCTGCCGCTCTAACCATTGAGCCACACTTCTCAGACACTCAGCAGATATCCACCAGTAGTCCATTAGAGATGCAAACACCTCCCACCAAAAGCTACACGCTCCATAAGGCACTGATTAACATCACATGATTACCACCATGTGTGGTAGAATGGCGTAAACACTACACCAGTATCGTCACCCCGTGTAATATGCTGGGCACGTGCCTCCCAAAAAAGCAAACATACAACCAGAACGAAATAAAACACCTCAAACTCCCTAACACCCAGGGACAAACTTCCCTGACAACCATTTTCCACAGAACACTGACACCCACACATAAATAGAATCAACACAGAGCGAACTGAACACCATAAAGGTCATAACATCCTCCTGCATTTTGTGTCTACGTCATCGAAGGTAAGCCTGCATACCCGTAAGCATGACACGCCTCCCCTGACATCTGCTACCTCAAAGCACTAGTGGGATGTGTTCTGTGTGTCGACGTCATCAAGCTCACCCTTCAAACTATATAGCCTTAATTCAGTAGCACTCCCTACATGTCTAGCCTTGACAGCATTAATCACACACCTCTCCCTTAATGCATTCAGTTGCAGACATCATGCACATGAACAAGCAGCCAGCAAAAAACAGTTCAGACTGGCAGGAGTGATAGAACTCTCTCACAACCAAGCACTAGGAAAACTTTAAACCCTGGAAGACACATCATAAAATGACTTCACTCTCATCAAGTTGCCATTTTTCTAACGGACACCAATTCCCTCTTATGTCGTAACATGCATGCATGCACATTTTTAGCAGGTTATTTGAAAAGCAATAGTTACCAAACACAACTAGTTCGTACAGAGGCAATAGAACAGACCTGTAGTTTTCTTTAAAATACACACATTCACTATACAAAAGTCTAGAGGGCCACTAAAACAACAAAACACGTTTTTGCATAATGCACTCGACTTCGACTAAATATATTTCAAGAAAAATACATTTGTAGAGAAGAGCCATTTTCAGGTAGCTACCATGGCAACAATAACTCTTGCAGCAAGTACATTTGAATTTCAATAAGAAACAAACCCTGAAAACTTCACAATTGATCCGCATAGCTGTCAAGATTTCTTTGTCCATAAGCATGACATTTCCATGTTTTTAGTGTGCTTGTGTGTGCCACTGCAATGCCTCAGGTGTGACATTTCGAGTGTCACTTTTTCAGCAACACAGATATTTCCCTATGATAGGGTGAATATCAGAATGTAGCAATTATGGACAATGTTATGGTCTACAATTGGTCTTAGAAATAAGGCCCAGAACATAAGCTGCTGTTGGCCAAAACGCCAGTATTACCCAAAGCGGTGTTGTGACGTATATTGTACGGCATCTTAGAGTACAGTGGGGCAGATTTACAAGCCCCTTGCGCCACTTTTGCGTCATTTTTCCCATGTTAAAAATGACGCAAAAGTGGTGCAAGGGGCTTGTAAATCTGCCCCAGTGTCTCTTCCCTTGACAGTCTATTAGGCATGTCTCTCAGACTGTCCCATGGATCAGTATCTGTGTTGGTGTCCTCACTGTATAACTGGGTAGTCTCTGAGCCTCTGGTTGGCAGCTTCGCCGGAGGTGTGATCTCACACTATATTGTGCTGTGTTTAAAGCTGGACTGTTGAGAAACATCTTAGCCTGTCCTGGAGAGCAGTCTGTCCTTCTGATCTCCCTTTGCCATGTGTAGTGTCTGAACCCATTCTGTGAAGCAGTTGCTGAATAAGTTGTAAATAATTTCGTCTGTGTCGAAGTGTATCCCAGCCTGTACTGTGGGGCATTCTCACAGTCTTTCGTGGGCAGAAGTACTGTCTTGAGGTGTGATGTCAGTCTCTAGTGTGCTGTTTCATAGACTCCTGGGGAGCAGCCCTTCTTGAGATCTCTTCCTAGCTCATGCAGTCTCACAGCCTGTCTGAAGAGCAGTCTCTCCTTGAGTTGTAGGTAATCTCAGGCTGTGTGTTCGCTGCTTGGCAGCAAGAGTTAGGAAGCCAAAGCAATAAAGGAGAAAAACAGCCATTTGCAGAATGCATTCTATTCCAAATGTACATTTGTCAGGACCAGATTTGTACATTTGTGTCTCCCTGTCCTGTAGTGACCAGATTAATACAGAAAAGAAAAGAGACGATGCCAGCATAATTTTTAATAAAAATGAAAGAAGTATCACTAATAATAATGATGATGATTCTCCAACTAAGACAGGTTCGTGGTCATGAGGACACAAATTCCTAAAAATTATTTTCATGTTTGAAATCCAGAATGTATGACTGCTTGAGAATGAAGAATCCTATCTGTGCCACCTTAAATGCTGCCTGAGCCTACAGGATGTTTTGTTCAGGAAGGGAAATCATTCAAATAATGCTCTATGCATTAGTGACAATAGTTTCTGTATGCCATGCCACCAAGCACCTAGCATCAGGCGTCAGTGGACTTAGCTTCATCCCAGTCATGCACCGGCCCCTATAACCATGTTCCTGGGCAGAATAAGGTATTTCCCAGCCCTGCACCCTAACATGAGTTGTATGTACAGTTTGAGGTCTCTTCCAGCCCTGAACCAACGCCACACCATCCACTGTGTACGCAGTCTGGTGCCTTGTACCCAGCAAACTCAAGCAGGTTCTCTTCAGTAAGTAAGGCATGCTCAGCCCTGTATCATGACAGAAGCTGTGTGTGCAGACAGAGGTCTCCCCCAGCTCTGCACCAGAGCTGTATTATATAAGAGATAAAGTACTTCCTGTCGTACAATATAAGGATATTGCAAGTCACAGAGGAGTTCCATAACCATATAGACGAACAAGGCCGAAGGCCAAGTTCCTTTATAAAGTTATTATGGGCGGGCGGAACTGGCAGAGTTTTACTTCCCGGAATTCCGCAGAGTTACTCTGCAAGATTCTGCGGAGTTCTGCCCACCCTAAAGCCGGGCCCTTTGCTGCACACCCCTGTTGACTCTTCACGTTCCCACCATCCCAGAGGGGAGCAGGAAGACAGATACAGTGCATTAAAGAGCAGACAGGTTGGAGACAGCGCGCCTTTTACCCAAATTCGCAGACATCTGGTAGATGGAACATCACTCAGAGGTAATAAAGGCGCGCTGGTGCTCATGTGATGAACTGCCTTAAGCATTCACAAATGATGGGAATTAACCTCTCATCTGTGGACCCCTGCCCCATTTACGGTGGGGGCCTTAGATCACTGCTAATTCGATGGTCCTGTGACAGGAATTCCACTGTATTAGGAACTTGTCCAAGATGCCGCAAGCTGTGCGCGCCTAAATTGACATGAATTGTTGTTAGACAGAGAACCTTTCCAGTGTGCTTTTCTCTCGGGCGGGTTTCAATGACGTTTGAAGAAAGCAATGCTGTAGAATGATGAGACAAATTAGGAAACCCAAATATTTAAAAAAAATATGTTGACGTCCCACTCTGGTGTCCTGTGATGTTTTGAGTGGGTCTGTAACAAGTCTATTGTGTTTTTTGCTACCTTGGTGAGGGCTAACAAAGCACACTTGAACCCATTGTTTCGCTTACCTCAAAAGATGCCTCTAATTCTTCTACCACCGTATTTCCTGCGTTTCTGGGACTGGGCAGATTGGACATTAGACCCGCAGGAGGCAGAACTCTGGTGGCGGTACACCGGTGGCCTGAGCTGTAAACATCCCGCTCAGAGAATCCATGTTCTATCTGTATTACAAGGCCTAGCAAGCTTTTACCAGAGCAACGCCTCCCCCCCCCCCACCGACACAGTAACACAGCTTCATGTATCAAAGTGTGCAGGTCACATATTTATTTCTGATTTGCTACTCAGTTTTAGTTTTGACAGTAGAAAGCACCTGTAAAAGTTGGTTTTAAAAGAGGAGACACCTATTATGGCTGAGAGAAATATGAAGAAGCCATGAAGAGTGACCACCTGGTTTAGCGGTATACAGTAAAAGGGGAGAGATAGATTTCCTGCAACAGGCGATGAGTGGGCAGACATACCCAATGGCACCAGAGGAGTCTTATCTCAGAGTGGGTAAGTAGTAATCGCAAGCGGTGTGAGAACTAAAGCTCTCTGCTACCCACTTCGGGATAGGTGATCACGCAGATTCAGACAGCTTGCCAGTGCCACAGATGGACATTGGCTTTTCTGGAGAACCCCTGAACTGAGTCATGATGATGGGGGATTCCCTGCTATCCTTTAGGTCTGTTTTTGCTCATTTATTCTGCCGACGGAGCGATGGAATTTATTAGTAATTCTGCATTACAAGAGCAATGCAGCATTACTAAATTCCTTAAATTCCGCTGATTGAATAAAAAATTCCTCCCACCCCTAAAGGTTATGAAACTCCAAGGTGATTTACAATATCCTTATCATGTACGCCAGGGGGTACTTTATCCCATATAATACATGGTCACACCATCACCTTTCCCACAAACCAATTAAAATTTTGGTGCGTACCACTTTCAAATGAAAGAGCAAGAATGTTTGCAAACATGAATAATAAAAAAAACCTCTATTGCAAAATTAAACACATAAAAAACCTGTTAGATATTTGTTCCAAACAGATATTTGAAACAGTTCAGTGTAAGTCAGTTAAAAGAAGAAAAAAAAGCTGCCATAGCTCAGGAAGTGTAGAAACAGGCAGAAAGATTCTAGCTTGTCTCTATCTAAGGAGTGCAAAAATTCTTAGATATTATCTCTGCTTGTCATTGTAAACTGTTAAAATGGAGTAGAAAAAGGAAAAGCAGCGTTCTGTTTGTTGCTTTAAACAGCTGCTTTAATTATGTTCTGTGACCTGATCTGCCTTTCTCCTCAGCAGCTGGTCCTGGTAGCAGGCATTATGACATCAGAACTCGACTGTAATAACCTTATAATAGTCGAGCTCTGATGTCTTTTCTTTATAATCGGCGGACTTGGTGCGTCACAAGACGTCAATTATAAAGAAATTAGTGACTGCCGTTTATACAGAGATTACAGAGTCCCTTGTATTGTATAGCTACTGACTTCTCACACCTTTGCACTCACTGTTGTTTTTGCTACTTGTCTGAATTGAATTGAATTAAAAACTTATATAGCGCAAAAACTGCCACCCTACGGGTATCCTGGCGCTTTGATTGAAAATAGCCACTGTAACAGCAGAACCAATTGTCAGTGGGGGGATCTAGTGTTCACCCCTTGGAAATAGCCAAGTTTTCAGACTCTGGATGGTTGTCAGCAGGCTTCAAGAGCATGGAGCATTTCTCACCAGCCGTGATGCTGCTATGGACCGTCTCAGACCTCAGTGTTTGAACACAAGCTGTAGCACCACACGCCTGAGCAGCAATGATGGGAGAGTTGCACCATGAATTTGGATGCTGCTGAGCCCACTCTCCCGTCTCAGGCTAGAGCTCAGCGAGGCACTCCACTGTCCTTGTGAAGCAGAAGCCCTCTCCATCAGAGCTCCAAGCTGCAGCTAACAAGCACATGCTGCTCTCTGGTGAAGGAGTGTGAGAAATCCTCTGAACAGAGGCAGTGGCATGTCTGGGCAAATGGTGTGTGATCCTGTAATATAATTACTGAACGTGTCAACCAAGACCTAAAAAGACTAATGCAGTCTGCTAGGGCAGTGGGGACAGAACCTCATATTCAACCAGAAAGACAGCAATTCTGAATGAACACAATACAGGAGAGATAAGCTGGCATGCGTGGCAAATTTCAGACCTTATGGTAATGTGAAGATTAAATTAAAATGTGTCAGTTGAACCTTGGCAAGACTCTAGCCATGCTTTAATTAAATGTTGACCATGTTTTTTTAATATGCAGGTCCCACATACAGTCTCAAGTTGAACAAACTCTATTGTGAATTTCAAGAGCACTACTAGGTCCGAACAAGGACTCAGTTCATCCGAAGTTTTCAGTGTTTAGACAAAGTCCATTTTCAGTGTCCATGAAGCTCGCATACATTCACAATTCCTAGCCTTTCATCAGTTGTTACAAATGTCTTAGCGCAGCAACAAGGCTTGAAACAGAAATATCGAGAAAATGTGTAACAATCAAGGATGTAGTCTTGTAGGTTATAAAAGATGTAGGTTTATTAGGTTTAGATCAGGTCAATCAGTGTCTCTAAACACAGCTGGACCAGGGACTTCACACCCTCTACTGCATCCACTCTCACGGCAGGACCAGAGACTCCAAACCCTCTACTGCACTTACACAACACATAATAGGACCAGGGACCACATACCCTCTACTTCATTTATACAACTCACAACAGGACCAGGGACTTCATACCCTCTACTGCATCAACTTAAATAATGGCAGGACCAGGGACCTCTAGCCCCCTGCTGCATCTACTTAACTAATGGCAGGAACAGGGACCACATACCCTCTACTGCACTCTCACAACTGTCAACAGCATTGGGGTGTAACCATGTACCCCCACCACATACAAATACAAACATGGCCTTGGACACTGTCCCGATACCTTTAACCCCTTAGGAATGGTGGAACCTTGGGCTAAACACATGCCCCTACACCCTTAACCCCGCAGGAAGGATGGAACCTTGGGCTAAACACTTGCCCCTATACCCTTAACTCCTTAGGAAGGGTGGTAAAAATTACACATCACATCAATGTCACTCAACCAACACGGTCACACTCTAGGACCAACAAGTCACAACATGGTCACTTTTTAGGACCACCATATCACCATACTTACACTCCCTCTTCTGCATACCCAGCATGACTGGGAAGAGAAGTAAGCATGGGATTAAAAACAAATACTGAGGTAACCCGTCAAGAAACCCCCACTCCAGTGAGCGACTTCTCACCCGACATCTAGCCCAGAATACTAACAATAAGACCAACCAGAACAGTTCAATTCCTCCCCAGTTGCCACAAGTGGTTCAGCAGTTGCAGTTCAGTGCATTCAAAACAGCTCCGGTATCCGCCCCACGTAGTAACCTCTCTCCTCAGCTTCAAATGCTTGGGCCTCCACAGCCACAAAGTGAGGTAGTAGTGATGAGATAATCATTCTTCCTCAAAATGTGAAAGTCACTCACCACTGGACAAAATCCCAGAGAAAATTCGACAAAGTCTCACCACCATAACAGGGAGCTGCTGTAATCTTATCTCTTTCCACTAAAGCGGAGCAGCAATTTCCACTGAAATTTCCAATGCCCCCAGGGAATGGTAGTCAAAACGCGATCCGGTGCTGGCATAAGATACGGATCTTACTGTTGTGGTGAGAAAATTTATAGGTAAACAATGCCAAATGGATGCTCGTGGCTTTACAGCCCCTCGAGCTTTGCTCCCCGAGCTGCTTTGAAATTTAAACACACTGTCCATAATGCCAAAAGTCACACAGCTCGAGCCAGCGTCTAAACACAGGTAAAACTCACCAGATTTATAACATTCCTGACGTCCACCATACACGTTCTGCAGTAGAAACCCTTCCTTAGTGATCTCCACGAAGGTTAATTTCATGCTGCCAGTTTGCTCACTTCATAACTTGCCACTTTATTTGTATCACAGCACTGCCTGTTTACTCCCCTCTGGCATGACTAGTCAAACCGTGAAGTCTTCTTGTACATACCAACTTCAATCTTGTTGACAACATAGTCCTTTCAACTCAGCAGCCACCCTCTAGATCTGCTGCACAATTTATATTGGCCTGTGAAAATGCCCTGAACTGCAGGCTGTCAGGTGTAAATGGACACTGGTACGGCTACCAGGAGCAATCCTTCCTCACAGGCTTCTTACAGGCTTCAATCTCTTTTGTTTTGTAATCCACTTATTTTCTTCAGCAGTTCCACAAGTTTCTTGTTAGTTTCTTGTTCCTCATGCGTAGTTTCTTTTCCGCTCGTTGCCAATGTTACAATCAAGGATGTGGTCTTGGAGGTTATAAAAAATGTAGGTTTTTTAGGTTTAGATCGGGTTACAGGTAACTCATGTAAAGCAACACCAGGAGCAGCATCCTGCTGCTCAGCCCTTCACACCTCAACTGTCCACTCATCTAAGCACATACACTCTTAACATTCCAACCATCCAATGACCTCACTCACTGGCTGAGCAGCAGGGACTTGGAACTCTGGGGAGGATGCATAGTAACCAAAATGTACTTTAGCAATTTTGATATCGACAATCCTATAACCCAAAGAGGCTGAAGTGCACTGGCAATATATAAACCAGCACAAGGGTAAGTGTAGGGAATTCCTCCTCTTAGACAGCGCAGCATAGTCCATGAGCAGATTGACAGAAGTTACTAGGATAAGGTTGAACACTAGCACTAGAAAGGGAGAGGCCCACATCAGGCAACAAGCTGCATTTTTAATATGCAGTCCAGCTCATATGCTAGACAACAACACACCCTTGATTACATATAATCCACTAGACATAACTGAAGAGCACCCTAATAGCACAGAACAAAGGTGCGGCGGTGGAGAAACCCCTACGACTGTACCATACACAATCTTTTCCACAAAGACAAAGCACCATAAAAGTGCATAGCCTCATCTGACGACCTATCATACTGCGAGCTCCATTCACACACCTTTGTCCTTAGCTCCTGTGAAAGCTTTTTTTCAATTTTCTTCAGGCCTTACTCCTCATATATCCTGCAGTGCTGCTTCCGGAGTGGTTCTCCTGACCCACCTGTGCCTCTCTCACTGACAGACCAGCAGCAGCCATAATAAGGCCGAGCTATAAGCATCACAGAAGAACTGCACGAGGAGCGATGGTTCTTGATTAGCTCAACTCCTATGTACGATTGACTGAGTGAATAGAGAATCCTTGAATTGCTCCACTGGTCCCCATGGGAAGGATTCAGGCACTATTTTAATTGGTTCACCGTTATTATAAACCAGATCTATGTATAGATCCCCGACTCTGTATTATTAACATTTTATATTGAATATGAATTTTAGAGGCTATGAGATAATGTTTTACTTTTATGATGGAAATCACTCATTCGGTTTGGGTTAAATCGAGGCACTTGGCACTTTAATAAGGTACATTGTATAGGTGATCTGAATAATGGACTATCATTGATTCTATCTATTGTTAATTACGTTTTTTTAAATTTAGTGTACATGTTGATTGTTTTAACTATTTTATGCTTAATTATTATGGCTTTAATCAACTATACAATAAATGCTCAGTTAAGTTAAGAATAGTGACAGTGTGTGAGCCAAGTCCAGGGAACACAGATAAAGGCAAAAAACGTCAAGGTGCAACGATACAACATTGGAGTCTAGATTTAAAATTCAGATTGCAATTGTAAGCCTTGTGGTGGTGGATACAGAGTTTCAAGTTCGGTTGCTAGAAGGAAAAAATGCCAGAAGCTACTGGTAGTATGGCAGGGAGTGATAAAGAGTTGGTGGCATCTTAGCAGCTGTAAAGAACACGCATTATAATAAATAATGCCAAAAATGTTTGTGAAAAACCAAAAATAGGGTAAGTAAAATCAGTGTGATGTATGAGCAATTATAGATGTGAAACAGTGCAGTGTGCAGAATACTGTAATAAAATAGAAAAAAAGCAACAAACCTGAAGGAGGAGATGATGTTGAGCTGGATTTGGCAGTCAACAATGTAAAAGACCACTAAGAGGTTGAGGGGGATGAGTAGAAATCAGTTTAACTTAGTTGGAGTCTGTCTCAATGCGTTACTTGTGCCTTAAGCCCATCTGGTAGTCGTGTAGGAGGTTGTTTGCACTGATTTTTAAGTGGGTGAGAACACCCTTTGTCATGTTCTTCAAAGGAAGGGGAGATGGGTAATGGAACAGTAGTGTGCAACATCAGTGTGATCCATGTTGCTTGCTTCAGAAGGGTCAGGTAATGTTCGCTCTTGAGTGAGTCAGGAAAGGAGCCTTGGATATCACATAGGCATTGATAATGTGGTGTGATGGTGTTGGTGCTGTTGTCTTTTATTATGAATGGTGTCATTTTCATATAAAGTTGCTCTTATCAATTGGAGTAAGTTGACCAGATTGTCAGTAGAGAATGCATTGTAGATGGTCTATGCAGATGCTTGGCTAGGAGTCACGTTAGTGTTAATGTCTGGTCAAGAACTCATTGATGGCTGTATATTTCTCTTTGGAGTATAGCTAGTGTGGGGAGCATGCTGTATTTTATAGTTTTGAAGAGTGCATTGCTCCCATTGGTGACTTAATTGACGGAGGAGGCATAATATACTTCTTGACTGTTATGATGAACTGTGTTTGGGTGGTGCTTCCATTGTTAGCAGATTTCTTTTTTTGCGGATAGATCGTGCTTTTGCCATGCAGTACCAGAGGACAGAAGGCTTTGGTTTTTGACAGCAAAGTTTGAAAGCCGAAATGGGTGTCTGTTGCTGACTGGAGAACATGATTGAAATTGTGGAGGAGAGCCTCAATATTGATGTTGGGGTGAGAAGTGATTGCTATGTTGGAGAAAATTTGAGGTAGTGTAGTGGAGAGGACGTTGTTGAAGGGCCAGGGGGTTGTTGCACTGGCTTCTATTGTCTGTGAAGGGCTCATCAGGTGTGGAGAAGGTCAAATTATGTGGTTGTGTGGCTGGTCTGGTCCACCAATGCTGGAGATTGGGAGATCAGTTTTGGCATATCAATGCTGATAAAGTCAAAGGAGTTCTGTTGTGTGTGATATTTGTGTTCCTTAACAGGTTGTTAAGGGTGACATTGATGGGTTTATTTAAAGTGCCAGAGGTTATGAACGGTGATGAGTTCTGAGGTGTTTTGCTGTATGCAGACTGCAGATTGTGTGTTTATTAGCATGAGGTGTTCTGTGTGTTGTAGAAAAGTGTGCTTTCGGTGGTTAGGGGGATGTTGATACAGTTGGATGCGATGTATATGCTTGTTTGGCATGAGTGTTTGAATGTTTTGCACTGGTATGTGATGGTAGGCAAGGTTTATTACATGTGGGGAGGTTTGGGCACTGCTTTTCAATGTGTTGTGGAGTGATTCGGAACAAGAGGTCCTTACCAGGCACTAGTAGGTATAGGGCGGTATAGGAATGCATAGTAAGTAATGGGTTCAAAGGATCGGAGACAAGCAGAAAGCTGTGATATGCTTAAAGTAGAGATGGGATGAAATTGAAGGCTCAATGGATAAGTCTCCCAGGTAGTCTCTACCTTCTTTGTGGTTGTCTTCTGATTCAGAGTTGGTGAAGATCCCTCCCCCGACCGAGGACATGGCACCAGTAATGCCACTAGCCCCAGCTCTGCCCCCAGGACCTCCTCCTAGCGCTTAGTCTTTGGGGTCTTTTCAGTGCCGCCTCAGTACCATATGCTGCTTCAGTTTCCACTTTGCGTACATATACTGCCTTCTTTCTCAATGCCATGTTTAAGATGTTCAGGCAGCAGCGGTCCCCTCTGGTGTGTAGGGGCACCATTCAAGTTCTAACCAGCGGGTCCTTCCATGGTACCATGTATGCCCTCTGTGGTGCGAACACTAGGACTCCATTTGGCAGAACCCCTCTGGTGCCTCTGCTGACGTCTCCCATGAGGCCTCCAACGGCGATTACGGTGCCAACGCCAGTGCCTCAGATTCTAGGTCCAGTGGGCACTTTTGGAGATTAGCCTTTACTGAAATCTCAAGAGATTGTACATAGGTGCAGGAGAGAAGCTCAACACCTGATGGAGGAGCAGCAGTTTAGGAAAGATCAAGCAAAGGGAGAATGGGAACAATATTGGCACACAAAGCTCAACATCCATCGGTCAGAATCTGACCCCATCGACATGCCTGAGATGGTCAACCACGGCACAGATGATAGCAGTAAGACCGCTAACTTAATGGCCCTCCCCCATCCACTGACATTGCTTACTATTTGGCCTCATCCTCCTTAGGTGGCATTGTTCCACTCTGTCAAACGCAAAGGAGTAGAGGGCCTAGGTCTCCCATTGCCCAAAATGAATATCAAAGCTAACTTTCTGACAGAGGTGTTGCAGCGTTCTGTGCAGTCTTCTGAATCACTATGGCCTTTTAATGAGGCTCTTTTAGACCCAGTGATGGCAGCCAGGGAAAAAACCTGCTTCTACCCAATAGGTTGGTGGCTAGAATTTATAGCCTTTCTCGAGGGAACCCTGCATTCCTTTCATTTCATCCATCTCGAGAGAGCTTGGTGGTATAGTCCTTGTGCTGTCCAAAGCAAGTTTCCTGAGCTGGACACAGCTGACTCTATGACAAGAGCTATGGGTGCTTCAGCTGCCCTATTCAGCACTCCTGATTGAGATCATCAGAGTTCCCAAATGATATCCAGGTGACCTCGATAGAGCTTTCCTTTGATGGAAGCAAGATGTTTGGTAACAAAGTGAACTCTGCTTCAGAAAGATTTAAAGAAAGTAGAGCAATGGTCCATTCTCTTGGTTTTCCATCTTCTCAGATGATTACCACCAACACTGGAACATTTGTGACTATGCTAGAGGGTTTAATGTTCAGCTGCATCATGCCACACAACCTCAGCAACAATCTCAGAATCGACTTCTGAAGCAGTACAGAGGCAGGGTCAACAAATCCCAAACAGGAAGCTTCCTCCTCTTCTTTTCCTCTTCCTCCCTCATATTGCCAAGAAACGAGCTCTAGTTCGATCTTCTTGGAGCATGTGTGGCCCATTGGAGGATGGATGTTCTCCTTTCTACTGGCCTGTGAGGTCAAACCTTTGGACTGGTGGGTCCTTCAAATTCTCGAAATGGGGTTTTGCCTTACCCTTCCAGCAGGTACCGTCCCAGACCTCTCCCCCATAGTTCCTTCAAGCAGAAAATCATCTTTGCATACTGAAGCAGGAGGTGGCAGTCCTGCTGCAGAAAAGGATCTGTGGAGTTGGATCCAGTGCAAGAAATTGGGCAGGGGTGCTATTCTCTGTACTTCCTAGTTCTCAAAAAGGACAGTGATCTTTGCCCACAGTAGTCCTCAGGATCTTGAATTTGTACCTCCACAAAAGAAGTTCAAGATACTGTCCCGGGCTCAAGTTCTGCTGGACCTGGATGTGGGATACTTGTTGGTGTCCCTCTACTTGTAGGATGTGTATTTTCATGTACTGATTCTGCAATATCAGAGGAGGTACAAGTGTTTTCATGGTAGGTTCCACCTACTACCAGTTTGCGGTCTTCCCATTTGGGCTGGCATGGGCACCTCAGTCTTCAAGAATGTTAATGTTAATGGCACTTATAGAGCGCTAACTGTTACCTGAAGGTGTCCTGGCGCTATGTGAAGACCAACTGATGACTAAAGCGGTGTGGGTATTGACAAGATTAATTTGTAAAAAGCCATGTTTTTAAAGCCTTCCTAAAGGCCATAAGGTTGGTTATGCATCTCAGGTGTAGTGGGAGGGCGTTCCATGCTTTGGCCGCATTGGCTACAAAGCTTCTGCCACCCCAGTTGGCTTTTTTCACCAAGGGCACCACACCAATTTTGCATCTATGACCGCAGTGCTCTTTTTGGTGTATACCAGCGAAGGCGCTGTTTTAAAAAGTCTGGCCCGGTTCCCTGAAGGGCTTTAAAGACCAAACATAAAGCCTTGAACTGAGTGCGCTTTTTGACCGGCAGCCAGTGAAGTTTTTTTATTTTGGCTGAGATTGATGCAAACTTTGGTGTGCCTGTGAGGAGTCTGGCCGCAGCATTCTGCGGGATCTGTAGTTTGTTCATCGATCCTTCGTGGATCTTGAGATATAGACTGTTGCAATAGTCGAGTCTGGACATTATTAACGCAGTGACAACTGTTTGTTGCCTCGCCTTTGGGTAGTAGTGGCATCATTTTTTTGCAAGTTCTGAGGATATATGATATCGATGAAGCCACAGTGTTCACCTGGTCCCTGAAACTAAGTTTATCATCAATCCACACTCCCAGGTTCTTCACCTTCCTAATAGGAGTGGGGAGCTGGACCTAAAGCCTCCGGCCAACAATCGGGGTCCAGAAGTTGAGATTGTTACCGAAAACACAACCTCCGTTTTACCGGAGTTGAGTTTTAAGCAATTTTGGGCCATCCATACACCCACAGCATTCATGCAGTCCTGCAACCTGGACGCAGTTTCCTGGATCACTTCTGGCTGTATAGCCACCACAATTCTGGGTGTCATCTGCGTAGGAAGTCAGAGTGAAGCCAAAGGATTCAATTAGGGGAGCCAGTGAGGACACATAAATATTAAAGAGCGTCGGGCTTAATGACGACCCCTGCGGCACTCCACAGCGTAGAGAGAATAATTCTGCTTCGAATTCGTCCAGGGCCACCGTTTACGTTCTGTCAGAGAGAAAGGATTTAAGTAGTTTCCAGGCATTGCCCTTGACTCCTATCTCATCCAACCGGTCCATCAGCAAGGCATGATGGACCGTATCAAATGCCGCTGAAAGATCCAACATGATCAATGCGGCCTTACCTCCCTGGTCAAGAATGGTCCTAATCTCTTCTGTGGATTTGAGGAGCGCAGTTTCCGTGCTGTGACCCTCTCTGAAACCATACTGAGTTGGGTTCAGCGCCTGAGATTCTTGCAGAAACTGGTTGAGTTGAGCGTTCATATTTCTCTCTATAATTTTTGCCGGGAGTGGTAGCCTGGATATAGGTCTAAAGTTGTTTGGATCTTTAGCGTCCAAACTGGGTTTCTTCAGCAGAGGCAGAATGGATGCCTGTTTCCAGTCTCTAGGGAAGTATCCTTCCAGGTACATTGTGTTTATGATGGAAGTCAGTTTTCGTGACACTGGCTCTGCAGCTAGTTTTACTATGGCTATCGGGCATGGATCATACGGGGAGCCTGACTTCACTTTCGCAAGTAGATTGAGAGTGTCCGATTCCATTAAAAGGGCGAATCTATCCAATTGGTGGGCATCATTTCTTTCTCTCTTCAGGCCAGTTGTAATATCGATCGTTGTTTTGGTTGAGGAGTCCGAAAAACTTAAGAAAATAGCATTAACTTTATCAAAAAAGAATTTGGCCACTTTGTTGCACAGCTCTTGACTAGCTGGGATGGTGGGAGAGCTTGGGTGGGCTAAGGTATTTACTATTTTAAAGAGCTCTTTAGGGGAGTTTTTAGCAGAGTTAATTCTATTAGTAAAATACTCTTGTTTGGTTCTTTGAAGCAGCTGTTTGTAGAAAGCAAGACTTAATTTATATTCCTTTTTATCCTTTTCCTTGTATTCCTTCCTCCAGTTTCTTTCCAGGTGCTTACATACCAATTTTTGGTCCCTCAGCTCCTGAGAGTACCAGGGAGCGGAAGGCTGCTGCCTAGTGTGGCGAAGGAGTTTTTTGGGAGCTAACTTGTTCCCTGCTGCTTCTAGCCACTTTGTATAGGACCTGGTTGCCTCGTCCAGATCTCTAGGTATTGTGGTAAGAGTCAAGGTTAACAGTTCATGTAACTCATCGGCTTCTACCTTGTTCCAAGCTCTTTTTTCTGAATATTTTGTTGGTAGTTTCAAAAACGTGCAGTCAGGCATGGTGAGCTCAAAAAATACTGCCATATGGTCCAGCCAGACTAGGGGAAGAAGGCTCGTAAATAACAACTGTGAATTATTGGAGAAAATGCCATCTAGAGTGTGACCACCTGTCACCAGTTGCTCTAGATTTCCGCCCTTCATCAGGTCCAGCAGGCTGACGGTGTCTGGATTAGAGAGTGACTCAAGATGGAAGTTAAACTCTCCTAGTATTGTGTGGGAATTGGTGCTAATCCCATTTTCCAGTATACTGCCTACTTGTGTTAAAAATCGTCCTCTCGGGCCCGGAGGCCTATATATGAGGGTGCCTCTAAAGGTGTAATGGTGTGAGAGATAAAAACAGAACTCTAATGCTTCACATTCATCATTGACTATAGGGTTAAAAGATGCCGTGATAGAATTGTGGTAAATAACTGCTAGTCCCCCCCCTTTCGTCTGTACCCTGTTCAACGTATAGCAGAGATAATCGGAAGGTGTGGCTTTAACTAAGTCCGGACCGGAAGCCTCGTCCGTCCATGTTTCCGTGATGAATGCAATAATTATCTTCTCATCCTCAATAACGGAGGAACATTCAATGCTGTGCTTGACCAGAGACCTTGCATTGAAAAGGGCACAGTTCCGAACAGTGAAGGAGGCGTCCTTTCCTATCGTTGTTTGCTGACTTTTTAAGGCAGCCACTGGATGAAACAATAGTTCTGGTAATTTGGTGTTGCACCCCGGACAAATCATTTGAGCTTGAGGGGGCCTATAGTCAGGTCGAAAACCACAGCAATTCTGGATTGAGTTGATGGGATTTAGGTGTTTCAAACTTCTGCTAGAGTAGTGTATAGTTTTAACCGTACCTGATGTACATTGTGCAGGGGGGCTGGCGCTGAGCGCGGAACGAGCGCAGACGGGTGCAGACGGGCTTGCCTTTGGCGCGCCTTAATGACAGTGGTAGTGTCATGCCTCAGGAGGTCGGAACGCCTCCCAGTGTTTCAATACTTGGGTGATTCGCTGCTCAAAGCCAGTTCCCCACAGAGAGTGTTGCTTCATTTCAAAACAACAGTGTCCTCATTATTTTGCCTGAGATTTTCTATCAACGTCCCCAAGTATCACTTAGATCCGTCTCATCACCCAATGTTCAAAGGGGCAATAGTGAACACATCGCTTTGAGATTCCTCTCCTACCCAGAGAGTCTCAGACATTCAAGTTATGATTCAGGTTTTTTTGGGAGGGCTCTCGCATTCCAGTCCTCATGGTGCTGCGCCTACTAGGTCTTCTACCTTCTGGCACCCTTCGGGTCACATAGGCACATTGGCACACGAGGGCTCTCCAACCTGGTGCCTCTGCATGCAGTGAATCCATCATGTTAACCTGCTCAAACTGAAGGTGATTCAGCTGGTGCTCAAGGCCTAGCTCCCTTAGCATTGCTGTCAGTCTGTCCAGATCATGATGGGCAATACAATGGCGATGTGGTATGTCAGTAAGCAGAGAGGAGAGGAGTGGTTTTTCACCTGTTTTAGGAAGCATTGAGACTATGGGAATGGGTGCATCAGAATGAAATATGGCTAATCGCCAACCATCTGGCCAGTTTACTGAACATCAGGTGCGACACCCTAAGTCATGTCATCCAGTGAACGACAAGCGGTGATTCCATCCAGTGGTGCTTCAAAAATTATTTACTCTGGGGTGGATTTCTTTGCCAGTCAGGCCAGTACCCATTTCTAGCAGTTCTGTGCCCCGCATCTTCTTCTGCCGGAAGGCTTGGGAGAGGTATATTGTTTGAGGTGGAACTTTCCACTTAATTACATGTTACCTCCCGTACTTATGATTTCTCCAGTCCTGACCTAATATTCGTCATGAGAGGGCCCTAGTTACCCTTTTGTCCCAGACTGGCCAATAAGGAACTTCATCCACAACAAAATCCTGGCCAACTCCACCAACTCCAAGGAACCTTTCAGTGTCATTCAAGAATTCACCATCCCACGCAGCGAAGCCACAGACATCACCCCATCCCAAGACCTCTGCGACAAGCTTGGAACCTATTTCCACCTCAAGATCAAAAACCTCTACGACAACTTCATCAACCATCCACCAGGCGCCACAGACGGCCTCCCGCCCCCCAGAAACAACAGCTAGCCCACCATCTCCAACTGGACACCGATCACGGCCGGAGACACCGCCTCGACCATGAAAAGCATCCACTCGGGTGCCCCCACCGACCCCTGCCCCCATCACATCTACCACAGAGCCGCGGCCGCCATCGCACCCGAACTACAACTCACCATCAACACCACTCTTCAAAACAGGCACCTTCCCAGACGACTGGAAGCGCGCAGAAGTCAGACCCCTGCTCAAGAAGCCCACAGCTGACCCCACCGACCTCAAGAACTATCGGCCCATCTCGCTCCTCCCTTCGCAGCCAAAGTTGCAGAGAAAACAGTCAACAGGAAACTGACACGATTCATTGAAGAGAACGCCATCCTCGACCCGTCCCAATCCGGATTCCGAAGCAACCACAGCACAGAGACCGCTCTACTCGCAGCCACAGACGACATCCGCACCCTCCTGGACCAAGGCCACTCCACAGCGCTCATCCTACTCGACCTATCAGCAGCCTTCGACACCGTCTCCCACCACACACTAGTCACCAGACTACACGACGCAGGCATACAAGGAACAGCCCTGGACTAGATCCGATCATTCCTCACCAGAAGAAGCCAAAGGATCAGACTCCCACCCTTCCTCTCCGACCCCACGAAAATCACCTGCGGAGTCCCACAGGGTTCATCACTGAGCCCCACCCTCTTCAACATCTACATGGCCCCCCTCACAGCCATCGTCCGACAACACGGCCTCAACATCGTATCCTACGCCGACGATACCCAGCTCATCCTCTCCCTCACCAAAGACCCCACCACTGCCAAACTCAACTTCCAGAAATTAATGCAAGACGTCGCAGTCTGGATGACCAACAGCTGCCTGAAGCTCAACGCCGAGAAGACAGAAGTCCTCGTCCTCGGTACCACCCCTTCTGCATGGGACAGCACCTGGTGGCCGACCGCCCTCGGAAGCCCACCTACCCCCTCAGACCACGCCAAGAACCTCGGCATCGTACTCGACTCATCACTCACCATGAACCGACAGGTCAACGCCATCACCTCCAGCTGCTTCAACACCCTCCGTATCCTCCGCAAGACCTTCAAGTGGATCCCCCCTGAGTCAAGGAAGACAGTCACCCACGCACTCATCACCAGCAGACTGGACTATGGAAACGCACTCTACGCCGGCATCAACAAGTCCCTACTCCGCAAACTCCAGACAATACAGAACACCGCCGCCAGACTCGGGTCCCTCGGCATCCCCGACACGAACACATCAGCCAACACCTACGAAGTCTCCACTGGCTCCCGTGGAGAAAAGAGTCACTTTCAAAATCCTCACTCACGCCTACAAATGCCTACACAACAACGGACCCAAATACCTCAACGACAGAATCAACTTCCACGTACCCAAAAGAAACCTCCGATCTTCCAACCTCGCACTGGCCGAAACCCCGCTTATCCACACAGCCAGAGCAGGCGGAAGATCCTTCTCTCACATTGCAGCCAAAACCTGGAACGAGCTACCGGCAGACATCAGACGCGCCCCCTCCCTGAACACCTTCAGGAAGACCCTCAAGACCTGGCTCTTTGGCTAAACAGATCTGCAGACCCCCCCCCCCCAGCGCCTTGAGACCCTCACAGGTGAGTAGCGCGCTTACAATTCCCTGATTGATAAGGGTGTTGTAAGCATATATACTGCACCTCTCCCTGTGCCCCTGATTTGACTGCCGCTCCAGGTGGACCCCTACTCCAGTCAGGCTCTGTCCTCCAACCGCCAGAGCCTCCACCTTCATGCATGGAGATTTAATAGGGGCACCTAAGTTCTTTCCAACTGCCACAAGAGGCGGTTGATGGCATTTGGTCTGCATGTTCACCTTCCACCAAGAAGGTCTATTCTTGAAGGTCGGATTGATTTGTTGCCTGGTGCACTGAAAAATGTGGACCCATGGAGGCTCACCTATCAGACGTCCTTCAGTTTGCACTCCCATTAGCTCAGCAGGGTTGTGCAGTGGGCACCATTAAGGGCTACAGTGCAGACATGTCGTTATTTCTCTGCCTTCCAGACCAGCCTTCCCTTTTAAGTCTCCCACCTTGATAAGATTTTTGAAGAGACTGACAAATTTGTTTATGCCTATGACATTTGGGATTTGAACTTGCTATTAACTTTTTTGAAGGGTTCTCCATCCGAGCCCCTTCATAGTTGGAAATTAAGATTATTTACATTTAAAACTTTTACTTCGCGAGACGAGCCAGCGAGTTTCAATCACTGAGCATCCGTCCCCCATAGACATGATTTTTCCGAAACAAGTTGGTTGCTCAAACCAGAGCTGCTTTCCTTTCAAAGGTGGTGACCCCTCTCCATCTGTGGCAATCCATTACCTTTCCTTCCTTTTACCTCCTGCTGCATCCTACTAAAAGGAGGATAGATTACACAGCTGAACAATAAAAGAGCAGTTTGTTATTAAATTAACCACATTAAGGAGACCAGGCCTGAGGACTAGTTCTTTGTGGGGTCTTCAGGCAGCAAGAGGGCAAGGCAGACCAGAGGATAACCTTATTCCTTATTTATAATTCTGTGCGTCAAGGTGTTTTACGCCAAAGAAAGAGCTGCCTTGGGGAATATGAGCCCATTTATTCAGGGCAATGTCTTCTATGTAAGCTTTTGCCAGGGGTGTCCACTTGACTAAGATCTGTTAGGAGGCTACACAGCTTTCTCACACCTTTGCCAAACATTATTGTTTTGAATTGCAGGTGAGAAGGGATGGCCATTTCACACGTACAGTGCTGCAGGATTTCCTTAAATAACCATACCTTCAGACCAAACTTCAGACCCACCTTCTAGTGAGGTACTGCTTTGTAATCTCTTTGAGAGGTGAGGAATCTGAAAATAGAAGTATCCATTAGAAGAAAAAGTTACTTACTCTCTGTAACAATCCTAATGGGGGATACTCTATCTACCTGCCGATTCCTCACCTATCCCACCCACTTTCCTATTCTGAAGGATGATTAAAGTAAGAAAAAAAAAAAAGGTTCCAGTTAGGTTGTTGCACTGCACTGTCACAAATTGATGTCTTTTTCCATCTCGTCATTGCCTCGGAGGGCACAGAAAAAGGGGACGAGGAACTGATATCAGGGTGCCAAGGTGGACACATTATGATTCCACTGACATGCCCGTGGCATTGCTTCTGGCGAGACCACCCCCTACCAGCATTAAAGAGCTACTAAAGGTTTCCAGGACCCCTCTGACTCCTGGGCTTTCAAGAGTTCACAAATCTGCAGTTGGTAGACTATCCACCAGAAAGACCAGTAGCAAAGGTAAATAACATTTCCATGATAACATTTCTCATGCCCTTGTATTAAGCCATTGAGACACTGTTGTGAGTTTTTGATCAAGTGTTAAGGTCTTCTCATATTACAATGCTAGCAAACTTATCTGCCCTCACTGTATGATTTTTCAACTATGCAGAGAATTATTTAAGCATAATTTGCTAATGTGTGCTGTATTAGAATTGTTTTGTGTACACATGGTTTATTTTGAGTAAGAAAGTTTTCGGAATATATTTTTTTGTAAATTGCAGGTGGATATTTGGTCTCTTGGTATAATGGTGATAGAAATGATAGATGGCGAACCCCCATACTTCAATGAACCACCACTTCAAGCTATGCGCAGGATCCGAGATAATTTACCCCCAAGAGTTAAAGATGTACACAAGGTTTGTTTTGCTTGTATTTCACATATTATTTCTCTAAATGTATGGATGGCATCTCCTCAATGGATTTATAACATAATGAAATGGCACATAATTATCGTGCTGTTGTGTGAGGTGGACAATTTCAGCTCTGTTCAACATCCAGGTTTTTTAACCACAACCTGATATTTCATCTTCATCAGTTATGTAAGACCATCCATTTTTGTTTAGAGATATAACAGATTAGTTAGTTTCTGGAGAAAAAAATAAATTAGAGAAATGTAAAAACGTATATAATACAGAACATGCAATCGGAATTGGCTTACCCTATGGAAACCAAGAATCCCCATTTCATCTGGGAAGCTATATGTACCTACAGACTATAATCCATAAATGTGATTCTCAGTTTTAGTGATCACATAAAGGTTTCTTTGTTATGCCTCTAACCACAATTGGATCAACTATAAAATGCAGTTTCTGAAATTGATGTCTCTTCTGACTTCAGTTTTATACTTGGAAGAAATGAACTAACGATGGCAGCATTATTTTGCGTATGTGTCCAAGAACGAAGGTAGAGCTTTTGGCGACTGAATCTCCCTGTTCGTAGGTTGTCACTGATTGCCTTTAACACATCTTTAAAGCTCCCTGTCACATGAATCCTCAGATGAATAATTAAGTCTTCAGTGCAGGCCAGGAAAATCTTTTTGGTAAAGCAAAGCGATTGCAAAACCTGTCAGGAATTGAGATTTTTGCAGACTGTGGCTTCCCCATTGAATCCAACAATCTTAGATCAGTCAAAGGAAGGCATATTCCTGGCCCAGAAGTGAGGCATATTTTTAATTTGACCCTGGGGATGACCCTTCTGGGACTCTAACACCCCACATGGCCCAGGCGGTCAGGGTAACCCTACCCTGCCCCCATGTACCTTATATTATTTGATTTTCAGGACACGGGGACTAAGTCCTGTATTGGCGGCAGCAACATTTTTGTTCAGGTTGCAGCTAGCCAACCAGAGCATGAGCCCCTATTGTACTCGCAAGAGCAATGTAGCTGACAGGGAAAAAAAGCCCCCTCGGCCCATCAGTTTGCTCTATTTCTAAACTTTCATGCCTGCTGGACTCCTGCAAGTCTTCCACATACCTAATCATCCAGATATCTATACATTTTGAAGCTTGAATTCTCAAAACCTACTAAACAGATTTACACCAAATCACAAAGAGCACACTTTCTGGATAAAGAACTAGCTTTCTACCAAAGTTGGTGTAATTGCCGATCAGCCGGTTTTTTTCTGTATCACTGTTCAAATATCCCCATGGAAATTGCATGAGGACATTGTGTTTGGTATCCCCCCTTTTCTCAGCCCTGCTTGACAGATCACCCCAAAACTTCCCAAGAAGGAGCTGAGGTGGATGAACGTTTAAAAAAAAAAAAAAAAATGTTTTGTGAAGATTTGTCAAATAATGGCAAATTTATTTGCAAAACAAAAAAAACAATTTCCTATGATAACTAGGTCCTAACTATAACTACACAGTTGCGACCGCCATTTTGTAATACATGTGTGTTTGTGTGTGTGTGTGTGTGTGAATATGTATATATTACACAGTGGCAGTCATCACTATGTATTTAGTTAGCTCAGAGTTTTTATAGGAAGAGTGGGTTTTATTTTGCTAATAACTTTAATGCCCTGTGACAAATCTTCGTGGCACTTTCCCCCCCCAAAAAATTTAGCCACCTCGGCTCCTTCTCGAAAGTTTTGCTGCAATCCATCTAGAGGAGGCAAAGGAAAAGGGGGGCCCAAAACATTTATTCCCATTTTTCTTCTCATAGGAAACTTTGGTCTCTGATAAGGAAGAAAGAGCTGGACGGAATTGCACCAAATTTGGCAGAATGTTAGCACTGTAGTCTGAAAACGTGCTTTTTGCAATTTGGTGTATATCCCTTCAGCCATTGTCGAGAAATTAGCATTTAAAGAAGTGCTCAGGTTGGGCTTGAAGTAGTTAAAAAGTTAGGTATATCTGCACAGTTGTTCCCCTGTTAGTCACGCAGTACAAAATAAAAAAATAGGAACTTCTGATTGACCAAGAGAGTCTTTTCTCCTGAAGGCCATTTCTTTACTGCAGGACCGGTCCTGGTACCAAGCAATCTGATTGGTTGACTGCATCTCAGAAGAAAATGTTGCAGTCACTATTAAAGTTGGGGACTCGTTCCCTTGTCCTGAAAACCTTTTTTAAAAATTGGTATAAGGGGGCAGGGTAGGGATGCCTTCACTTACAGGTAGTTATGAGGGGGTCCCAGAGGGAACTATCCCCAGGACCAAAATATATAAAAAAAAATCATTCCACAGGATCAAGTGTGGCCCTCCTGTGAGGTAGCTTCACTGAGTAAACTTGCATAGTATCATGGAGGTAAAGCTTGCAAAAAATCTTTGAAAAAAAGGAAAGAAAATTCAGGTTGGGTGTTCTCGTTGGGTTGGGTGCAGGGCCTGCATCCAATTTACTGCTGTGCACAGCTGTGTGCATCAGGGGTTGGGGGACTGCAGCAGAGTTGGCTGTAGGGCATGGCCGGAGGACAGGCATTGCGGCCAGTACCACACAGCACACAGTCAAAGGGCGTGCTCAGCAAGGGATTGGGTGTCAATGGGAGTGGGGCACAGGGCATGGCCTGAGGCCGGGCCCTGCGGTGAACCCCCTGCACAGCGGGACTGTTGGCTGACTATAACTAATAAAACCCAGAGATTCACTGGAAAACCAAAGGTTAAAGTGATGTTATAGTTAGCTATGGTAATCAGATCTTACCTCGCATAAAAAAACAAAAGTCTCTGGAAAAAACTAAGTTTAAAATGTTTTAAAAAATATTATTTAAAAACAAAAAAACATACTGAAATTCCCAAGTAATAGTTAACTGAGCTAACTATAGCTTGCGCCCCTGCCATTCACTGCTTATGACCTCACATATTACATCACTCATGACAAGTTAAATGAAATAATTTATGACATAATGGATGCCATATCAAATTACATCATTGAAAACATCACTAACAACGTTAAACTTTCATTGTGACAGCATCCTATAGGGTTTGTGGACTTGAAGTAATTCTTACCTGTGACCAATTTTTCATTCACTTTAATGGGATTACCCTCTTATAGAGTTCACTTGACCCGCAATTGTAAGTCAAGGGGTTTACAGTTATGAATTTGCAACTGAAAAGACACCTTTTGCTAGGCCCTATTGGCAACTGTCCATAGTTTGGTAAAACACACTGCACACATTCCTGAGATGGGCACAATGGCATACAGTCCGAGAGCCATGTTTACAATGCTAGTATTAGATAAACCCCCTGTAACTAATATTAGATAAACCCCCCTACATTCTGCATTATTCAACAATATGCAATGCCTCTGAATCTTCTGGAAATAAACATCCACATATTATAAATGTCCTTGCTACTCAAAATGTGTCTGTCTTAATACTATTTAGCGCTGGTTCATGTCCAGATATCTACTGGTGTGGGCTCTATTGTCCACAGGAGCTTTGGCCATTCTCACAATTCCTTTTGGACCAATCTTTGTCTTTAAGCCAAACCTACTTTGAAACATACCTCTGCAACCCACATCAGGTGCATTTATCCTTTACCTTATTTAACATGACCAGGTTGAAGTCCCAGAGTTGACTCAACATCCTGTGATTCTGGGCAAATTACTTAAGCTTCCAGGGCCAAACAAAAAAACAATTCTGAACTGTGTTATGTGACCTGCTGCTCATGTAAAGCATGTGATGCCTTTGGGCCACATTTGCACTATATAAACTACAAAAAAAACACACAGAGTAATACTTGTGTCTCAACTTTAGAGATTTTTTAAATGGTGCGCCTTATCTGCACAATCTCACTTGCCTCTAGGGCTTAGACTATTTTTATGCTGTGGACCCACATATACATAAATTCACAATTAAGTACGTCTGGTGCAATGAGGTTCATAGGGCTAGAGGCTAGTATCCTGCCTAGAGATATGCCCTTTCAGAACTAGTGAGTTGGTGTGTGAAGTGGTGACGTTGTTTCTCTGGGAGGAGTCCTTTTTAAGGACGAGAACCCTCACTCACCCAAGGGTGACATGCTTCATCATTGGGTCCCCAACTCACACCCAGACTACGAGGTCCGTGGTGTGGGCTACAACTCCCACAGTGGGAGGAGCAGAGGTGTTTTAGGTGAGTGATGGAAATAGAGTCAGTGAGGGACAGAGTGCATTCAGAGATTATGATGTGTTGTGTAGGTTAAAACTACTTCCAGCGGGCCAAAATAGTTTTATTCAGTAGGTCCAGAGGAGTAGGATTAAAAAGAGGACTGGGGTTTTTTTTTTAAACAAAAATTCCCCTCTTGGTGGTCGTGGTCAATATGTTTCTGCCCATCAGTGGACCCCAGAAGGGGTTCCAGGGCATTCATCAGGACCTTGCATGGTTAAGTCACTCTGTTAAATGTGCTCATATGAAGCCAAAACTCAAAAGATAATTATTCTTTATACTGGCCCGTCAAATATCGAGAAAGCCAGGTCGGTGGCCCGAATATGTGGAGGGTCCACCGACATTCTAGGAAAATAGAAAGAAAGGAGAAAAAACAACAAATAAACAGATAACCATTTCATTCTCACACCATGTGTGTTCAATTAGGAAAGGGTGCAATGCGAGTCACAAGCTGTAATTAGCTCAGTAAATTATAACTTGTGAATTTCAGTGTTTCTTTTGTTTTTAAATATTAGTTTTCTGTTAGTTCAACACCTCACTATAACTGCACTTTAACCTTTGTTTTTTAAGTGAATATATGTATACATATGCTTATATATAAATATATATGTGAGTCTGTGTGTATAAACTGTGTGTGTGTGTGTGTGTGCCAATGGAGACGGCAGATAAACTGGACCAATGGAAACTGCAGATCAGCTGTATAAGCCATTGTTATCAGCATGAATAAGATGCAGACTCTTGCCAAAAGCCAGTAGAAATCATTCAAAAAACATTTATTGCTAGAATTATATAATACATGTCTGCATTTGGTTTACTGGAAAATGATAGTTTATCATTTTATTATTCTAAAAAAAAAGTTCATGTAATAGTGGGATTTATACATAAAAGGTATTGCTAATTTAAATACATAAGAAGTGTTCCTGTAGCAAAACAGCCAGATCTACCAACAAGTGTTTATGACTGTCACTCAAAACAAAATAATTTGGGCAATAATTAATTTCTGTTTTTAGAAAAGTGAATGTTGTCCATTCACCTGTTCTTAGTAAACATGGGCAAAGTATTGGAAGAACATAAATACTAAAAAAGAAAAAGGGAGAAAGCTAGAGAGAAAAAAGAAGCTGATTTTGATTTCATACAACTTTAATGGTTGTGAATGTGTGGTTCAACTTTCTGAACTGATTCACACTGTACTTTAATGCTATTTTGAATGTATTTGAATGATGTTTGACCCCATTTAATTCTTTAGTGAGTTTACCATTTTTACCCCATACCTTTTTACATCCTACCACCTATTTGTCCCAAGTGTGTTCCATTTTTACTTTATTAAATTGATATTTTTAGGTACTTTATATATTTTACAATATTATTAATTGGTTTGATATTTACATACACCACATACACGTTTGCTGGGGACCACTTTGCTGCATAGGCCATGCTGCCAAGGATAATCTAAAGTTCTCCATACAGAAAACTGGCTATCTCTGTGAGTTTCGTACTTGAGCCTCGTGGAAATGCAGTTACTGCTCGCATCAACCATTTGTCCCATCAGGGGACAATGTCTAATCCTCTACAGGAGGACCCACTTATAGGAGATAGTCACCTAATTTCTCCCAGCATGAGTTCCACGTTGAAAATTCAGTAGGATATTTCAGAATATATTACATTCAAATTCTATAATACTCTACGTTTTGTCCAGAAAAGTTGAAAGAACATTGTTGTACTCACTAATGGGGCTTTAAGGCTTCCATGTTCAGGGGTCATTCCTTTGGTATTTTGCATTGACAAAAAGGACAGGAGGGCTAAGAACCATTTAACCTAATCTGTTTCATAATGCTGTTAGGACACATTCAGGTCAAGGTAGTGACCACCTATATTTTCCTGACATTTTAAAGTATGATTATTGTGTAGTTGTGTTCACTTCTCTATTGCTGCTCATAGCATCACACCCTGTGTACTCATCCATCAGTACTGCTGTCTTGAAGTGTTAACCTTACACAAGATGACCCTCTCAAACCACCCTTTCCATGTATATTGTCACTACAGAAGAGGAGCCCAACAGGACAGCTATTATATTCTTTCCTAGCCTCTCGTGGGCTAGTAACTTTACAGGATAGGTTTGAGAATGATAAAATGCTTATTGGAGAACTCATTAGTATTATGTTATATTGAGAATGAAAGGAAAGACACATCTTTTCTACTTTGGAAATATAGGAAATATACTCTGGACTATACTGTGTGATAACATCTAACAAATTCTTGCTAGTTCATATAGTTCCCATCCTTAAGAAACTTGCTATTCAGAGTCAGAAACAATTTGCTCAGAACATACCCTTTTATGTTATTTCAAAGGGGATGATGGACGAAGCGTTCGAGCAAATCAAACACTCACCCCCAGTCAACTGATCTGAGTTTAATCCATCATCATTCTTTAGCTCACTCCACCACCCCAGTTCAGACATGGCCATATGCAAATCAGTCTGACCCTGTGCCTCATGGGAACAGTCCAGCCCGAACTGCCAAGCCATGTCTTCCCTGGACCGGAAACAAGCATCCTGGGACCGGTTTCGGGTTCATAACCCTCATCAGCCAGGCTATCTTGAATCCAGTGGCAAAGTGAGCAAGGGACCCAAGTCTGTGCATACCCTGCCAACTTATGGCGAACAAAGCGATACCAAAGGGGATGATGGACGGAGCGTTAGAGCAAATCAAACACTCACCCCCAGTCAACTGATCTGGGTTTAATCCATCATCATTCTTTAGCTCACTCCACCCTCCAGTTCAGACATGGCCATATGCAAATCAGTATGACCCTGTGCCTCATGGGAACAGTCCAGCCCGAACTGCCAAGCCATGTCTTCCCTGGACCGGAAACAAGCATCCTGGGACCGGTTTCGGGTTCATAACCCTCATCAGCCAGGCTATCTTGAATCCAGTGGCAAAGTGAGCAAGGGACCCACGTCTGGGCATACCCTGCCAACTTATGGCGAACAAAGCGATACCAAAGGGGATGATGGACGGAGCGTTAGAGCAAATCAAACACTCACCCCCAGTCAACTGATCTGGGTTTAATCCATCATCATTCTTTAGCTCACTCCACCAGCCCAGTTCAGACATGGCCATATGCAAATCAGTCTGACCCTGTGCCTCATGGGAACAGTCCAGCCCGAACTGCCAAGCCATGTCTTCCCTGGACCAGAAACAAGCATCCTGGGACCGGTTTCGGGTTCAAACCCTCATCAGCCAGGCTATCTTGAATCCAGTGGCAAAGTGAGCAAGGGACCCACGTCTGGGTCTGGCTTGGCAGTTCGGGCTGGACTGTTCCCATGAGGCACAGGGTCAAGACTGATTTGCATATGGCTGGGTTCAAACTGGAATGGCATGGTGAGCAAAAACGATGGATTTAGGCCCAGATCTCTGTACTGGGGTGAATGTATGACATTGTTCTGCATTCTGTCCATCAACTGTTGTTTTTGCATTTGTCACCCCGAGTGGGACGGGTATGCCCAGACGTGGGTCCCGTGCTCTCCATGCCACTGGAATCAAGCTATCCTGGCTGAAGAGGGGTGAAACCCCGAAACCGGTCCTAGGATACTTGTTTCCAGTCCAGGGAGGACCTGGCTTGGCAGTTCGGGCTGGACTGTTCCCATGAGGCACAGGGTCAAGACTGATTTGCATATGGCTGGGTTCAAACTGGAATGGCATGGTGAGCAAAAAAACGATGGATTTAGGCCCAGATCTCTGTACTGGGGTGAATGTATGACATTGTTCTGCATTCTGTCCATCAACTGTTGTTTTTGCATTTGTCACCCCGAGTGGGACGGGTATGCCCAGACGTGGGTCCCGTGCTCTCCATGCCACTAGAATCAAGCTATCCTGGCTGAAGAGGGTGAAACCCCGAAACCGGTCCTAGGATGCTTGTTTCCAGTCCGGGGAGGACCTGGCTTGGCAGTTCGGGCTGGACTGTTCCCATGAGGCACAGGGTCAAGACTGATTTGCATATGGCTGGGTTCAAACTGGAATGGCATGGTGAGCAAAAAAACGATGGATTTAGGCCCAGATCTCTGTACTGGGGTGAATGTATGACATTGTTCTGCATTCTGTCCATCAACTGTTGTTTTTGCTTTTATGTTATTTAGCAATGGAAGTTGGTCGAAGTTTGAAACACAGAAGCCTTGGGCTTTTCTGCGTTTGTTTGTGATATTTCAACCTTTGCATATACCTAGCTATGAGAGGAAAGTAGACACATACTCTGTTTTATGGAAATCAGGATTGACAGTGTTTGCAGTATGGCTGATTAATCTTTTGGTTTATGATCATGTTGTTTGCATTGCTTTATAATATTAACTTTTTTCTCATTTATTGCAAACTCCATGTGATACTACAGGTTTCCTCTGTACTACGGGGCTTTTTGGATTTGATGTTGGTAAGAGATCCTTCACAGAGAGCCACAGCGCAGGAGCTATTGAGACAACCATTCTTGAAAATGGCTGGCCCGCCTTCTTGTATTATACCACTCATGAGGCAGTACAGACACCACTGAGTGTTCACATGGAACAGAGGCAACCGGACGATCTCAGCTCAATGAGTGATTGAGTCACTAACCAGATGTCAAGGTGAATGAAGCAGTGTAGAGGTTTGCTTGGGTATCTGTGTACATACAGCGATATATTGTGTAAGCCTTATATAGCACAATAGTTTTTGGCAGATATTTTATAGTTTGTTCAGGAAAAAAAGAAATCAAGATACAAACTCTTTACAAGTTCATCAAAATTACTAGATAATAGCACACACAATGTTTCTCTTAAATTTTAATCAGAAGGTTATTGAATTGCATTTTTATTTACACTGAGATCTTTTTTCGGCAAAACACCTTTTGGCAATAGTAGCAATGTAATGTATTTTGAAAGAAATTTGTAATTTTCTGTAAACTAATTTTGATAATTTACAGTACTTTAGGGTTATGTAACATTTGTGATAGTCGGAGTATCAGGTGTAACTTGGCAAATGTTTGAACACAATATTTACTACTTTTGTATCCCTTTTGGAAAGAGAAAAGATCTGTGTCAACGTGCAGTATATCAACTTCAGAAAAAGTGCGTCAATTTTGCTTTCTTCTTCTATGAATCAACTGTAATTAAGTAAGCCATAGAAGTGATGGCACATGATACAACAGGTGCCCTAAATGGCAGAACGTCTGTCCAATTTCAAGAAAATAGTTACTATGAAGATAAACCAGTTATCTATAGCATTTTTTCCCGTGAACATTTGGATTTATATCATATTTAAAACATGATCAGGGGTCTAAGTTCAGTTGCAGAGTGTGTGTCGACTGTTCACATATTTATCCTTTTTCAGTTATGATCCAATGAATGTGGAAGCTAATGAGAGAATACAGGGTGTGTATATGTAATAGCATTGAGGAGATGTCTGTGACTGTACATCTTACTGTTACCATCCCCAACTCATGTAAATCCATACAAGAGATCATAGATGATAGACAACCGCAAGCAGCAGTTTTCTTATGTATGTATTGAAACCTCAGTGTCATAGTATTCATCGCCATTGTTTATGTCATGTGTGTAAATCTCAAATGGCAACAGTGGTCAAACGAAGAAGCGGGTATTGTCAAGATTATAATCATTTCAGAGGTATTTTCATGTAGAAAAAAGTCGTTATGCTGTTAAAACCTTTTTGAATGTTGATTCTATGTCAAAGAAGATGACTACTGAAAAACATGTTTGTGCTGCTTGTTGGATGAAATTGCATGTCAAGTGTAGTTCCCACAAGAAATAAACTCTATTTATTAATGAAAGCTGTGTTTTGTGTTTAATTAAGCCAGTGCATTTGAAAATTCAATGTATATGTTTCTGAATTTCTTAGGTATACTTTGGCATATTAATTCAAAATAAAGTAGTTGAAATAGAAGCAAACCATTAATAGTGATCATATTATTTATATTTGGTGTTATTGGTCCAATGAACAATGTGATAGCACAGATAGTAAACAGTAAATACCTCAGGCCGAGATTTACTAACAGTTAACGCAATACAGCAAGGCAAGGGAAATTGCTGCTCTGTGTTGCATGAATGGGAGAGAGCTGAATTGCGACATATTTAGAATGATATGATGCCATTCAGCGCTCTCTCTCTGCACTGGTGCACTTGTGGCTGCCTAGTGCCAATGCAGGCAGCCTTGGAAGGAATACTTCCACGCATAAAACAATCCTTAGAGACATATTCCTGTTTGTAAGCGTGCTGCAGAATGCAGCACATATGCAAAGAAGAAGTAACAAGGAGAAATAAAGATATTTCTGCTTGTTATGGCATGGTCAGGTAAGCAATGCAAAGGCAACTAGCTGGTGCCTTGAGTTACTTTGTAGGTTAAAATCATTTTCGCTTGGCTTTGTGAATGTCACTTAAGCAGTTGATTTGCCTTTCATTGACTTGTGTGACGCAAGGACATCACAAGTGCTTAGTAAATCTGGGCCTACAATATGTACAAATAATACATGTGTTAATCACTGGATATGGTTTCTATAGGTTTGTGAGCTTTTAGTGCACAAAATACAATGGTGTAAAATCCCATGTTTCACAGGAAACTGGAAAATATGGGAAAATGTTTCAGAGTTCCCTGTAAAATATGGATTTCATGCTTATAATGAGCCACCAAACCACTTTGCAGACCTTTACCATTATCAGTGCTAATATAATTATTCGGCATGGAGGAACAAATTATAAAGCAAGGTTATCTATAGTATGCAGTAAAAATGCAAATCATGCAGCACATTCTCTGGTAATAATTACATTAATTTGACCTACAAAGCACATTTTCTTATGCAGTCTGCAAATAAAGTGGCAAATTATGTGGCAGATGATGTAAATACAAAACTTTCTGGTAGACACTTCAGACACTGAATCACAATAACCCACTGACCTTCACCATTGTCCATTGTTCTATTAAATATATATTCTTGAAAGGTAAAAAGAACTATATTCTAATTCTAATTAGTCCCCATTGGTACATGCACTCTGGAGAAAACAGCTTTCTCAAGCTATTTATTGCAAAATAAACAGAGAATATAAAAATACATAATGGATAATGTTTAATATGTCTTATGTTGCCACATCGTGGTTCTGTTAACATTTATTGCTTTCGAGTGCATCTTCGAGCAACGGACAATTTTTTGGATATAAATTCCACACGGCCGGTCCTGGCCGGGAAGTTTGCAACGCCATGGAAAAATGATGGACTGCAGCGTGATACTGGAACCACGCGTATTGCAGGAAAACAAAGGTAATGGCATTTGAAACCGGACTTCCTTATCGTGACCCACTGGAGGGTAGAAAATAATGCCATAATCAATGAATTGTAAACAGAACCCACTGAAGGTTAATATTGCACGAGAGAGATAAACAAGTCCCGGGATGCAACATGACAAAATGCACTTGAGCAGGCCCACCTGGGGGCGTGAATTAGCATTTAAACAAGCTGACTTGAACTCTCTCGTAACTCTGCTTCAATCATTTGCACAAGCCCGTGAACAAGGAGAAAGTGTCTCCGAAACGCGTAGGGCTTTTATGTTTTGAAGGGAATGCCGGTTTCACTGAAATAAAGGACTCTGTGATAAATTATGGGGTTCTACTTTGCTCTCGGGTGCATCTTTGAGCAACGGACAATTTTTGGGATATATATATATATATATATCTTGATATACATTTGCCTAATTGAGAGCATTTTTCTTTTTGAGAATCAATACTTCAGATAACTACAAGGGACAGCTATTGGCATCTGCTTCACCCCCAGCTTTGCAAATGTTGCCTGGGCTGGTGGGAGGAGCAAGTGGTCTGGTCCACTGAACTAGAACTGTTGACTGATAAAAGGTGGTGATGTGGCTCAGGTACATTAACAATGTTTTTTAATTTGGAAAGGTGATGAATAATAATTGAAAGGGTTCCGTTTGACTTTGAACCGATTCAATTGACTTTACGATTCGCTATGAATTACAGCAAGAAGATCATAGCTTTTTTAGACTTAAGGCTGACATTAAATAAATCTGACTCTGGAAACAGAGCTATTTAGGAAATTCATGGCAGGCAATTGTATATTCCAGGCCAGGAATAACCTTTCCCCAAATTTTAGGTGAAGCATCCCCTATCGTGAATTTTATCAAGCAAAATGTAATTGTAGCTCGGAAGACGTTACATTGCAACACGTGATAACATGATACAAAGATTCATACAAAGGGGATATTCTAACAAGATGCTCAATGAAGCCAACGACAGGGCTGAAAAAGTGAGTAGAGAAATAATGTTGTATAGACCAAAACAGGCCAATAGAGATGGCCTGTTTTGCTCTTTATCCACTTTATTACTACATACACCAAACTGACGGGTAGGCTAAGGGGTATCTTACGTAAACGTTGGGATATCCTATTATAAGAGGAAACTATGAAGGATGCCATTGGCAAAGGTCCAGCCATAATCTTCAAACAATATACATCACTTAAGGGCAAATCGGTCCACAGTTTCATGAATCCCATGGAAACCAAATGGTTGAAACCCCCACCAGGTTTTCAAAGATGTGGCCATTGCAAAGCGAGTACATTTAGCCCAAGTGTCAAAGAATGTGAATTAATTTGGATTAAACAGAAGTGCTACATACCAAACATATCACTTGTAAAACCGATCATGTAGTGTATGCTATCACCTGCCCTTGTGGTAAATGGTATATTGGGAATACAATCTTAACTGTTAAGAAACGTATCCTTAAACGCATGAAGGCGATAACCAACTTTGATTCAAATTATAGCATGGCTCAGCACTTTAATGAGGCTCATGGAGGGGACTGGAGGGCACTGAGGATTTTTGTATTGATTGTGTTCCAAAAACTGCAAGAGGAGATGATAGTGTATTATCCATTCGAAGACTAGAGTCTAAGTACATTTTGGAGGCAGAATGTTTGGCCCTGAAGGGGCTGAACCTTGATGAGGAATTGTTCATACATCTGTGAAACCATTGAGGTGAATATAATAATCCCCCTGATCCTTCTGAATGAGTCTTAATGTAATAAGTATATATAGGTTTTTGAATAGGACTGAAGTGAGTTGTTTTTATTTTAGAGTGTATACTAATGAATGATAAACCAGTGATATACTATTTCTGAATTTTTCTTAGATAATCGATAACTAAATGGGATGATGAGCAGGAAGAGGATACTGTTGCAATTAATTTGTAAATTGCAAAAAATATCTGTGATTGACTAGCAGTGTTACTGGAGCCTACTTGAGCCCGAACGGTTATAAAATGTTATAAGATGTAAACCGCTGAGGATACTAGAGTCTGTAATGTTTCCATGTACATCATCCCCATGTAATGAAAGGTTTATCATTCATTTTTGAATGCTACTTAGCGCATTAGGGAATCCCTGCCCATTCCAGTAGATGATATGTAGACAAAGCAGATTTTGTAAATCTGAACACTGGAGAAAGTGATACGATGTAATATTGTATATTTGTAATTGATTGTCGGGTGTATCTATTTCATCATGTGTAAATTTGGGTGGTTTCACAAGAATGGGATAAATAGTCCTTTTTCTATGTTGCACATTTGGTAAGAGGTTCTAAATCTCACTTGTACTCATCATTGATCATGTGACCAAGACCCATGTGGGTCGAAACGCGTCAGGTTCTACGCTACATGGAATAACTGAGGCAGCAACTGCTTGGGAGTGGCTTGTGCTTTCTGTATCTCCTGAAAGGAGGAAAAGAAATTGTGTGCAATAAATATATATATATATATACAAATATATATATATATATCTCTTAGATTCCAATAAATATCTTTTATATTCCAATAATTAAAGCGATCACTAGGTGTCACAACAGAGAACCACTAACCTCTTAAGCCGGATACAGCGGGAACGATGGAAGATGTCAGATAACCCTATCCCCCGTATGGAACCACCTGCGAGTATCTATATACCCACTCCACAGGTCATACCACAATAGGGGAAAGGAAAAAAAAGGGACAAACGAAACAAAAAAGGTGCAGCTGCGATAACACTCAAGGGGGATGTCTTCGGGAGTTGTAGACCTCACTCCTACGATAGCCCCGTGTTCCCTGTATGTGCGACACAAGACAACATTCATGAAGTTCCCCCCCTTATGCCACCATAAATAATAATTTGCGAAGTGTAGTAACTTACATTCAATATTACCGCACGCCTCCATACACAAAAGGCACAAAAGATAAAAATAAAGAAAAGAAAACCAAGATGATTTCTCCTTACTAATACTCTGAAGGAGTTCTCTAGGTAGTCAAGCACTACTAATAGTAATCCATAAAGAAGTCAGTGAAGAGGTATTTATCTTGCCTGCAGATAATCCATAGTAGCCTTGAGTAAGTCCACTTGTCTTCAACAGAGAGTCCTTTTCTCTTTTACACGCGGTTCCGGCGTGCAGAGAGGCCACCATTCACAAAAGAAATAAAATATAAAAAATTATACTAATATCCCCAGCGCTCCGAGCCTCGTAACAACTCTGGGGATTATCACACATCCAAGGCGCTTAACTGGCGCCTTCTGGTATTAACTTCGATTTCTCCTGGGGAGCGTTAGTTTGTCGCGCTTTAGCTCCAGCGTGAGCAAATGTCTAAAGAGGAACGCGTTCCTGTGCGCGATCAGGGTCAAAGGAGTCAGGTTCAAGGAACAGGCAGGCGCGCAGCAGCGCGTGATGAGCAGAAAGCAGACTCCCTCTGCTAAATGAAGATCCCTTGAGTCGTCTGGAATTGAGGGCGTCTGAAGTGTCAGGCAACCGCTAAACGGCGGGTGATGCAGGAGCAGCTTATCAGCAGTGCATTTCTTCTCGAGTGACAAGAACCGTGTAAAGGGGAGGCAGGGCTTAAGTAGCGGAAACAGAGCCGGGACAGGCATGACCTCCCTAGGCTTTCTGGGAGATGTAGTCCCCATCATTCATACTTTCCATTCGTCTCTGAAATGTCTATGTGTAACCCCCCGCTCTACCTATGCCTAAACGTGACAGAACCCCCTTTCAACGACCGACGTCCCGGCGGTCCACCAGGCTTGGTGGGAAACCGGGAGTGGTAGCGCCGAAGGAGACCAGGGCAATGAAGATTGGCACTCGGTTCCCATGAGCGATCCTCGGGGCCATATCCCTCCCAATCTATGAGGTAGTGTACCCGTCCCCTGATAAGTTTGGAATCTAGGATGCTCTTAACCTCGTACTCTTCCTCCCCATCTATCTCCAAAGGCCTCGGTCTTACGGGTAGTCTGGTGCCAGGGAGGCAGGGTCGCAGGAGGGAAACATGAAACACAGGGTGGATTCGCCAAGCAGAGGGGAGTGTTAACCTCATGGCGACGGGGTTGATTATACTGTTGATTGGATAGGGACCCACAAATTTAGGCTGTAACCGTGTATTACCCTTAAGTTTCAAATGTTTAGTATTAAGCCATACCTTATCCCCTACCTTATAGGATGGTTCTTGTGATCTCTTTTTGTCTGCGTTTTGTTTATCGCGGTTTCTAGCCTCATCGAGATGTGTTTTGGCTGACTGTAACACTAGCTTGAGGTGTGCATGGTGTTCTTGGATTGATGGGTGCTTAGAGGCCACAGGCTGTTCGAACGGTAACATGTTGGGATGATATCCATTGAGGCAAAAGAAGGGGGAACATCCCAAGGAGGAATGGTTCGCATTGTTATACGCAAACTCCGCGGTCCATAAAAGCGTACTCCAGTCTTCGCCTTGTAGTAGTGTGAAACACCTCAGATACTGTTCTAAGGTTTGGTTTAACCTCTCAGTCTTGCCGTCTGTTTGAGGGTGGTAACTCGTAGATAGACGAGCGTCTATTTTCATGACAGCGCATAGTGCTTTCCAGAACCTCGACGTAAACTGGGATCCTCTGTGATAATGACCGAAGGAATTCCATGCAAACGCACTATGTGTCGTAAGAAAGATGCAGCCAGTTCTCCTGATGTAGGCAACTTGATCAGAGCGATGAAATGGCCCATCTTGGTCAAGTGATCGATAACTACGAGTATGGTGTCATGGCCAGAGCTAAGAGGCATTTCAACAATAAAGTCCATGGACACTGTATGCCAGGGTGCTGGAGGTATAGGCATGGGCCTGAGTAAACCGCTGGGCCGTTGGTGCTGCGCCTTGGCCTGAGTACAGACCGAACATTCCGAGATGTATTTCTCTGTGTCTTTCCGTAGTGATTCCCACCAAAAGTATCTAGACATTGTCTGAAGGGTTTTTTGTGTTCCCAAATGTCCCCCCAAGGTAGAATCGTGAATCCATTGTAAGGCCTGCTGTTGTAGTGGTCCTTCAGGGATGTACAGCCTTTCATCGTAATACAGCAGCTTGTCCACAGCGGATCGGTGTTGTGGTTCTTCCGTAACCCATGAGTCTTCATCTAGGTTTTCGATCTGTTTCTTTACGTCTTCCAGGAATTTATGAGTGGTTGTCAGCGCCAATATTTCCGTTGGGAAGGAAGCCTTCTGCAGTATTACAGGAGGTTCTTCAGCTGGGTCTGTGCCTTCTACAGGCAAAGGCGTAGGTCTCGAGAGTGCATCCGCTTTACCGTTCTGCGGTCCCGGTCGGTACTTGATCACGAAGTCAAAGTCTGAGAAGAACAGTGACCATCTGAGCTGCCGAGGGGTCAAGGCTCTAGCACTCTTCAAAAACAGAAGGTTCCGGTGGTCGGTGTATATTTCCACCGTGTGTCTGACCCCCATCAGGTGGTGTCTCCATTCCTCACAAGCTCTCTTGATCGCTAGTAGTTCTTTGTCTGTGATGCTGTAGTTCACCTCACAGTTTGACAGTTTCTTGGAGAAGAAGGCGACAGGATGGAGTTGGCCTGTGGCTGGGTGTCTTTGAGAAAGTATTCCTCCAATAGCGTAGTATGAGGCATCTGTTTCCACCACGAAGGGCTGAGAGGCATCAGGATGTCGTAACACCGGAGCACTGGTGAAACAGTTTTTTAGCGTTTGAAATGCCTTTTCTGCAGGTTCCGTCCAATGAAACACAGCTCCTTTCCGCAGTAGGTGTGTCAAGGGTTGTATTATTCTGGAAAACTCCTTGATAAACCTCCTATAGAAGTTTGCAAAGCCAAGGAAGCTCTGCAAGGCCTTCACACTGGAGGGGGACTCCCATTGTATGATGGCTTGTATTTTCTTTTGGTCCATGCAGAGGCCGTTGGGTCCGATAACATATCCCAAAAACTCCACTTCTGTGGTATGGAAAAAGCATTTCTCCAACTTAGCGTAGAGAGCGAACCGCTGTAGTCGTTCCAACACGGCGGACACATGAAGGATGTGTTCTTCTAAGGAAGCCGAGTAAACCAGAATGTCATCTATGTACACAATACACGACACATCCAACAATCCTCTTAGGACTTCGTCCATAAAATACTGGAATGCGGCGGGGGCGTTACAAAGGCCAAAGGGCATTACTCTATATTCGTACAGTCCGAACTTGGTACGGAAGGCCGTTTTCCATTCGTCCCTCGCCGCACCCGTACCAGATGGTAGGCTCCCCGGAGGTCCAATTTAGTGAATACCTTGGCTCCTTTCAGTTGATCCAGCAGAACAGGTATTAAGGGCAGAGGATACCTATTCTTTTTAGTCACTCTGTTGATCGCCCTATAATCGATGCAGGCCCTCAATCCCCCTTCGCGCTTCGGAGTGAAGAAAAGTGGCGAGGAAGCGGGGGAGGAGGAAGGACGAATAAAGCCGGTGGACAGCAGTTTCTCTAAGTATTGTTGTAGATAAGTGGTTTCAGCTTCAGTGAGGGCATATATACGACTGCATGGTATGCTGGCCCCAGGTTCTAGGTCAATCACACAATCATAAGCCCTGTGCGGGGCAGTTTGCTTGCTTCTTGTTCATTGAACACGGCGTGGTACTGCTTGTATTCTTCTGGTAGTGTAGTTACACAACACACACTCTGCGTATTACAACTACTAGCGAGTAATTCTGCTGGGTTCACCGGCTTGGGAGCTGTTTGGACCTTGTCTCTCGTGCAATGTTCTGCACAGTAGGAGGAACTCAGGCTAACTGTGCGCGCCGCCCACTGTACCAGGGGATCATGCTGTGTCAGCCAAGGCATGCCCAAAATGAGCGTAAAGTGAGGGGCGTCTATTAAATCGAATTGGATGTTTTCAAAATGATCCAGTCCGACCTGCATTCGAATCAGCTGGGTGTGAAAACGCACAGGGCCGGATGTCAACGCCGTACCATCCACTGCCTTCACCGGTTCCGGTATTTTCTTTCTTATACAGGGTACACCGATTTCTTGTGCGTATTTTTGGTCGATAAAGTTGCCAGTGGCCCCAGAATCTAGCAGGGCATGCACTAGGACGTGCCCTACCCCCGGTATTTCCAATGAAACGCATACATTCATGTGGGCCACTGAAGTTTGGACCGTGTTGGCCACTGCCGGACAGATCTCTTCATCTATTGGCCTCAAACAAGGGGTCTGTAGCTTGTTTGGGCACCTTAGTTTCCCGGATTTTTAGAATGGAATTCCACCACAGGCACGTTCTTGTTTCCTTTGTATTCTTTATACGTTGCCTTGGTTTTCGTCTTGCAATCCTTGATGAAATGCCCAGGTTTTCCGCAGTACATACATAACCGTTGTCTTCGCCTTCGTTCCCTCTCGTCTTGACTTAGCGGCCCTCGGATGCCACTTATTTGCATTGGCTCTACCCCATCGGTGGCCTGCGATGGCTCCTCCGCCATGAGAGTAGGTCGAGAATGTAGTAATCTAGAGTCTGTACGATGTTTGTCTCCCTTCCTCTCCTGGAGCCGATGGTCCAATTGCACTGTGAGATCGATGAGTTCGTCACAGGTAGCCGGCATATGCACAACCTGTGCCAATACATCCTTTAGTTCGCCTCTCAACCCTTGATAATATAAGGAAGTTCTTTTTCCATGGGCCAATTTGTTTCAGCGATGAGTCTGTTGAAAGAGGTGATGTACGTAAGCAGATCTTGTGTACCCTGCTTAAGTGTAATGAGTTCCCTGTCTAATGAGAGCTGGTGCGCCTTTCTATCGAACAGTTTGCGCATTTCTTCACAGAAAGTAGTAAAGTTGCGCAACACAGGATCATCTCTCTCTATAAGGGGGAAAGACCAACTAGCGGCGTTCCCGCCAAAGTAAGCCATCACAAATGCCGTCTTTGTCTGATCGTTTGGAAACACCGCAGGTTTGCACATGAAGTGCAGTTTACACTGCCCTAAAAAGATACCAAACTTTTTGGGGTCCCCAAAGAACCTTTCAGGAGGGGCTAAGGGCAACTGTGCGGGCTGAATTACCTGAATGGTGGACGTACCTGCTCCCCCGCCCTGGATCTGTGCCGACTGCCCCGTGTCTGTATCATGAGCTGCGGGTGGAGGTAGAGTCCAGTTCCTAATATACTGTCCCCCCGTGCCGCTGTAGGGCTTGTGCGGGATAAACCTGCCACTTCTCGCCTCAGGGTGCCCATCTCATTTCTTAGTTCTAAGTTTTCACCTCGAAAGGCATCCACCTCCATCCGCAATGCGGTCAATGTTTCCAACACTGAAGTAAGGACGGTGTTGGTGTCCATCGCTCAGGCTGTAGGTAACCGTGGGCTTGTCACTCTGTCACAACAGAGAACCACTAACCTCTTAAGCCGGATACAGCGGGAACGATGGAAGATGTCAGATAACCCTATCCCCCGTATGGAACCACCTGCGAGTATCTATATACCCACTCCACAGGTCATACCACAATAGGGGAAAGGAAAAAAAGGGACAAACGAAACAAAAAAGGTGCAGCTGCGATAACACTCAAGGGGGATGTCTTTGGGAGTTGTAGACCTCACTCCTACGATAGCCCCGTGTTCCCTGTATGTGCGACACAAGACAACATTCATGAAGTTCCCCCCTTATGCCACCATAAATAATAATTTGCGAAGTGTAGTAACTTACATTCAATATTACCGCACGCCTCCATACACAAAAAGGCACAAAAGATAAAAATAAAGAAAAGAAAACCAAGATGATTTCTCCTTACTAATACTCTGAAGGAGTTCTCTAGGTAGTCAAGCACTACTAATAGTAATCCATAAAGAAGTCAGTGAAGAGGTACTTATCTTGCCTGCAGATAATCCATAGTAGCCTTGAGTAAGTCCACTTGTCTTCAACAGAGAGTCCTTTTCTCTTTTACACGCGGTTCCTGCGTGCAGAGAGGCCACCATTCACAAAAGAAATAAAATATAAAAAATTATACTAATATCCCCAGCGCTCCGAGCCTCGTAACAACTCTGGGGATTATCACACATCCAAGGCGCTTAACTGGCGCCTTCTGGTATTAACTTCGATTTCTCCTGGGGGGCGTTAGTTTGTCGCGCTTTAGCTCCAGCGCGAGCAAATGTCTAAAGAGGAACGCGTTCCTGTGCGCGATCAGGGTCAAAGGAGTCAGGTTCAAGGAACAGGCAGGCGCGCAGCAGCGCGTGATGAGCAGAAAGCAGACTCCCTCTGCTAAATGAAGATCCCTTGAGTCGTCTGGAATTGAGGGCGTCTGAAGTGTCAGGCAACCGCTAAACGGCGGGTGATGCAGGAGCAGCTTATGAGCAGTGCATTTCTTCTCGAGTGACAAGCACCGTGTAAAGGGGAGGCAGGGCTTAAGTAGCGGAAACAGAGACGGGACAGGCACGACCTCCCTAGGCATTCTGGGAGATGTAGTCCCCATCATTCATACTTTCCATTCGTCTCTGAAATGTCTATGTGTAACCCCCCGCTCTACCTATGCCTAAACGTGACACTAGGAGTGTCAACTTGCACCAAAAGATGGTTTATGCAGTAACGCGTTTCGCTTGCAGAGCAAGCTTGTTCAACAATGTGTTCGGATTTTTAAATTCAATATTCACTGTGCTGTTCAGAGGTGAAAGGTAATGTGGGGCTGCAGGGCTTGGAATTGTGTCAGCCTCTGAACAGCACAGTGAATATTGAATTTTAAAAAACGGACTTGCAATTTGAGGCCCACTGGGGTAGTACATATTTTAAAGAAATCACTGAAAGGACAAAGAACCCACGGAGGGAATAATCTGCGCAAACACGCACTACAACTCCCTACATGCAAAAACTAATTGAACTCACCTGTGAGGCCCACCAAAGGGCAACCGTTCATAAGCATGCAGAGAGGAGAAAATGCGTGAGAGTGCTGCTGTGAACTGACAGTTTATGCCTATGATTAAGGGGCAGGAGCCCCGAAACGCGTCAGGCAAGGAAAAGAATATCTCTGGAATGCAAATGCTGGTTTTATTAATAAAGCTTCGGATTGAAGATTTCACTGTTGAATGGCGTCTTTGCTTCAGGGCAACTTGTTTGTTGGATATATATATATATAGCCATGCTGCGGCTCGATTCCTGGCACTTGCGGCACTCTCTGGTGGTGCGAGACGTGGACACGGCGGAGCCCAGCCGTTTGCAATATTCAACCGTTATTTCCTTTCAGAAAAAGTCCACTCGCACTCACGGGTAGCGTTTTCATCCAATTCCATTTATTTCATAGGCAGCAGCATTTTTTGGGGGACAAACCCAACAGCCCAACGCGTTTCGGTCTATCCAAGACCTTGATCACGGGTACAAAGCGCCGCCATTCAGTTCCTATTATGTATTACACATTTCATTGCGTCACATCCCTCTCAGCACGCGCTTTGCATTGTGGTGATTGTGGTAATTTGTTTCAAAAACAACTCGAGAAATTTTAGTGAAATATGTGAGTGAATTAAATAAATGTGACTATATAATTTGTACAATTATTTGATCCCAGGCTGGGTAATTACATAGTTTGCCCAGTTTGATCTACATTTCCTCTACTGCCGGAAAATTTGAATTACATGTTTGATCATAGGTCGCGCCATTCAAACTTTAGTTATCCCCCTAACAATTCATTTTTTTTTACCAAATATTTACCAAATATTGATGAGTTACTGATAATCAATCCCGTTTTTGTGCAATTCGAACACACAGGATAATCATTCAGTCCTGCCCTCCAGTGTGCCTATTTTGTCATTATGGACTGTCACCTGTTTGTAACTCGTTTTACATTTGATAGCGCGTGACCTTGTGAGTATCACATTACCCAACCAATTATTTGGTGAACACGTACAGTGAGCTTAAATTTGATCCTGGGACTGATGTCAAATTATGTTATGAGTCACACGTGAAATTTTTTACAAGTGCATATTAAAAACAATTGTTCAGTGAGGCAAAAAATCAATATTCATGTGTGTACACATTGATATCTCCATATCCATACGGGGGTGATGTCTTTCCTTATAGATGTGAGTGCATCTCTTCGTCTTGGTTCAAACCATTGGGATTGAGTGTTCGGAAGGCCAAAATATGTAGTGATTCTTTCTGCCTTAAAGTTCGTTCCCGATTGCCGATATTCCCTATATATATATATATATATTCACTGAAAAAACCATAGGTTTCAGGGACGTTATAGTTAGAAATTAGCATTTCAAAAACCTCAGAAATTCACTGAAAAAACCACAGGTTTCAGGGACTTTATAGTTATTTCACTCGTACAAAACCAGAGAAATTTGGCTGTTGCAGTTAGTTGAGCTAACTATAACTTGCGCCCCCGCAATGCACTGCTGATGATGTCACATATTACATCATTCATGACATGGTCAGTGACATCACTCATGACATCACTGATGACATCTCAAATGGCATCACTGATGACATCACTGATGACATCATCCACGTGATCATCTGATGCACCTCCTCACACCCTGATATAACCTTTGATACATCCACTCTAAAATACAGAGTACCATTTTCGAAACCATAGACTCACCAATACCAGTTACTATATACCAACTTACTGATTCCAAAGTCTATACACACATCCACTCATTCACCCATACAGTCACTGATACATGCAGTCACTCATCAATACAGCACTATCATATGCACTCATACACCTATACAGACACTCACACACCGCCACTCATCCATAGAGTTACTCACACACCTAGTCAATCATCCAAAAATCAATCACACTCCCATTTACTCACCTATACAGTTATACTCACACCACCTCACTTATTCATACAGATACTAACACATACTTACTCTCGTCTACAATCACTGACACAAGCACACACTCATCCATACAGCCACTCTCACAATCACTCACTCTCACATATAGTCATTTATATACTCCAACACGCACATATATTGCCTTTCACATATGTAGTTACTCATACATGTTCCACTGAGACATCCATTCACTCACCAACACACCCATACACACACTCACCCACCCATACAGCCCTTCACAGATGCACTCTTGAACCGATACACCCACTGAATCACGCACTCACACATCTATGCACAGAGTCACACATCCCCCACCCACGCACACAGACACTCAGGCACCCATACAGATACTCAGACAACCAATCAATAACCCATATAGACAATCATGTAGCTACTCACCAACCCATGCAGCTGGTTACACACCAACAGACAAACTGATACAGACATTCACACAGTTTAGTCACTAACCCATGCATTCAGTAAGACATGTTTAATCACTCACTTATACAGTCAGTCATGCACCTACTAAATCATCCATTCAGAGACTCATACACCCACTCATTCTTCAATACACCTTGGCATACATATACATATAAAACCTATTTAAACTTTACAGAAACACTCAGTCACTGGATGATGTCATCAGTGATGTCATCAGTGATGTCATTTGAGATGTCATCAGTGATGTCATGAGTGATGTCACTGACCATGTCATGAATGATGTAATATGATGTCATCAGCAGTGCATTGCGGGGGCGCGAGTTCCTAGTTAGCTCAACTAACTATAACGGCCGAATTTCTCTGGGTTTGTACAAGTGAAATGTCCAACTAACTATAACGTCCCTGAAGCCTGTGGTTTTTTCAGTGAATTTATATATATATATATCTATGTATATAGATAGATATATATATATATATATATATATATATATATATATATATATATATATATAAATATCCTCTTCACCCTCTCCCCAGTATACAATTATAGCAAAGGCACTGACGCTTCGTGAAAGATGGCAGTCATATAGGTATTAATCCGTCATATAGGTATTAATCCAGCTTTGGTTTTAGTAATGTGCTACCAGAATACCCAACAGACGTGTTTTGGCTGACCTGCAGCCTTAATCATAGATAGTGAGGCATCATTTTGCATGTGAATTTACAAATGTGGCATGTGACCTCATGATAAGCATAGAACAATGACTTTTGTCAATCATGTCAATACCATTTGCTTAGCTTATTCATCGTAATGCCTTGCTTGAATTGTATACTGTAAAATTACATTGCAGACCCACAATTTTTACACAATTCATTGTTAATGCGCAAATAACAAGAATTGTCTATACTGAACTCATTATAGTACCGAATAAAGCATACTAATCCAGCCCATGTGGGCAAACTTATAGGACGTTATCATTACATTATGCTTCTTGCCTGAATTAGGCTCATCCCAAGCTGTACAACTAATGATTTAAAATAATTCTCATAATTGGCTTCATGCCTTAATCTATACACTTAATTGAGTCACTTAAACACCTTATGAGAAAATGACAACAAGTTCACAGTTACGAAAAATTTGTGTAACACAACCTATTGAGCCCAAGTGGACATTGTCATTCGGAGTATGCCTTGATCACATAGGGAATACTTCATAAAGCACGACCCATATAATTACAATATTCTTCACCCCTGGCATGCTACATAAACTTTCGACTTTTCTATGCTCTAAGCAGGATGTTGTCAATTGCTATCTATATACATGCCCAAGGTGCATTTCGTACATTCAGCAATTGTGTATGCCGTCATTATTTTCTGGTTATATGACGATATCACCACACACCTGTTTCCAATCATACTTCTAGATAAAATTATGTACGTTGCCTCATTGATGCGTTAGAGAGGTTTGGAACTTCTACACATGCTTGTGGAGGTCTTTCAAATTCAGTTCTATTATGTACCTAGATTCAAGTTTTCTTAATGCCTTCTCCCCATCACCACCTCTGATGTTTATTGGGATCACATCTACCATAAGGTATTTAAGGGCATTGCTGTTACTTTCATGTTGCTTCCCAAAGTGTCTGGTGACTGGGTGCATTTTGTCACCATGATTAATTCCTCTGATGTGCTGCAAAATTCTTTTGTGGAATGGGAGTATGGTGATCCCTACATATGTTAACTTGCAGGAACATTGTAGGACATACATTGCATAATCAGTTTTGCCATGATAGCTCCCATGAATTCTTTTGCTCCTTTTGGAGAAAGGTGTCTTATATTTCTTAGTGTTAATGCCATGCCTTATACCACCGCACTTCCTGAAGCCTGGACTGTGACCCAACCAAGTGGTTTGGGCGGGTGGTGCATTTTCAGGATTGTTTTTCACTAACTCTTGTCTCATGGATCTTGCTTTCTTAAATGTTATCCCTGGTCTGCCGGGAGCCACTTTTATCAAAACAGGGTCATTTTTTTATCAGAAGCCAATGCTTCTGCAGAATGGACCTCATTGCATCCTACTGTTTGTTGATGCTGTGACTAAACTGAAGTGCGGGTATATCTTAGTGTGTTTTGTGTTTGCACTTTTTTCAAATAGCAACCGCTGTCTAGACTTAGACATATTTCTTCTTGGCTTGTTCAATATTGGACCTTTGGTACTCCCTATCATGGAATCTTCTTGTAAAATCTTGTAGGGCCTCATCTTCTTCAATTGTTTCACTGCAGTTATGTCTCACCCTCAAACTTTCCCAATAGGGGATACTGTTAACCCCCATAGTCTGTTAACCAGACTATGGGGGTGAAAACTGTTTGCATGGAGTAATGTATTACCTGAGGTAAGTTTTCTAAACAATTTGGTCTCAAGTTTGTTGTTTTTTATGTACATAGTAAGATCAAGAAAGCTAACCTCAAACTTACTAATGGTGTAAGCAAATTGTAGGTTGAGGTTATGGACATTTATTTTCCTCAGAAATGCTCTCGCACTGCTCTCTGTTCCCTTCCATATCAGGAACATGTCACCCATGTACCTGCTCCAGTGTATTACATGTTTGGCCCATTCTTGGTGGTATTCGGTCTGGCTCACCTGCTCCTCGCACCAGCCCATATGCAAATTAGCATAGCTGGGGGGGGAAGCAGGTGCCCATGGCCATTTCTTGAGTCTGGTAAAACAATTCCCTATTAAAAAGGAAAAAATTGCATTCAAGACATCTTTGGATCATGGTTAATAACATTTCAGTATGTTTCTGAAGTAAGATAAGTCTGGTCCCCAGACAGTGACGCACTGCTTGCATCCTGTTTTATACTTGTGTACAATGTAGTGACATCAGTAGTAATCAACATATAATCACTTTCCCATGGTAAGTCATAGATTTTTTTGAGAAAGTCTCCAGTATCACGAGTGTATGAAGGCCGATTTTTTACAGAGTCACACAGGTTTGTCTTATTTATGGGGAAACTAGATTTGTTGGTCAATCTTTCTAAGTCCTATGCAATGGTAGTGGGCCCAAAATCTACAAGTAGTAATAACTTTAAGGTGGGCAGTTTTACTTTAAGTAAAGTCACGGCGTTCCCTTACCTGGGTGATTTATTTGATGGCAAAAACTGCTGGAAGCCACTAATCAAGGCTAAAAGATCCAAGTTTATCAAAACCATGGGTGCAGTTTCTAATTTTCCACGTAGGTTAGGATCGCGGGTGCCAAGGGATCTTTTACAAATTTACCAGGCTAAACGAATTTCCCTACTGCGGTATGGAAGTGAGATTTGGAGATATGTAAACCTGGACAAGGTCCAAACTGCAGAAAATAAAATTCTATGTCAGATGGTACAGGTTACAAACTCTACCCCAGCATTCTTGGTGCAGGCGGCGATAGGTCTTGGACAAGTGATGCACTTGGTGACCTTAAGCCCCTTATTGTGCTCGATCAAGATATGGAGCAGGGAAGATCTAAAGCTAAATTGGTTAATCCTTGCGGGTTGCCTGGCCCTTGATCGGGCACATAAAATACAGTAGCTTATGTGAAGCAGCTTTCGCCTCCCTAGGTAGGACCGACATTTTTGAGGATCCTACTTCTCTATCTGTGTGTGAGCTTGGGTGTTCTTGGATCGAACCCACATGGAGAGAGAGCAGCATGAGCTGCAGAAACCACCAGTGCAGGGGCACATGCTGTTCATAACCGTGCAGGGGCTGGAGCCTTATTTAGACATGGTCCACTCGCAACAGGATAGGTTTTTATTGGCCAGGTTCAGGTTCAACCCACTTCATCATCTCTTGCCGTCCCCATGTGGCTGGGTGCATCCTGTGGCAAGGTTGCCCTGCGGCTGCGACAACAAGTCTCCACAGGACAATCTTCATTTTGTAATGTTTTGTTCCTATTTTAGCTGGCCCAGGAAGCGTATTTTAATTCCTTAGTTGAAGATTTTAACCAAGTAAGGCCAGCCATGCTTTATCTTCAAATGCTTCCTAATGAATGTGTTACTTTTACTGTTCTGTCATTCTTGTGAGCTTCTTTGGTGTCCAGGAGATCCACTCTGTACTAGCTAATGTTCTGTTCCAGAAGGTTGAGTTATTCATGTTTTATTGATTACCATACGATGTAAATTTTATGTGATGGTTTTTGTTATAATGATGATGGCATTTGTATTCTTTTATGGTTGTTTTATCAACCGATTAACGATTTTATGATGCTGACACAAAGTCACACAAAAAAATCAACATATTTTGAAGTTTTCTCAACCACACTGCCAAGTGCCGAAATGATCGAACGGCCTAGGGGATTATCCCTGTCTTTATGGACATTTGGAATTAAGTACATGACAGGCATTTTCATATACCTGATCCGCAACGACCCTTTGCTGGGAAGTGTGGCCCCTAGGGGACCGGGGATTACTTTCAGGAAGGCAAGATCAATGAGGCAGGATCTTGTCAAAAGTAACCTAGAGAGCAGCACTCAGAGTCAATCCTCATGGTTAACACAAAGAGCAGGATTCAGGAAGTATGGGAGATGCAAACCATGCCAACACAGAAAGAATTTGGTGAAGTATAAATCCCCCTTCACTGCACGTATGAAAAACATCAGGGCTCAATACAACTGCAAAACTGAATTTCCAGTCTATAGGCTCCAATGCCCCTGTGGGCTATCCTACATAGGAAATACTATCTTGGCAGTCCATAAGAAGATTCTGCAACACAAAAGAGCAATCAAGAACTGTGACAGAACATACACAGTGGCTCGCCTTTTAGAAGAACTCCATGGGAGTGAGGATTCAGGCCTCACGTATTCTGTCCTTGACTCCATTCCCATCAATATGCAAGTGGGCAACAGAGAAAGAAAACTGAGACGATTGGAGTCAAGATACATAATAGAGATGAATTTGAAAGCACTCTGGGGCTTGAATACAGAAGAGGATCTGCATATACATCTTTAGACATATTAGAGAGATACAGTAGATACTTTCCTCTGGAACTCTAAGTGGGGTACTAATATTTATATTATATATATATATATACATATTCTTGGCAACTCCGTTCGCCCTCTGGCGTACCTCTAGTCCCAAAGAAACGGAGCACGGACCCAAGTAGTAGCAAAAGATGTACGTTTATTGCTCCTCCAACACCTCTACAGCCATGACGTGTTTCAGCCCCACCTCGGGCCTTGATCACATGACACGCTCTGTCAGGTAGGTGGCTTTTTTATATTCAGTTTATCAGCTGTGCATTATTTAAAGTGATCAGTGCATCAGAAAAACTTCACATTAGTAAAAGGTACAAACAAGTAACTGACTGAATACTGTTAGTTTCATCATATTGCAATCTCAGTTGTAATGGTTAATCCCAAAATAAAATAGCAATTTAATAACTCTAAATTTGTTAATACCATTGTAAATAAGACAATAAATGCAATTAATAGTTCATAAAAACAGGGTAGGTAGTTAATAAAATGGCGAAAACAATTTCAGCTTAAATGCTTTTTGGCCATACCCTAATATCAAACTACTATTGATGTGTTGCAACGTCATATAAACTGGGTGTGAAGTACTGACTTGTGTGATTTAAAGTGCTTGTGCTGTGCAAAAGTAATATAAAAAACCAGTGATAAAAAGCTTATGTGCTAAAAAACTACCTAACCCTGTGTATAAAATTGAAAATTACAAAAAATATAAAATATTAAGCGGTGGCAATTTTATCAAGGAAGATCTATTATCCTATATAAAAAAATAACGATAACGACTGCCGGTGGACAAATTACTTGATCAAAATTCAGGTTTTTGCTCCCCTACTCTCCTTAATGTACTTTACTGCAGGCAGGTGTGCAACTCTTCAGTGGCGTTGAGGCCTCTAGGTTGTTTGGTGTCGAGATTGACTATGTATTGGGCCTCAAGTAGCCTGAGCTGTTTTTCCCGATCCCCTCCTCTTTTCTTGGGGGAACAGCGTCAATTAAATAATATTTGAGGCCACTCGGGTCTGCACTGTGTGCCTCACTAAAATGTCTAGCGACCGGGTAACTGTGGTCCTGATTTTTAATTGCCCTTATGTGCTGGAGCACCCTTTTGTGTCCCTGCAGAATTGTACTGCCAATGTATTGTAACTTGCAGGGGCACTCCAGCACATAGACCACATAGTTTGATTTGCAGTTCAGAGGTAATTTGATGGTATATATTCCTGGCTGCTAAAGGGAGTCTGATATGTTAATTTGTTGGTGCCAAACTGACACGCTTTACAAGTTCTGCATTTATAGAATCCTTTTCTTTGAGAAAGCCAAGAGCTAGTACTAGGTCCACCGGGATCATTATGCACTAGAATATCTTTCATGGATCTTGCCCTACTATACGTAATGGTTGGTTTTGTAGGAACCAAGTTACCTATCAAAGGGTCACTTAATACCAACAGCCAATTTCTCATTATGAGTTTCCTCACCTGATTTTCTTGTTTATTAAATTTCAGGATAAATCTGAAAGTTTTGTCCTGTTCTTGCTTTTTGGTATTACCTAATATTTTTGTCTCTTGTGTCTGTAGTTTACATAATAAGCTTTCTCTAGGTTTGGACCTACTCTTTTCAATTGCTTTATCAATACAGATGTTTGAGTATCCCCTTTCCCTAAATCTCAATTTGCTATTTTGTTGGGCTGTGAATAGATCCCTATCACAGCTATATATACTCACTGAAAAAACCATAGGTTTTAGGGACAGTTATAGTTAATTGGACATTTCACTCGTACAAAACCATAGAAATTCCCACATTATAGTTAGTTCAGCTAACTATAACTCGCGCCCCCGCAATGCACTGCTGATGACGTCACATATTACATCACTCATGAAATGGTCAGTGACATCACTGTTGACATCACTGATGACATCTCAAATGACGTCACTGATGACATCACTGATGACATCATCCAGTGACTGTGTGTTTCTGTAAAGTTTAAATATGTTTAATATATATAGGGAAAGGCGTATTGAAGAATAAGTGGGTGTATAAGTGTCTGAATGGATGATTTAGTAGGTGCGTGACTGACTCTATAAGTGAGTGATTAAACGTATCTTACTGAATGCATGGGTTAGTGACTAAACTGTGTGAATGTCTGTATCCGTCTGTCTGTTGGTGTGTAAGCGGCTGCATGGGTTTGCGAATAGCTACATGAGAGTCTATATGGGTTATTGATTGGTTGTCTGAGTATCTGTATGGGTGCCTGAGTGTTTGTGTGGGTGGGGTGTGTGTGACTCTGTGCATAGATGTGTGAGTGGGTGATTCACTGGGTGCATGGTTTCAAGAGTGCATGTGTGATTGACTGTATGGGTGGGTGAGTGTCTGTATGGGTGTGTTAGTGAGTGAATGTATATCTCAGTGGTACATGTGTGAGTAACTACATATGTGAAATGCAGTATATATGTGTGTTGGAGTATATAAATGGCTATAAGTGAGAGTGTGTGATTGTGAGAGTGGCTGTATGGATGAGTGTGTGCTTGTATCAGTGATTGTATAAGAGCGTAATAATGTGCTAGTATTTGTATGAGTAAGTGGAGCTGGTGTGTGTATAACTGTATAGGTGAGTAAATGGCAGTGTGATTAATTATTTGCATGACTGACTAGGTGTGTGAGTACCTCTATGGATGAGTGGCGGTGTGGGAGTGTCTATATAGGTGTATGAGTGCATATGATAGTCCTGTACTGAGTGACCATAAGTATGAGTTACTGTACGGGTGAGTGAGTGGATGTGTGTGTGTAAACCTAAGAATCAGTGAGTGGGTATGTAGTTATTGGTGTTGGAGTGTCTATGGTTTTGAGAATGGCAGTCTGTAATTTAGAGTGGGTGTATCAAAGGTTATATTAGGGTGTGAGAAGATGCATCAAATTATCACATGGATGATGTCATCAGTGATGTCATTTGAGATGTCATCATTGATGTCACTGACCATGTCATGAGTGATGTAATATGTGACGTCATCAGCAGTGCAGTGTGGGGGCGCGAGTTATAGTTAGCTGAACTAACTATAACGGGGGAATTTCTCTGGTTATGTACGAGTGAAATGTCCAACTAACTATAACTGTCCCTAAAACCTATGGTTTTTTCAGTGAATTTCTAAGGTTTTTTAAATGCTAATTTCTAACTATAACGTGCCTAAAACCTATGGTTTTTTCAGTGAATTTCAAAGGTTTTTTAAATGCTAATTTCTAACTATAACGTGCCTGAAACCTATAGTTTTTAAGTGAATTTCAAAGGTTTTTAAATGCTAGTTTCTAACTATGCCTACAGAGGTAGGACATGTGAAGAAAGAAGAAAAGACGCACAGAAAGAAGCAAAAGAAATGCAGAAAGAAGCAACAGAAGTCCACAAAGACGAAGAAAAGAGCAGGAAGAAGCAAGACATGTGCAGAAAGAACCAACAGAGGAGCAGAAAGAGGCCTTGTTGCAAAATCATCCTGTGCCCACAACTTTTTCAGACGGGTACTGGTGGTAACTGACTCTGAGTAACTAGGCCTAGAGCCAGTGCTATGCTAAAAGGCACTTAGAATACAGTGAAAACACCTACATACACTAGGGAACACTATGCGTTGGGGTACCCCTGTGATTAGCATGACCTCCTCTGTAAGGCCCTAGTACATAATAGGGCAGGGGGATTAAAACTACCTCTTAAAACGTGCCACGGGGCGCGTTTGCACAGTGGTGAAGGGAGGGGGGTCCTGAGGTGACATGTGTGCAAACACGCCCTGTGGCCATTTTAAGTTGGGAGATTAAGTCCCCTTGAATCCTGAGGGTCCCTGGGGTCCAACTAGCCCACCAGGTACCTCCAGTAAGCGCCACAGAGCTGCGTTGCAGAGAGGTGTAAAAAGGGGCGTGACCTGGGCCACCTCTCTGCAACGCAGCGCAGTGGCGCTTACTGGAAGCACCTGGTGGGCTAGTTGGCCCCAGGGACCCTCAGGATTGAAAGGGAATTAATTCCCTAACTTAAAAGGCGCCACAGGGCGTGTTTGCACACATGTCACCTCAGGCCCTGCCCTCCCTTCACCACTGTGCATACACGCCTCGATGGCACGTTTTAAGTTGCGGGATAAAGTCCCCTTGAATCCTGAGGGTCCCTGGGGTCCAACTAGCCCACCAGGTACCCCCAGTAAGCGCCACAGAGCTGCATTGCAGAGAGGTGTAAAGGGGCGTGGCCTGAACCACCTCTCTGCAACGCAGCCCTGTGGCGCTTACTGGAGGTGCCTGGTGGGCTAGTTGGCCCCAGGGACCCTCAGGATTGAAGGGGAATTAATTCCCCAACTTAAAACGCGCCACAGGGTGTGTTTGCACACATGTCACCTCAGGTCCCGCCCCTCCCTTCACCACTGTGCAAACGCGCCCCGTGGCGCGTTTTAAGTTGGGGGACAAAATTCCCCTTGAATCCTGAGGGTCCCTGGGGTCCAACTAGCCCACGAGGTACCTCCAGTAAGCGCCACAGAGCTGCGTTGCAGAGAGATGTAAAAAGGGGCGTGGCTTGGACCACCTCTCTGCAACACAGGCCTGTGGCGCTTACTGGAGGTACCTGGTGGGCTAGTTGGCCCCCAGGGGCCCTCAGGATTGAAGGGGAAATAATTCCCCAACTTAAAATGCGCCACAGGGCGTGTTTGCACACATATCACCTCAGGCCCCGCCCCCTCCCTTCACCACTGTGCAAACGCGCCCCGTGGTGCGTTTTAAGTTGGGGGATAAAGTCCCCTTGAATCCTGAGGGTCCCTGGGGTCCATCTAGCCCACCAGGTACCTCCAGTAAGCGCCACAGAGCTGCGTTGCAGAGAGGTGTAAAAAGGGGCGTGGCCTGGACCACCTCTCTGCAATGCAGCCCTATGGCGCTTACAGGAGGTAGCTGGTGGACTAGTTGGCCCCCAGGGACCCCCAGTATTGAAGGGGAATTAATTCCCCAACTTAAAACGTGCCACAGAGCGCGTTTGCAGAGTGTTGCTGGGAGGGGTCCTGTGGGACCCCCTGAGCAGGCCTAGGGGGTCACGGTGTTTCTACCCTGCCCCCTTTTCTTGTTTTTCACGATTGTTTTTCTGTTTTCTTGTGCCTCGATTCTACCGAGGCACAAGATGGCTGCCAACACTTCCTGGTTTGGAGTGTTGACAGCCAATTAGAATAAAGCTCGTGGTCGGGAGGGTGCGGGGATCCTCCGTGCCTCTATATATCGAAACTTTTATTTTTTGATTTTCTCAGCAACTACTGAACGTATTTACACCATTTAACAAAAAGGTCTCTTTCTGAAACAAGGGCTACCTTTTTGCCAAATTTGGTGTAATTCTGTTCAGCAGTTCGGGCTGTAGCCGTGTCTAAAGTTTCCTATGGAGAAAACACGTTTTGGGACCCCCCATTTTTTCTCGGCCCTCGCTTGCCGAATCACCCCGAAACTTTCAAGACAGGAGCTGACCGGAGCGGGCTACGAGTTTTGAAAATTTCGCGAAGATTCGTCAATCGGCGCCAAAGATATTGAGAAAACAAAAAATGAGTTTCCTATGGAAACTAGGTCCTAACTATAACCATCTACTGGCGACCGCCAGTAGATAATATATATATATATATAATTATGCTGCATTAACGCATCAAAACCATATTATATGGCATATTTCTTTGGCAGTATTATTTTGATCAGTGGTGCTGGAGCAATTTTCTGAGTTTTATATCATTGAAGTCATAGGGACTGTGCAAAATCTAAGCGTTTCACAAAGAACAAATGAGCTATGCACATTCAGCAGTGGTAAAGCTGTAGTAAGTAGCTAGTGCTGCATTTTAGAGGACACAGTTGCAAATATATTACTGAAGCATGGTGCAGTAGCACGCCTACTTCAAGCAGCTATGATTTCGATCCATTTGAGCTAGAAACAACAGTTTTTTTTTATATCTGCAAATTACGTCGCACATGTGACAAATCAGTAATAATGCAGTAAATGCTGCAGTCACAGAATCATATAGGTCTTACATTTGTCCATTGTTTTATCAATAATCTATTCATCTAGTTTAAATTAAAACAAAATATTATTTTTACAGTCGGCGTCCATTTTTAACCCCAGCTCGCAAGAAGTCAAACTGTAAAATAGAGTGTTCCATTCACAACTTCAAATAAACATTTCCCTCTTTTAACAAACTCCTTTTGCAATGTAACTCCCTCAAAATAAACATGTGCTACGTATTAAAAAGTCATAACGGAAAAGATGTATAATATGGTCTTATAGTGCCATCTCAGAGTTTTTGTGACTTTTAAAAACCACTGTCCCTTTCGCCTCATTTTTAGGTCTCGCATATAGCGTTGCAGTGCAACGCGCTGCTCGCTTTGCGAGACATGCAGTATACACTATTGTGGGGGAAAGCTCCGCCCACTTTCCGGACATATTTTTGATTGGCTTCACTCATAAATGCTGCCTTTTGATTTGTTTTCGACTTCTTAGTCCCTCCTCCTGGCAGCCATTTTGTCATTTATATCCTTCCCTGGCTATTGGCCCCTTTACTCCAAAACTATTTTTGCCCTGTGTTCCCCCCCACCCCCTCCAGCAGTCCGTGACTTTCTGCCGGAGCCATTTCGTATTGCTCCTGCAGGTGGTCGAAGCTGACTACTTTACCATCTTGCCAAAGGTCCCCCAGTCGAGAAAGCCCTATCAGGTCCCAGTTCTTGAATCCTTTGCTTTTTCCCAGTGTACCTAGTTTTCCCGTTTCCCACAATGGAGTATGTCGCGTTAATTTATCTGCCCAGCCCAGATGTCGCGTTACTGTATGCCAGATGCGGATTGTGTGTGTCGCTGGACCTAGAAGGGCAGGTATCCCTCTCGTATTGTAAAGTGCCCTATTAACCCCCCCCATACCCAGAGTCAATCTGTCTAATCAATAGGCTGGCTCAGTGTCGGGCCTGTGGACCCATTGGTTAATGACTGTGAGTTGTGAGGCCCAGTAGTATGCACGGATGTCAGGTAAGGCTATCCATCCATCGTACCAGCTTCTGGTTAATTTATGCGCTGCCACTCGTGCCGGTTTGCCATCCCAAAGGAGGGCCGTTACCTCCGAATTTACTGCTTTAAAGTATGCGTCCGGGACTCGATAGGGCGTGTTGTGCAGGGCGTATAGGAATCTGGGCAGGGCCATCATTTTAAAGAGGGCTGCTCTGCCCAACAGGGTGAGCGGCAGTGCTCTCCAGTGTTTGATGTCCCGCTTCAGCCTTTGTAGTGGTGGTTGCAGATTTAGGGGCAGATTCCGATACGGGCCGGAAATCTCTCCGACCGAGCCGGACCCGGAGAGATTTCCGACCGAATCGGACCTGTGCAGCCCGACCGAACGAGTACGATGCGCACGTATGCCATCGGACTCGAGTCGGTCGTACAATGGGAGCCTGTCGTACAACGCGTACGCGGGCTCCCATTGACTCAATGGGTGCGAGGCGGACAAGGGCGCCCCCTACAGCGTGTACGCGGCGAAGCGACTCGCACCGTACACGCACAGGTAGGGGGACCCATGGGTCCCCCTGTGTGCGACTCGCGTGGCTGACGCAGTACAGGGGTCCGACACGGACCCCGAAGTACGGCTCCGACTGCTCTTTGGAGCCGGAGTGCGCGGCTCGGTCGGACTGCCTCGCGGCGCGCATCGTACTTACCCGGCCGGGGAACGTCTCCATTGCGCGGTGCGAGTCGTGTCCGAGCGAGTCGGTCAGTGTGGTTAGACCCGGGAACGAGTCGGTCGGAGCGGTCGGGACGCCCGGACGAGTCGGTCGGCGATTTTGCATCGTACTTGCTCGCCCGGACGCGCGTACGAATCGGTCAGGAAATAAGGCTCCGAATCGGATCCGGTTAAGCCGAATCCGATTCGGAGCCCTACCGGCCGAGATCGGAATCGGCCCCTAAGTGTTAGAAATTCATCCTGGTCGGGCGTTATATGAATCCCAAGATATTTAAAACTATGTGTTGTTATCCGAACCATACATCCTCTGGGCAGTCGTGGGGCCGGGCCGTTGAGTATGTAAAGCACGGATTTGTCCCAGTTAATTGCATACCCTGAGACCGATCCATACACCTCACAGATGTTAAGTAACACATGCAAGGACCGAGTGGTTGAGGCTATATATAGTAAAACATCGTTGGCGTAAAGGGAGATTCGATCTTCACATCCCTCCCTCCATTTTAGACCTCTGATGACCGGACTCCATCTGATCCTTGCCGCAGCGGCTCCAGGACCATCGCGAATAACAGGGGTGACAGTGGGCAGCCCTGTCGTGTTCCCCTACTCAGGGTAATCTCCTGCGATATGTGCCCATTAGCGAATATGTGTGCAATGGGATTAGTGTACAGTAGGCGTATCCAGGAGCAAAATTTCGGTCCAAACCCTAAATGCTGGAGGACTGCAAACATGAAAGCCCACTCCACTGTGTCGAAGGCCATTCTGGCATCGAGTGATAGGACCGCTGCGTCCTCCCGTATTGTATGTTTCCGACCCAGGACTCCATGTAGGCGTCTGAGATTCAGAGCCGTATTCCTGCCAGGCATAAACCCCGACTGGTCTGGTGGACTCAGTTTAGCCAGATGGGGCATCAGTCGGAGTGCTAACGTTTTGGCTAGGATCTTAGCCTCTGCATTTATTAAGGAGATTGGGCGATATGATGTGCACTCTCCTACGGGTTTACCGGGTTTGTGAATGGCCACTATAGTAGCCAATCGCTGGTCCTTGGGGAGCATTCCTTTGTTTCGGCTTGTCTCATACATTTTCAGCATGTAAGGGGCAACTGTCCCTGCCATGCGTTTATATAGTTCTATTGGGATGCCATTAGGGCCGCTAGCTTTACCCGTCTGTATCTTGAAGATGGCTACCTTAAGCTCATCCACCGTAATATCTGCTTCAAGCTTATCCGCCTCTGCTGGCGTTAGTCTGGGCATCTGGATATCATGAAGGAATGCAAGTGCTTCCTGGACTGTAGTCGTATTGGTGGATGTGTATACTCGCTCATAGTGTTTTGCCAGTGCCGTCACTATTTCCTGTGGGTCTGATGTTATGTCCCCAGTCTCTGACCTGATCTGTACTATCCATCTATTCGCATGCTCTCTCTTATCTAACCAGGCAAGCAATTTACCTGCTTTATACCCTGTTTCGTAGATCTTGTGTTGAACCGCCGTTATGCGAGTTCTAGCATCTCCCCAGAGGTACTCCTTAAATTCCTGTCTTTTAACGCGTAGCTCATGCGTATTAGCATCTGAGGGGTCGTTAGCATGCTGAGACTCCAATATTTGTATCTCTTTCCAGGGTTTCTATATCGACTTTCTTTTCTTTTTATGCCCTTCAATAAGGGAGATGGCCTGCCCCCTCACAACTGGTTTGTATGCCTCCCACAGAGTTAGTGGAGAGGCAACCGATGCCTCATTTTCCCGGAAGTATAGCGTTGTAGCGGTCAGTAGACCTTTCCTAATCTTAGAGTTGAGTAGGAAACCGGGGTTTATAGGATACATTTGGCGTTGGGCTGGGCCATGCGCACCAATTTCCGCCATCAGTGGGGAGTGATCAGAGATCCCCCTGGGCAAATGCAAGGCAGTCCCCATCCTTCCCACGTTGTCTAATGCTGTAATGATATAGTCTATGTGGGAAAGGCTATTGTGTGCCCCGGAGTGGAAAGTATATTGTCGATGGTGCGGGTTCTGGAATCGCCACACATCTAGTAGGCCATGCGCTTCTAGGAAATCAGTTAGGGGTGAGCTAGGGCGGTGCTGGGGGCGTGCAGGTGTACGATCTAATTCGTCATTAATCGTCATGTTAAAGTCCCCACCCAGAAGCAAGTCACCTGCCGGTAACGCTAGTAGAAACTCTCCCCAGGTCCTGAAATGCTGATGAGTGAAGGGCCGGTGGATGTAAACGGATACCACGTTAAGTAGGCGGCCTTCCCATTGTATCGAAGCTGCGGCAAAGCGGCCCTGTTCATCTTTAAAGGTGCCATGGACGATGAGTGGGAACCGTTTTCTGACTAAGATTCCTACCCCACGGGAGCCTGAGGTGAACTCTGAGTGTAGTATGAGCTGGAACCCCCACCGGTCTAGTGCCCTACATGTGGATCCCATCAGATGCGTTTCCTGCAGCATTGTAACTGCCGGGGCCCTGCGTCTCAGGTATTGCAGCACCAGCCCTCGTTTTATTTTGTCTTGTAGCCCGTTTACATTCCATGAGAGGAACGGAAGCTTGGGTCTGGATGCATGTTGTGTCATTAAGTCAGGTGAGTCCATCTATTGTGTGAGTCTATCTCCCCGGCTGTACGTCTCATGTCCGATTCTGACGTGTCTCCTAATTGACACTGTATTGGCGTTTGCAGATTGTTAACTATTAAAACATCAATAACTAAACCGACACCATATCATAGAACTATAGCCCCAATAAATAAGAATTCTTTCTCTCTTACTGTACGCATGTGTAGCCGTGTTAGTAGCATGGAGACATATTGTACAGTCTTGCCGCGGCTAGTCCGCAGTTCCGTTATTATGGCTAGTAACAATATTAACTTTACCTCTTCCCCCTCCCACCCCACCAACAATTCCCCCTCCCTGCATCCCTGCCTAGTAGGTTTAGAACTACCCACATCCCCAATAGCAGAGCGCCTATCATCCCTAAACTGGTACTAACTGTAGGGTTACGCTGCTCCGGCGCCCAGAATCTCCCTCCCTCCAGGCCCGCAACTTCGCCCTTACTTCATTGAGGGTCCATTAGTGTCTTGTAGTCCAAGGTTCATTCCGCTTACAGCAGTGCAGTATATAGAATGTTAGAGGAGGGCGTCTTACATTCCGATAAAGGGGCCCTTGCTTCCTCCCACGTCCGAAGGGGGCAAAGGAAGAAGACAGCCTCGAACCAGTACAGAGGTATGGCTTTTTCAAATTCCAGCACGTGTCGTGTCGCCGTCTGGGCTAACGGAGGGTGTACTTCTGGATCTTGATGCGGATCGCACTCTTCCCCCCTCGCCTTGCGACGAGTCCTGGGGGCGCTGGTTCGCAGACCCACGGCCCCCGCCCTCTGCCGCCAGCGTGCCCGGGGGCCCCCATCCAGCCACTGCTGCGCCTCTTCTGGCGTCGTAAAGAACCAAGAGTTGTCGCCGTCTACCACCTTCAGCTTCGCTGGAAAAAACATCATGTATTTGAGTCCCTTGTCTCGGAGGGCCCGTTTAATCCCCTCAAATGAGCGCCTTTCACGATGCACCTTCAGCGTAAAGTCAGGAAAGAAGCGGATCATCACATTTTCATAGTGAAGGTCTCCATTACTTCTGGCCGCTTGCAGGATAGCGTCCCGGTCCCGGAAATTTAGTATACGTGCAATAATGGTTCGGGGTGGTGCACCAGGCTGTGGTTTGGGAATTGGGGCCCTATGCGCCCTTTCGATTGAGAAGAGCGGTGATAATTTCTTGGGTTTAAGGTGGTTTAGGATAAGGTCTTCGAGAAAATGATCCATGCTGGGGCCCTCCGCCCCTTCAGGCACTCCCACCACTCGGATATTGTTGCGGCGGGCCCTTCCTTCTTGGTCGTCGAGGTGGAGCGCCATTTCCCTATGCTGATGGACTAGTTTCTGAACCCTTTCCTCCAACTTGCCTGGAGTTGATTGCAAGTCCCCTATATGTTCCTCCGTCGCTGTGACTCTATCCGATGTCTTCCGCATGTCGGCTCGCATGAGGTTCATCTCGATCGTGACTTTGTCAATTTTGGTTTCGAGATTCGTCCCCACCGTCTGTATCGCCGCCATGATGGAGCTGAGGGACGGCTCTTCTGTGGGGGCCTCTGCGCCGCTTGCCCCTATCTCTAGGGGCGACTGTCGTGGCATCGCATATTTGTCCATTTTGTTAGTTTGGACTGCGGCCGCGGTTCCTCTCGGCTTTGTCATGACTTGGCTCATCCGTGCAAACCGTCAGCGTGTTACCTTCAGGGGTCCAGTCGTGTTCTCCCCTGATGTCACTTCGGGGCCAGGGAGTCTCTCCCTCTCAATATCGTGCGGTGGCGCAATCAGGCAACGAGATGTCAGGGGCCCTTATTTGCGCTTGTATGAGTTTCCCTGCTGTCAGGCCTCTCCCAGTTTCTCACTCTGCGTTTTTCTTTATTTCACTGCCCTTCATCAGGCACCCCTACTGCAGCCCCTTAGTCAGGGGTCAGGGACCGAGGGCCGTTAGTCACCACCCTGGGCCGCCCGCTGTCCGGCGCCGCTATCGCCTGATGACCTCTGCTGCTGTATTGTGCCTGCCGCGCTTCTCTCCATCCGGGGTGGGGAGGAATGAGAGCCCTCGCGTCGCCGGTCGCCTCACAGTCTCCCACTGGCTGCAGTGCCTCACCAGTACCTCGCGGGCTCCCAACCAGAGGAAGCGGGCATCATGCAGCGTGAAGTGGGGCCCCAGGTCACCTCGGTCGTGTTGCGCGCCTATGCGCTGCGCGTCTTCCAGGCCCTAGCCGCACTCGTCATTACCTGGGCTCACAGGTTCGCTCGTGATCCGGGAGGGAAGAGGGGGGGGGAAAGGGAGTCCCGTCGCACCCCCTCACCTCGCTGCTACTTGCTGCCCTTCTCCGGTGTTGCGCGATCTCCAGGCCAGGAGCAGCGGGTCTCACGTAGCGTGAAGCCCCAGCCTCTCGGTCTCGTCCCAGGCCGGCGTATCACTGGACTCCGCCCCCTTCTCCGGCAACAAGACTTGCGCCGCTTTCGTGAAGGGCCTCCTGCCGGCCCCCTCGTCACCGGGACCGAAACTTCCTCGCCTCAGACGCAGAGCAGTGTCGGGGATCTAACCCCGTTATTATTTCCCCTCAGTCTGCAGGATTTTGGACGGATATTACGGGCTTTGTCAGGTGCCCGGACGGAGCTCGGGAGCTACACCGCCATTGCTCTCGGCGCCAGGCCACACCGATTGCACTCTTTTTTGATGTCGCGCTGCTGACAGCTTTTTTTGCCTGACTCTATAACACATGCGCAATACAAGCATGCCTCTAGTCTCTCACCGCTCTCCCTCCCTTTGGTAGCCTGCCCTGCCCTCCTTCGCCCTCCTCTCTCCCCCGGTGCGCGTGCAGCGCCGGGTTCTCTGGCTCCCCGGGCACCAGTCATACCTGTGGGATGTCAGAGGCTCGCAGCAGTATTTCTGGCTGACTGCTACTTGTACCATTACCTTGTTTGCTCTTCGTAAGTGCTTGAAAGAGGAGATTATATCGCTGCGCATGCAGGTGTGGGCACGTCATGTCATGTCATACACGTACCAGGACAGTTACAGATGTGAAACCATTGCTCTTCGTTACTCACATCCTCATTTACGCCACGTAAATCAGAGCCACGATCATTCTGTCGGTGGTAGACAGCGCCTACCTTGTTCAGCAACTTTGGGAATATACACTAGTGTTTTGAGATGACCAAGGTCACACGTCTCACTTTATAAAACTCTCAGGCAAATGCTTGAAATAGAACAATTTGATTGGGTGCTATTTGTTACCCAAGGCAACACCTGACTGTGTTCGACTAAGATACACCACACAGTTCCAACACCCAGTGTCTGCCAGCATTCACTGTTGAGCCTCTCGCATGCAGTGGAAAATGATGAACATATCAACAGAAGCGGGGTTGAGTAGCTGTCGTTCAACACAATGTTACGGTTTATCTAGGGCCTCTGGCCCTAATGAGGCAGCGGAGGACCCAATTATGTGGCGAGATGTAATGATGCGGCAACAAAAGGCAAATTATGCAGCCTTACACAGCATATGCTGTGGCAGTGTTACCTCACAATTTTAACACTTTAACACCTATTGATACAAAGGTATTAAATGACTATGCTAAATTCACAAGGTTTTTAAATAAAGAATCCACATTCCCCAGATCCTACTAGAAATGCTATTCACTAACTATTAGTTTGTATGCGAGAACGCACAGTTACACAATTTTACAAACGCTGTCCCGCCTAAACTCCTCGAGTAAAATAGTTTGCGTAAAACATACAACGGTGAACGGAGAAGAAAACCAGCCTGAGGGCGCACTTTGAAAGTAATGAAATGTGAGCCTCTTTTATTCTGTGTAAATCAGCTTTGCTTTAAAACAGGTCTTCAGTTTGGGTTAATACTTTGAGGGAACACACCGGGCCTCAACAATAAGCACTTCCATTAAGAAACAGACTTTTAGAACAGTATATTAGTGTCTCGCTAGGCAGTTCTGCAACATTCAAAATATCAGACTCTAAAATACAAGTAAAATGTTTGGAATTTTTATGTAGTCTGAGGGCCCTCACAAAGAAACTGATGTTTTGAGCACAGTGTTTGTGGTGTAACATCGATTTACGTACATAACGAAGCAAAACAATTTCCTGACAAAGAAATCCTCATTAGATCCACCCTGTGTAAATTACATTTAAATATGTCAGGGTTTATTTCATGCTGTAGATAAAAGCCATTCACTTTATAAACAAGGGGAAAAGGGAGCCTGAGCCCTCTCAGTGTAACTATCCTCAAAATAACGCATGACGGTCTGTGGCAGCAGGGTTGTCCAGAAGCCACAAGAATTAGGCTGTTGGTTGTAGGGCAACCCTTTTCTAGGATGATGCATGGACCTTTACCCACCAAGGTGGCATGCTCAGTGCTTAATTTGAACTGGTGGTGGCCGGTGTGGGGCACCAGCACTTATTTTTGGGGACCAGCACTTATTTCGCCACATCAGACATTTCCTGGAGCCAACAGAGGGAAAAAGAAACAAAACGAAAAGACGGAGGAAAAGAAACACAAAAATCCATCACCAAGGGAGAAAACAGACACCTTTATGAGTGAGATAACGTGGCAGGGAGTGACTGGCAGTGAATGAAAGAGATCTGAGGTGGATTCGGGACTGCGCACCCTTGCTATTCACACTCTGATATTTTATAGCGCCAGCCGCGGTGTCTAAGCAGCGCTTTGAGCACCGGCACCTATTATTTTACAAATGAAGCAATGGGCATGCTTCATCATTGCGTTGTGCTCCACTTTGAGTGGGAGTGCAATACCCAACAGGCTCCATACGGAGCTCTTTGTGGAGATCTTTTATCATGTGTTCGTGGGTCACAAGCACGCACTGACCTCCCCCTTGTAGAAGACGGGTTCTAGAAGGGAATTAAAAAACATAGGGGCATATTATCAAGAATTAGCGATATTTATCGCTAACCACGCTTAGTGCGTTTTTTGTTAACGCCGCCTATCGCTGGAAATTATCGCTGAGATAACACCCTATTAGTAAGGTTTATCTCCATAGCGATAATATTTCCAGCAATAGTAGCGGAATGCGAGAATATCGCTGGAAAACCAGCGATATTCTCGCATTAACGCAATGGTGGATTTAGCCTGACAATCCACCCCCATGCTACAAACAGGTAAGTCACCCTCAGTAGCAGGTGTAAAAATCTAGCGATAAACGCGCTCAGCGCGATTTATTTTATCGCTCGCCTGCCTTGCTAATAGGGAGTAGTTGTGTTAGCGACTGTTTTCAGTCGCTTTTAGTAGGGAACGCCTACCTTGCATGTCATTAGCGATAATTATCGCAGACATGCAAGGCGATGTGAAAACCGGCCGCTATCGCTTGAAAGCTGTCGCTAACGCCTGATAGCGACAGCTTGCTAATAGGGCGATAAAAATATCGCCGCTTTAGCGGCAAAAAGTGCCGCCACAGCGGCGATAAAGCCCTTGATAATATGCCCCATAGATTGGGCCAAGTCAGTTAAAATTATCCATGGATGGCCAGGACTAAAAGTTTATAATTAACTTATGTTGGGATCCCTGATAAGATTAAAACACCGAAAGGACTCGTGAGGATGTAATTATTAAAAACATAAATGCTGTCATTGGTTTGCCAGCTACGGAGATACTTACATCACTGAATAGATAATTTCTGCTGGTGAGCAGCGTATGTATGTGAGGTAAAGGCCAGACATTGTGCCTGAATCAATCATTTATGTCATATTGTTTCTCTCCTAGTGTCATATCGGATCTGATCCATAAACTCTCTCCATGTGACAGAACATTGCACACCAATTTGTGACCACAGCAACTATGATGCTAGCAAATGCAGAGTACAGAGGAGCAGGATCACCCATTAATTACAGCACTTCTTAGTGGCATTATGGCACGAAGTGCTCCATTCAAAACTAATCATCCAAACTTCGACTGAATGACTTCTGAATGCTAGCACACGTCTTTAAGTGGGAATAGGGTCCTCATTATTGTACTGAGACTATCAGAGCCCTGGTATAGCGCTGTGTGGGCACGGGTAGGGTATGCCACTCACTGCAAAGCCTGAAGCAGAAAGCTGGGCGGTGTGGTACTTTGGGTTCTCGGAGGTGATGGATTGGGTCCTGGGCCTGAGAAGTTACCAAAGAAGCCTATTTTCAGTGGAACAGTGATCTTTATAGTGAAGTCTTTTGAAGGCATCAGTCATTTCAGCTGGTGATATACCGAGCCCTCTGTGTTGAGGAGTCATCAGTGCTCAAAACGGTGTTGCACACGCTAAAAGGGAGAATGTGTGCTCAAGTTGTGTCAATATTTCTCAGGTGAGTTGTGGTACCTGTGTACAAGCTCATTGGTTTGTTAAACTTTGCCATCTTCAAAATCACCCATTTTATGACATCCTAACTATCCTCATATTTTTTAGGTAGAGCATTCTAGACCTCTTGTATATACTTTAGTATATACTTAGGGGCAGATTTACGTTGAACTAACGCAGCACGGCGCAGCAAGTCATTTTGCTGCGCCGCTGTGTTAGTTTTGAGCGACAGGATGCGACATATTTACAAGAATATGTCGCATCCTTGTGCTTCCCCTGCGCTGGCTCACAAACTGCAGCCATACGCCAGGCGCAGGCACCCTTGCACCATGGTGCAAGGATGCTCATGTCGTGGGAGATAGTTTTTGTGCAGGAAGGGGAACCTTCCTGCACAAAACAATCACTACAACCATTTTCCTTCTTTCAATGCGTGCTGCAGAATGCAGCACGCATTGAAAGAGGAAAACGAGGAGAAATGAAAACATTTCTCCTCGGTGCATTTGCTACGCCACCTCTAGGGTGGCGTAGCTTTCAGACGCATCTCCAGAGTTACGATGTCTCGTAATTCTGGAGATGTGTCTTGTCTCCATGAGTGTTGCGTGGGAACACCCACAGCAACACCATGGAACGCCCCTTCACCGCAAAGTGCTGCGTGTGAAGGGGCCGTATTTACAAGGAGAGGAAAAGTCACGCAGGGTGGCTTTTCCTGTCCTTGTAAATATGGAGCAGCCTGCGCCACCAGTACGTCACGAAAAGTGACGTACTGGTGGCGCAGGGGGCTCGTAAATCTGCCCCTCTATGTGTATGTACTTTGTGGGCTCTGGAGATCAGCCCTAGGACTTGTCTGCTTCCGCTTAGGGACTTTTTTTTGTTCAACTGCCTCTATTTAACTGTCTTGATAGAAAACGACCAGTAGAGGTCAGTAAAATAACAGAATTGCTTTCTGCTTGTTCAACTGCCTCTATAAACTGTCTTGATAGAAAACGACTAGTAGAGGTCAGTAAAATTCCAGAATTGCTTTCTGCTAAGGGACTTTCTTTTTTTATTTTTCTGGCAACTGCCTCTATTTAACTTTCTTGATAGAAAACGACCAGCAGAGGTCACTAAAATACCAGAATCACTTTAGCATTCTCTAGATTCCAGTCCATAGAAATTGTCCTCCACGAGCACCCGTAGACACAATATTTTTTTCAAAACTTGTATTTTCAGTGATATGACCACCGAAGGCCCTGATTTTATATTAAAAACAGAGTTTTGGACTATACCATTTTCCACTGAAAGGCGATATTTCTCTCCATGTGTTCCCATACCTGGCGTGTCACGCAGTTTGGTGCTTACTTTCCCTCCATGTTAAAGAACAGTAGATATTTCAGCAACCAGGCTAATGTGCTGCTTAGCTAAATACATATTAGGTCCCAAAGGCGAGACCGATTGCATTGCAAATGCTTGTTTATGATGACACCAGCACTCCTCAATGGCAAATGCATGGGGTTCCGCAATCAATCCTCTCTCTCCAAGCACATACATATATTTTGAAAACAAATATTGCAAAAGCTGCATATATGTTTATTTGCTCAAGGCAATTAAAAACTTAGGGGGATATGTACAAGGAAGTGGAGGAGAGTGGCGTTAGCCTTTCTGGCTTAACGCCTCTCTGCTCCACTTCTAAATCGCAAGGCTGCACCATATTTACAAGAATGTGGTGCAGCCTTGTGTTTTTCCCTGCGATTGCGCTAAGTTTAGCAACTTAGCGCCAACACGGGCACCCTTGCACCAGAGTGCAAGGGTGTCTGCGTGCAGGGGAGGATTGTTCATGTGTAGGAAGGTGTCCCTTCCTGCACATGAACAATCCTAGAAATGCCATCCTGTCACTTTAATGCGTGCTGCTTCATGCAGCACATATGAATGTGACAAAATGGCATTTTTTAAAAAGTTTGTTTATGTGCAGGAAGGGACACCTTCCTACACAGAAACAAACCATGGCATTTTGCTTTTTCCATGTGTGTTTCACAAGGCAGCACACATGGAAAAAGCAAAAACGAGGAGAAATAATGCATTTCTCCTCGTTGCGCCGTCTTAAGACCAGTTTTTACCTGGCCTTAATTTTGGAGCTGCCTCCTATGTATGCCACCCTTGTACATAGGGGCCAGCGTCAAAATGAATGGGTGTTGCGGTGGAACGCCCACCGCAACACCCACTGCCCACCCCTTTCACGCTAACCATAGCGTGAAAGAGGGCCTTATGTACAAGGCAGTGTTAAGCCACGTTAAGTGGCTTAACGCTGCCTTGTACATAAGGCGCAGCCCCTATCACCACCACAACGTTGGCAAAAGTGACGTTGTGGTGGCGATAGGGGCTTGTACATATGCCCCTTTGTGTGATAAATCACTTTATTTTTAATATTTTTGTCTTTCAAGGACTAGAGTTTATCCTGTCTTACACACAGCTTGTGGCATTTACCTATAAATGTGGTGTGTGCTGTCACTCTGTTACATCCTGCCAGACATGATATCATGATATATCCTTTACCATTGTAAAATATGTTTTCTGATATCCACAGTGGGCGCAATCCACAATGTTTTTTATGAGTGGAGAACAGGAGCGTTTCCTAGAATAAGACATGCTTGCTCATGAAAAAAGGTTGGTTGATTCTAAAAACCTGTTTTTCCTACAGTAAGCATTTCTTATTCCCTGAAATACATGAGTAAGCTGCACGCAAAGCTCATCTATCCATAAAAAGTGCCTAGAGCATCTACTAAGAGGAGTAGTAGAAATGTTATTGTTGAGTTAGTTAAAACCATAACAAAAATAAGAAGACTACAACAATACAATTTCTTAATTAAAAGGAGACATTAGTCAACAGCACGAGAGTGGGCAGGATGTATCAAAAACAATTTCTTAAAACAGAGGTGATGGGTCACAACATGAATTACCATAAATCCTTATATACATATAGTCTGAGCTCTTGGTATTGTAACTAGCCATGGCTAAGGACACAAACTTCTTTCTACATGTCATTCATGCTACATATTTAACTGAGAGTAGTATACAGTGTGCAAAAAAGGCCAATTCAATTTGCAAATATGCCAAGCATGCTCTGGCTTGGATTGCCAAAAGTATAAAGTGCTTTGTGCTGCCTAGAACATTTTTGGTTCTAATTAATGTTTGAGCGTGGTAAAATTTATAAAACAGTTCCATTAAAATTACTTTACAATCAGTATGACCCTTATCTCAAAAATGTATCTTGAAGAACATCAAACTTGTGATTGTTGAGAGAGATTTGAGCCATTCCCTCTAACCCTGCTGTGTTTGTAACTGTTTGTTTATTTGTTGAAGAAACTTTGTTGTCCTACAGGAAAGCTGCAACAACTGGCTATTCAGCAAACCCATCACAGCGGTTCGGCATGATCTTATATGGAGTGACCGAAGAGCCAGAACTAGGAGTTGTTGTCTCAGTTGATTGACAGCGGGGCAGATACACAGGAAAGGTTGAATTGTTTCTTCCATACTCCCGCAGAGTCGGCAAAGATTGTTCAGCCAAGTTTGTTTCCTGATGGAACCTGATCTTTTGAGGAAAAAGCTCCCAAATGAATGAGCAGAAGGAAATGCTGCGTTGTTGGAGAAATATTGTTTACGAGATATGGCTGTAGCGCCCAGTTGATATATACGATGATAGGACCATTCATCCATGTTTTTTCCTTGCTGTCGCAGCTTTGTCAAGTGACCATGCATACTGTTTGGCTGCTTTATTAACGATTTTTTTGAATGCAGGAAAGCTGATGTTTATACCCACACTTCATTCAGATTGAGGGTGGTTAGCGCTTGCTGGCGCACCGTTGGCCAGTCGTTTTTGCTTTTGGGCTGATTCTTTAATTGTGACCAACAGAGCGCTGGTAGGGATCCTGAGTGTGCCGCTCTCATTCTCCAGCACAGTTTAATTATTGCTGCTGACCTAACCGGCAGTTGATTGAACAGCCCGAATTCCAGTCGGACCCGTGTCTGAGGGATGAATTGCAGGATTCGAAAAATACATTTAAACAAGGTGGACTGTTGTTGGTTCAAAAATGTTACGTCTTTACATTTAAGAAGTTCTGAGCCATAGGTGAGTGTTGGAAGGAATTTGGTGGCAATTTTTTGTAAAAGGTAAGCATTGGAAGGGCACTCTAGTTTTGTTCATAGTGTGTTCAGTGCGTAGCGTAATTTGTTTGCCTGGGCTCGTCTTTTTGTTAGATGCTCTTTTTTAAAGTTTGAGTTTATTGAAAACCAGAAGAAAAAGAACAGCATTATAATAAGCATAATGAATCTCCGTCAACATAGAGATTATAAAAGAATAAAGAAATACAACGGTTATAATAAACATGCTGTATGCAGAAGGGGAATAAATTTAAAACAGAGAGGAAAAGGGAGTTGGAAGGGGAAAAGAGGGTGAACAATATATTATGACTACAAAAATTGAAGAAAAACGAGATATGAAATTAAACACTGTAGGCACAATAATACCTAGGGATTAAATATCATATTATAAATACATAGACATGAACAACAATATCTTAATATTTTAAGAAAAAGACAACATGGTGTATTTACGGCGGTTTACGGACATCATCTGAAGTATTTACAACGTTAACAATAGAAGAGGTGGACCAGGATAAATATGTAGTAAGTGGAAGCCATAAAAGATCTCTTTTAATTGCTAGAGAGATGGGGGTGGTTAATTGGTATCGAGTCTGTGATGAAAACACACGGCATTCCACCAAGCTCTAAAAGAAACTTTATCTGCTTGTTTCCAATATGAGGTTATTAAATGGAAAGCTACAGCTAATAATAAACCTAACAACAAGTTTGATGGTGATTGAGGCCATTGAGATGATAAGGAACCTAAGAAAATGTTGGGTAAAGAAAAGGGAATATTAACTTTAAAAATCTTTTTAATTTGGGACCAAACTAATTGCCAGAACTGAAAGATACTAGGGAAGTCGAATAGCATATGCTTTAAATCGGCACTAGAACAGGAACAGGACCAACAGGTAGATGGAGTATTAGGTGAAAAAGATGTTAATGTTGCAGGGTAAAGTAATAGATGTTGATAAACAAAATAAAGGGTTTGAGAAGTATTAGCAGCTCTTGATGTTTTGTGAATCTTAAGCCATAATTTATCCCAGATGGAGGTTGGCCAGCATTGTGTTAAATCCTTTTCCCATGCCAATTCAGCCTTTGACTTGAGTCTATCTGAAGGTGATAATAAACACTTATATATAGAAGATGCAGAGGGGGAAGTATCTAATATGGTAAAAAGAGTAGAGCATGCTATAGGAAGTTTGGGGGTAGTTGGCAGCATGATGAGATATTGATTAAGAGAAGGAAGTAGAAGGTTATATTGTGAATTGAAAGTATTAGGTGGTGAAAATTTAGTTTGAAGATCAGTAAAGGATAGGGGATAATTATTAGTCAAGAGTTGGGAAATCCAAAGCAAGCCCTTGGATCTCCAAGTTCTCCAATAAATGGTACGATTTTTGATGCGTAATAATTTATTGTGCCAAATGGGGTGTTGAAAAAGAGAAGTAATAGAACAGTAAGAAGATGGAAGAAGAGGAGCTAAAAGCTTACGAGTGTGAGAAATAATGGGAGAACGGAAAAAGGAGATATTATTGGTGAAGGCAAGGATTTCCTGAAAGTCAAAAGGGGAGACGAGAGATTTCTCTATAGATATCCATACTGGGGGATGTGTGGGGGGTTCAGAGGAAAGCCAACGGGTAGCTTGTTTTAGTGAAAAGGCAAAGTGATAAGATTTGAAGTCAGGGAATTTAAGGCCTCCATTAGATTTGTATTTGTTTAAGGAGGACAAGGCTATTCGAGGAGGTTTTTACTTCCAAAGAAATTTAGTTAAAAGTGAATCAATTTTCTTAAAATAATATCCGGGAATGTGCACAGGGATCATGGAAAGAATATATAGAATCAGAGGGGTAAGCATCATCTTAATCAAATCCAGTCGTCCCCACCAAGAGAGAAAAAGAGGGTGCCAACGTGCAATAGTATCATTTAATGTTTTGATAATATAGTCAAAGTTTAATCTTAAAGTCTCTGGGATAGTCGAGGAGAACCATAGGCCTAGGTATTTTAGCTTAGAAGGTTGCCAGGAAAAACCAGTATGGGTAAAGTAATGCTTAAGGCATAAAACATAGAGAGGCAAGACTTCACATTTATCCGGATTAAGGCGTAAAACATTGAGAGGCAAGACTTCACATTTATCCGGATTAAGGCGGTAGCCTGATAGTTGAGAAAAAATATCAACCTGATGGAGGAAAGGAGGGAGAGATGTAGACGAATTAGAACAATATAAAAGGATATCATCTGCGTAAACAGACATTTTAACTTGATGCGAACCAAGCTGAAACCCAGAGATCTGAGCATCCTGTCTTATTTTAGTTAAAAAGGGTTCCAATGCTATTACAAACAATAAAGGTGATGAAGGACACCCTTGTCGTACTTCTCCAAGAAGAGAAAAATAATCAGAGACTTTACCATTAACAAAGATAGAAGCTCTAGGACCCGAATATAATAAGGAGATTAAGGAGATTAGTTTGGGAGGAAAACCTATCCATTTTAAAGCATAAAACATAAAATCCCATCCAATCCTGTCAAATGCTTTTTCAGCATCTAAAGCTATAGCAGCAATAGGATAGTCTAAGGAAGAAGCCTTGCTAAGGATATTGAAAAAGACTCTAGAATTATCAGAGGATAATCAACCTTTTACAAAGCCGGATTGCTCAGGTCCAATAAGTTCAGATAGGATAGGGTCAATGCGTAGTGCCAAAAGTTTAGCAAAAATCTTATAGTCTGTTTTGACTAAAGAAATGGGGCGATCGTTTTTACAAAGGGAAGGGTCCTTATTATCTTTTGGGATTAAGCATATCATTGCTTCTTGAAAAGTGCCATGAGACGAGCCGTTTGTAATAAAAGAAATAAAAGTAAAAGATTTGGAAGAAGAAGTTTAGCAAAGTGTTCATAGAATTCAACAGTGAACCCATCGGGTCCAGGGGCCTTCCCTCGTCGTAATACCGATACCGCATGGGTAATTTCTGCTATGGTAATATCAATTGCCCAGCGAATCAAAGTCAATATGTTGGGAAGGAGGAGAATTAATGGATTGAAAATAAGAGGATAGATCTGATTGAACTGGTTGTGCCTCTGGAGTATATAGATTTTTATAAAAGGAAACAAATTCATTTAAAATATCATTTTCTTTAAAAAGTGGAGTCCCAGCAGTGCTCTGCAAAGATTATATTCTGGTTCTTTCTCGCCTTACTTTTATGTAATTGGCCAGCAGTTTCCCCATTTCCCGTTTCCCCCCCGGTCTGGGTCAGCTCTCTCCCCGGCAGCTCTGCATCTCTGTCGCCTTGCCGCAGCGTCGAGTCCTCCTCCTGGTGAGGGTTCGCGCCAGCAGACCGATCCTGACTCCTGCCTTGGAGATGCACCCTTCTCGCCCTCATTTAATTTAAAGTTTATTTTCTCTCCTTTGCACCGCCGGTTCCTGCCGCTGCTGCCCTTGCGGCCCCACCCCCTTGCACAGCCCCCGCTCCCACCTCCCTTCCTTTCGTCCCGCCCCCCTCCCCTACTTAATGGTGGCCGCTGTGCGGTCGCGCAGTGGACGCGCCGAAGGCCCGCCAAAGGCAAGCCCGTCAGCGCCCGTCCACGACCCGACCGCGGCCAGCACCAGGGACCCTGGATCCACGACCCCCCACTGCTACACCGCCGCCGCCCTCCTCACACTCAACCCCGGGAGAAACAACCACTGCCAGAGATCGACGCCGAACACCACCCACGGCCAGTTCTCCTGCCAACACTGCCGACTATCCTTCACCATCAATGGCCCTCCCACGACCGCAGAACCCACAACGGACGCCCACACCACCGAAGCCCTGACGTGCATCCTCCTCAACGTATGCTCCCTCCACGACATGCCACGGAGATCTGGGACCTGCTCGACACCCTCTCGCCTGACCTCACCTTCTTCACGGAAACATGGACCAACGCCACCTCCGCCCACGACATCTCCACCGCCATCCCCGACGGATACAAGATCCAAAGAAAGGACCGCCCCCTCCGCCCAGGAGGAGGACTCGCCATTGTACACAAGAGCTCCCTTCGCCTCTCCACCTCCAGCACGAGCGACCCCCTCTCCAACATCGAGCACCTCCACTTCCAGATCCAAACCTGCCCAGAACCACCCTGCGCGGGACCCTCGTCTACAGACCCCCCGGACCTCTTCCGCCACAACCATTGCTGACCTCGCCGCACCCCGCGCCATCGCCTCCACGGACTACATTCTCATCAGAGACCTGAATTTCCACCTCGACAACCGCAGCGACCCCGACTCCACCACCCTCCTTGACAACCTTGCCAACCTCGATTGAAGCAGCTAGTCACCACCCCCACCCACAGAGCTGGACACACCCTTGACCCCATCTTCCCAGGAGGGACAAACATCCACTTCAGCCACACCACGCAGCCCCTCTGGACAGACCACCACTGCGTACACTTCACCTTCACCAGCACCACTGCACCCAAACCTGCCCCGCACCCGCCACGGAGGAACTGGAGCAAGATCACAGAGGAACACCTCAACACCACCATCCTCCACCAACCAACTCCGCAGCCAAAGAACTACACCGCTGGATCGCCAGCTGTGCTGACAAGCTCGCCCCCCTCCGCCACCCCGTCAAACAGCGCCCCCTGAAGGCCACCTGGTTCACCACCAATCTCCAAGAAGCCAGGCGCTCCTGCAGGCGCCTCGAGAAACTCTGGCGGAACAGGAAAACCACCGAAGACCAGAACAACTACAGAAGCGCCATGAATGAATACCACCAGCGCATAAGAGCCACCAAGCGGACCTTTATCAAGAACAAAATCCACACCAACGCAAGCAACGCAAAAGAACTCTTCAACGTCATATAGCAGTTCACCAAACCCCCCAACGAAGCCACGGACGTCACACCTTCTCAGGACCTCTGCAACAAGCTCAGCTCCTACTTCCACCTGAAAATAAAGGCCCTCTATGACAACTTCAGCGAACAGACTCCGGACACCGCGCCCCTCCCCACCACCGACAACCAGCCGACTATCACCACCTGGAAACCTGCCACCACTGAAGACACCACCACGACCATGAAGAACACCCACTCAGGAGCCCCCACCGACCCCTGCCCGCCGCACATCTACCACAGAGCTGCCGCCGCCATAGCACCCGAACTAGGCCGGACCATCAATGCCTCCCTTGATTTCGGCATCTTCCCTGACGACTGGAAGCGGGCAGAGGTCAAGCCCCTCCTCAAGAAATCCTCGGCCGACCCGACGGACCTGAAAAACTACCGGCCCATCGCTCTCCTTCCCTTCCCAGCCAAAGTCACCAAGAGATTCATCAACACCCAACTGACTACCTTCATCGAAGAGAACGCCATCCTCGACCCCTCCCAGTCCGGATTTCGCAGCAACCACAGCACCGAGACCGCCCTCCTTGCCGCCACCGATGACATCCGCATGCTACTCGACCAGGGCCACACTGCGGCCCTCATCCTACTAGACCTCTCCGCAGCCTTTGACACCGTCTCCCATCGGACTCTTGCAGCCAGACTCCACGACTCCGGTATACGGGGAACCGCCCTCGACTGGATCTGCTCATTCTCTCCGTCAGGACCCAAAGGATTAGACTCCCTTCCTTCCTCTCCGAACCTACTGAGATCAACTGCGGAGTACCCCAAGGATCCTCGCTCAGCCCCACGCTCTTCAACATCTACCTGGCCCCCCTCGCCGCCATCGTCAGACAGCATGGGCTCAGCATAGTATCTTATGCCGACGACACCCAGGTCATCCTCTCTCTCACGAAGAACCCCGAAGACACCAGACTCAGCTTCCAAGAAGGAATGAAAGATGTCGCAGCCTGGATGAGCAACAGCTGCCTAAAACTAAACTCGGAGAAGACAGAGGTCCTCATCCTCGGACCCTCCCCCACTGCGGGGGACAGCTCCTGGTGGCCCCCTGCCCTCTGAAACCCACCCACCCTGACGGACCACGCCCGGAACCTCGGCACCATTCTAGACTCCTCCCTCACCTTGACCCGGCAGATTAACGCAGTCGCCTCCACCTGTTTCAACTCCCTCCGCATCCTCCCCAAGACTTTCAAGTGGATCCCCCCTGAATGCAGAAAGACCGTCACCCACGCACTCATAACCAGCAGATTGGACTATGGCAATGCCCTCTATGCCAGAATCAACAAAACCCTGCTACACAAGCTCCAAACCATCCTGAACACCGCAGCCAGACTCATCCTCGGAACCCCACGACACGAGCACATGACCCGGCACCCACGAGACCTCCACTGGCTCCCCATCGAGAAGAGAGTGACCTTCTAGCTACTCACCCACGCCTACAAATCCCTCCACAACATCGGACCTAAATACCTCAACGAAAGAGTCTCCTTCCACGTACCCAAAGGAACCTCCGCTCCGCCGACTACTCGCCTGGCAGAGACACCATGCATCTGCAGAACCAGAGCAGGCGGAAGAGCCTTCTCCTATGTTGCAGCAAAGATCTGGAATGAGCTCCCAGTCAATATCAGACGCTCCCCCACTCTGCACACCTTCAGGAAGCGCCTCAAGACCTGGCTCTTCGACTGATCCGGAGCTGCACCCCCCCCCCCAGCGCCTTGAGACCCTCATGGGTGAGTAGCGCGCTCTATAAACCCCTGATTGATTGATTGATTTTATTTTGACCTCCATAATAGCGAGTGCTGCTTTTCAATAGGTAGGATGAAGCAGCTTCTGTGGATAGTCTGTTAAAAGTGAGCTTGGCATCAATAATATTTTTTAAAGAAGATTCAGTGTTGGAATGATAAATGTATTCTAGTTGTTTAATTTTAGTAAGTAATTGAGGGGCATATTATCAAGAAACGGCGTTAAAATTATCGCCGCTTTAGCGGCCGAAAACTGCCGCTAAAGCGGCGATAATGGGCTTGATAATATGCCCTGAGAATTTCAATAGAACCCCATGTTCTGGTGTCAACATGGGCTTCTATTGAGTTCTCAAGGGCATATTATCAAGCCCATTATCGCCGCTTAGCGGCAGTTTTCTGCCGCTAAAGCAGCGATAATTTTAACGCCGTTCTTGATAATATGCCCCTGAGTAGTTTGAACTTCAAAAGATTTTTTCTTTTGTGAGACAAAATTCATTATAAATCCTCTAGCGGCCGCCTTAAAAGAATCCCAAATCATTACAGGAGAGGAATCTGGAGTTGAATTAATAGCAAAAAATTCAGAATCAAAAGAGCTGAATTGGCTAGAGAAATTAGGGTCTACAAGTAATAGTTATTAAACGCCACCTACCAGTATGTGGAGTAAATGGTATCAGATCAAAGTCAACAAAGACCGGGCATGATCCGATATTAAAATATATCCTATCTCGGACTGAAGGACATGTTGAGCTAAGGATTTACTTAAAAGAGGTAATCAATACGGGACTGTGATTGGTGTGGGGGTGAAAAGTAACTATATTCTCGAAGATCCAGATGACAAAGTCTCCAGATATCGACTAGAGACTTATGGCGTATGGTGGAGATAAATTGTGAATGCATTTTAGTATTTACAAATGTAACTGGTGAGTGTCTATCCAATATGGGGTCATGAATTTGATTGCAGTCACCACCAAAAACAATGTAATCATCATCAAGCAAAAGTAGTTTATCAGAGATCTGTGTCCAAAATACCTTGTCAACGGAGACTGGGCCATATACATTAAAAATAACTAAGGGTATTTTATCAATAAGGAGTTTAACATTAACCCAACGACCATCAGAGTCAGATTCTTGATGAACAACTGAAACATGAAATTTTTTATGACAGAGAATCAAAACACCATTTTTCTTGCATAAAGCCGGAGAAGAAAATACAGCATTTCTTTAACTTGGAAGCTTCAGCTTCAGATAGATGTGATTCCTGGAGTAATGCAATGTCAGTTTTTAATTTAGCTAAATGGGTTAGCACCCGTTGTCTTTTAATAGGATTACCTAATCCCTTAATATTCCATGTAGTACCTCGGAATGTAACCAGAAGGTATTAACATGAGCAATCATTAAGCGTACTGTGATAAAACCAATCTTAAAACTAATAAAAAGTGAAAGGATAAGAGTATAGAGATATGAGTATTGTTTGATTAGAAGAGAAAGGAAAGAGGGAGCAACAGAATAAATACTAGGAAGGATAAAGAGAAATAGAGTAATGAAATAAAGAACCTGGGAGAAAGGAAGAACATAAGAGAAAACAAAGAGACAGTACAAGTCAAACAAATGACGACTGAAAAACATACCTACAACACACAAGACGACTGGGGTGGGCGACGCCAGGCAGCGATGAAGACAACATCCGAGCCCCACCGGACGACAGGGCAGCTTTGGAATGAATAAGACATCAACACAATTGAGGAGACCAAATGAGATATGGGGGGGTGAGAGAAACACCTGCAAATAGGAATTAAAGAAATAATGTCATAAGAAAATGAAAAAATCTAAAGATTAACTAGAACAGAACACCAAACAGGATTATACATAAATTATACATAACAAGAGCAGACAAAGGGTAACTAAGTAACAATTAAGAAGGCTTCGTAGTGTCCATGACGTCCGCTCCGACTTGTAGAAGGAAATCTTTCAGAACTGCTGGATCATCGTAGGTGGTAGTCTTTTCCTTATAAGTGACCTTAAAAAGACAGGGATGGATGAGACCATTTCTAGCGTTTATGGATCTTAATTGAGGACGAAGGTCAAGAAATGTTTTCCAGCGATCTGCAGTAACTTTTGCTACATCTTGTGAGAAGAACAAACGGTGACCCTCCCAAGAGACTTGCTTTTTGGCTTTGACCGTCGACAGGATTTGTAACAAATCTGTATACTGCAAGAAATACAGGATGACACCACGAGGTTTTGATGAGATCTTGGGACCAAGCCTGTGAGCACGTTGTATATTAAGTGAGATGGAGGATGACATATCCAGAAGCTTAGGTAGGAAAGATTGAAAATAAGCCGTCGGGTTTGAGCCCTTCATATTTTCAGGGAGTCCATAAATACGTAGGTTGTTCCTGCGATTCCGATTTTCCAAGTCCTCAGTGTGTTTCTTGAGGAGAGCGATTTCTGATTCTAATTGAGGAAGACGAGAGCATGTAGACTGTAAAGATTCCGTGGATTGTTCCATGATAAGAACTGCGTGATTCCAGGGAAGACCATTTCCTGTCCAGAAGTTGCAGAGTTTTAGTAGTTTCTTCCATGAAAGGCTTTAATGCATGAATTTCCTCCAGAATCAGATCCATAAAAACAGAAGTAGCATGCACTGGGGATGGAGGGTCCATTTTTGTTTGTTTAGTAGAGCTCACAAGTGGTTTTGTTGATGGATGCAGTTTTGAAATAGCGCCTGATAAAGATTCAGATTTGTGAGGAGTGCTGTCCTCCATGTCGTTGTGGATGGAGTCAGAATGTGAGTGAATATCATGTTTGGAAGAAACTGAGAGCCTAAGATTCCTTAGTCTCCCCATAAAGGGGGAGAATAATTTATTTTAAAACTGTAGTGTGGCAGGACAAGCTCAGTCTAGTGATAAAAAAAGTTTAAACCACAGTTCTTGAGTTCAGAGCCGACAGAATAGCATGAAAGCTGGTATATATAGTGGTATCAAGAACTGCCTTCAGTAATCGAAAACTTAATGTCAAAGCATCGAGGAAAAAGGATCCATTAAAACAGTGATAAGCAAAGCATCTCACAGTAAATGAAGGAGTAGAACTTATTGCGCATGGTCACTGTAGAAACCCTTCTTTAAAGAAAAAATTAGAAGAAAAATAGTTGGTTGGTACATCATTTTGTTATATCCGATAGTGAAAGAGTTCGTTTTAGCACAAGCGCGTTGCAGTTAAGGCGTTTCAGTAATAAAAAGAAGGAAGCCCGCCCGGCATTCAAAATGGCAGACGTGACCTCTTCACTGAGGAGAAATCCCCCGGGGCCGTTTGGCCAGAAGAACTACAGGAAGGGTGGAGCTGCGACACTCCAGCGACTCACCATATCAAGAGGAAGAGAATCCTCTCATTCTCATTCCTCGGCGAGCACCTGAGCGGTCTCCAAAATGGATTGAGCTCCCCGGTCCGTCGGAGCTCAGCGCGCCTCCGCCATCTTGCAACGGCGCCGAAACCACGCCCGTTAGTTGCTCTTTAAATATTAATTTGGAGTCTATATCCACCCCTAGGTATTTGTATGAACCAACCGTCTCTAATCTGTTCCCCGCTGTGGACCATTTCAGTTTTGAATTATGGCAGTTAGCGTTTGCAGAGAAGCACATCACCTTTGTTTTATTATAGTTCAATTTCAGTGCGAGCGCCTCAGTGTATTCCAACAATTGGGTTATCAAGCGCTGGAGGCCAATTGGAGTCTGGCTGCACAGTACAATATCGTCCGCATATTCTAAGCTTCTGACTGGGTGATTTGCTAGCTTGGGTGGATCGCTTTGGACTTCCTACAGCCTGGCGTCTAAGTCTGCCATATAGATGTTGAAAAGGCTGGGCACTATCGCACATCCTTGCTTTAGGCCTCTGTGCTTGGGTATCTTCCCTGTGGTTCTATCGCCATTACCCTGCTTGACTCTGACCCATGTTTGTGAATGCAAGTTGACTATGGCACAAAGTAACTTTGACGGCATGCCCCATTTTGTCATCTTTGGCCATAAGGGCTCTCTTGGGACCATATCAGAGGCATCTACAAAGAAAACTCAGCAGTTAGCTGTAAATGGAGATTTTGCCATGGATCCGAAGTGGAGTTATGAGGTGTCTTCCTACAAACTGCAAAAACAACAGTTGATGGACAGAATGCAGAACAATGTCATACATTCACCCCAGTACAGAGATCTGGGCCTAAATCCATCGTTTTTTTGCTCACCATGCCATTCCAGTTTGAACCCAGCCATATGCAAATCAGTCTTGACCCTGTGCCTCATGGGAACAGTCCAGCCCGAACTGCCAAGCCTGGTCCTCCCTGGACTGGAAACAAGCATCCTAGGACCGGCTTCGGGTTTCACCCCTCTTCAGCCAGGATAGCTTGATTCCAGTGGCATGGAGAGCACGGGACCCACGTCTGGGCATACCCGTCCCACTCGGGGTGACAAATGCAAAAACAACAGTTGATGGACAGAATGCAGAACAATGTCATACATTCACCCCAGTACAGGAGATCTGGGCCTAAATCCATCGCTTTTTTGCTCACCATGCCATTCCAGTTTGAACCCAGCCATATGCAAATCAGTCTTGGACCCTGTGCCTCATGGGAACAGTCCAGCCCGAATCTGCCAAGCCAGGTCCTCCCTGGACTGGAAACAAGCATCCTAGGACCGGTTTCGGGGTTTCACCCCTTCAGCCAGGATAGCTTGATTCCAGTGGCATGGAGAGCACGGGACCCACGTCTGGGCATACCCGTCCCACTCGGGGTGACAAATGCAAAAACAACAGTTGATGGACAGAATGCAGAACAATGTCATACATTCACCCCAGTACAGAGATCTGGGCCTAAATCCATCGTTTTTTTGCTCACCATGCCATTCCAGTTTGAACCCAGTTTGAATCCTACAAACTGAACACCTCCTGTAGGATACAAGAAGACTTTCCTGAAGGTTTGGAGACTTTTAAAGCACAAATACAAACAACTGCTGGTGCCAGTAGAAGGTATCAAGCTTACCCAAAATACATGTCTATTGCTTCATAACTTCATGTTAGCAGTTAGTCCTGATGTGAGATATTGACTGTGAAGTTCAAAGCCCTGCTTGACTATAGCTTTCAGCCTTGCCCTGCACATTTCCACCTCTGTAAAAATCCGAAGATGACATGTTTGATTGGGAAGAACCACCAAAACTTCCATGTTATTGCTTAATTTCCAGTCAGCCTTAAGTGTGCCCAGATCATGGTGACTAACATTGACATTTAGGTTTTCATTGTTTCCTATGGAGAGGTTTTCGTTTTTATAGTAACTCCTAATTTCTGCCATTTTGATCATATGCTCGCTTTTCCTAATGGGTCTAGACATTGTAAGTAATTTATTTATTTACTGTAATGTTGCAATGCTGGTGACGCACACGTTCTTTATGCATTTTTCTGCAAACAAGGTTTTGCTGCTACCAAGATTAAGGTAGGCATTCTTTAGAGAAACCATCTTACACATTTAAATCAGATTGTTTTTGTTTTGAAGCTCCGCTGCAGCTCACGTTAAGTCTTCAGCCACCGCCCCCCATGCTTTTGAAATCTGATTACCTATACGTACTAAGAAGAAATAAATTGGATCAGAATTTATATCACAGCATTACAGCATAGGATCTTATTTATGAGGATGTTGTCCTAATTTTAATCTTACAGGCCAGCATTTCAATTGCCATATCAGATAGACCTGGAGACTTTAATTTCAAATGGTCATCTCTGTTGTAAAATATATTCAAATTTTACTGTCTAAAGCAGGAAATGGTCTGACCTTTATGAACATGGCTCTCTTGAAATACAGTTTAATGACAGAACTAAATAGATGGTACCTTCTGATATTTGGACCCTGGGCCAAAATAAATGCCATTATGATTATTGTGCTGTGCGAAATTGGGTTATTTGTTTAGGGAGGCGGAAGCCCCACTCAGGAAACAATCACAATCCTTGTCAGGTTGAACCACAGAAGTAACCAAATTAACCTGTGCTTAACCATTGGGTAGCTTGGAACAAAGCAGTCAGGTTTAACTTAGAAGCTAATTTTAAAGTATTTATGCAGCACGCAAACAGTAAGAAAGTGAAAACACAACACAAGGAAAAATAAATCCCAAACCAATTTACAAACATAGATAAAGTTTAATTAGTAAAACGATACCAGAATGACAAAAATCCAATCAGTAGAACCGGAGATATGCAATTGTAACTTTTTAAATTGATATAGCACCTAAAAGCACAAAGAACCACTTGTGGTCACCTGGCCGTGCTATACCAGGGGAAAGCCACAAACAAATTCAGGCCGACTGCGATGGAGCGTGGGCGGGATACAGGGGCCAGGTAAGTCCCGCTGATAAAGTTACCTTCTCAAAGTCTTGCACAAAGAGTTTTGTTCCCAGTGGAGGAGGCCGCAAGGAGCAGGGAGAGCGTCATGGATGGTTCTCACTGTAGCGCGAAGAGCAGACCTGGTGTCATGGACAGTCCTTGCTGTAGCGCAAAAATCCAGTCAGGCATTGCAGATGGTCATTGTTGGAGCTTCGCATTGGTAGTCATTGTGGGTTGTCTCTTTTGTAGCACATAGCAGATCTTGGTTGCCGGTCGTCACTGGTGGGCACTGTGGGGCAAAGAGACAGGTTCACTGGAGCGGCGCAGATTCTTGCTACGAATGGGCTCATTTGCGGTCGCAAAGAGCCTAAAACTTCAGGATTCCACCTTCCTTCACAGGATGAGCTCAACTGATGACTGCCAATAGACCAGGGACTGGGGAGAGACCTCTTGGGGATCAGGACTTCACTCTAGCAGAGGCCAGCAGAGCTCAGGCAGGTCCACTTGCAGGGCCATATGGGTCCAGTGCAGCAGGGCTGCTGGGCAGTTGCAAGGAAGCCTCTGGAGTTTCTTGTGTCTCTGTAACTTAGACAAGAGGTCAGTAAACAGACACTTGGGGGCATATTTGCAAGGGGATATCGCTACCAGACGTCACTTTTAGTGATGTTCTGGTGGCGATATCTCCTTCTCCTTATTTACAAGGCAGTGTTAAACCACTCAATGTGGCTTAACGCCGCCTTGTAAATAAGGACCCTTTTCACGCTTCACTTAGCGTGAAAGTGGCTTGCAATGGGTGTTGCAGTGGGCGTTCTGCCGCAACACCTGTTGCTTTTTGACACTGCCCCTTTTTACAAGGATGGGGCAGCGCCAAAAACCTGGTCTTAGGATGGTGATACGGGGAGAAATTATAAATTTCTCCTCATATTTTGCTCTTTCTATGTGTGTTGCAGAGAATCCACATTACAGATTGTTTATGTGCAGGAGGGTTTTCTTTCCTGCACATAAACAATCGCCCCTGCAGTGCAGACACCCTTGAAACATGGGTGCCTGCGCTTGCGCATGGCAGCTTTTTTTGTGCCAGAGCTAGGGAAAATGCAGGGGTGCGCTGTATTTTTGTAAATATGGTGCATCCCTGCATTTAAAAAATGTCGGACCACAGCATTACCAATTTTGGGGTAAAAGCGCTCCGACATTTTATTGTAAATATCCCCCCTGGAGTCACTCAGATTAGCCCAGGAGGAAGGGAGCAAGTCCAGACTTCCTTCTCAGAGAGGAAGACAGTCCTCAAGCAGCAGGGCAGTTCTCTGTTAGCAGCAGTGTAGTCCTCTGGGGTAAAGCATTCTTTTTTCTGTAATGTCCAGAGTGTACTGAAGAGTTGTTCTGAGGGTTCAAATTGCATACCTGGTGTCAGACTTTGCAGGCTGGGGGACACCCTGTCCTACCCTGACATCTGGTCTGACATCTGGTCTGGCCTTTGAAGTGCCACTGGGGCAGGGTACAGCTCCGGCCCCAGCCATCCTGGCAGATTTTCCCATCATGCTCGCACTTTGTCCCCTTTCTATCACTGTCTAGGTGAAAAGGGAATACACAAAACCACAGAGCATTCAGTTATGTGACCCAGGACACTGACAGAAGGCGCAAATGTTAAGGACAAAGAAAATGCCAACTTTCTAAAAGTGGATTTTTCTGAATTGTGACTTAAAATCCACCTTTGCCATTAAAGAGGTTTTTAAATTACAATGTATTTGAGTCCAAACAATATGTCTCTGCCTGCTCCCAAAACAAAGTTATCCCTTTTTAAATGTAATAAGGTAACATAGTCATAGTCAATGGGAGAGATAGGCCTTGCAGTAGTGAAAAATGACTTTAGGAACTTTTTACTGCTAAGACATGTAAAACTTAAATCCTACTTTTTACATAAAAGGCACCATGCCCTATGAGTCTTTGAGGACCTACCTTAGGGATGACTTATGTGTATTAAAAAGGAAGGTTTAGGCCTGGCAAAAGGTTTACTTTGCCAGGTTATAATGGCAGTTTAAAACTGAATTACAGGCTGCAATGACCGTCCTGAGACATGTTTTAAAGTGCTTCTTTAGTTGGAGGCACAGGGAGTGCTGCAGGCCCACCAGTAGCATTTAATTTACAGGCTCTGGGTACATGTAGTACCATATACTAGGGACTTATAAATAAATTAAATGTGTCAATCAGGATTAGGTCAATTTTATCATGTTTTAGGGAGCGAGCATAAACACTTTATCACTGGTTAGCAGTGATAAAGTGCACAGAGACCGAAAGCCAACAAAAACAAATTCAGCAAAGCAGGAGGGGCGAAGGCAAAATATTTGTGGGTGACCTTGCAAAGAGGGCTAGATGTAATATGTGCTAAAAGGAATTCTACAGTTTTTTACAAACATTCAATTTGGGTATCATTTTAAGCAACATTATCATAAGGCCGGCATTATAAATCAATTAAGTAACTGGTTTCCTGTCTCACACCTACCAAGTACAAAGACTGTTGAGTGACCAGTAGAGCTTTATTTGGAACAGGGCCCTAAGATGGTGCTATATTAGGGAGATGGTAGTACTTTAATGTTTGCCACAGTAAAATCTAAAAGGAAGATATTTCAGAGATCTGCCAAATTTCTTCAAATTGATGTTTTGATGCAAGATTCTGCTATAATTAGAGTAACTAGTATATCATCATCATCATCAATCTTTACTTGTGTTTTACAATGAAAACCATAAAAACAATAAAGATAAAACATCATTTAAAATCATACAACAGTCATATTTTAAAAGCTCCTCCTAAAACAAATGTGACATAAAATAAGTAATTTGGTCAGATAATAAGTGTAAATACATTATAACTGTTCTGGTCTGGATACAATTTTTCCCTAGAAGTAAGGGAATTTTAAAATAACTCTGCAAATGTTTGTAAAATGGACAAAACATGTTAAAAGGTATGATATCTTGATTGAAACTGAATCACATTTACATGATGCTAAATTAGACGACTTGGACCAACCCCTTAGAAAACACAGGTGAATCAAGAATCAAATTCAACCGAAATCAAGTTAGCAGGAATAGGGAATTATTTGTTGTTATGAACGTTAAATATGATTCTATGAAAGGGGTTATTTTCAGTATTATATGGGATCTTACGCAGGATTTAGCCAGTCCATGGCAGTTCAGCTTTTACAATTTTTTCCGGGCAGTGAAATATTTCAGGGTGACCCAACTCTTTAATAGAGGTCTCAACATATTTAGCTGAGGAATTGTAAAAACCCGTTCTAGGCTTAACCAGTCTTTAGTTATTAATTGATTTAACTCTGTTTCCGACTTTATCCGTATTGATATCCAGCAACAGAGGTGTCAAATATAACATGTCTGTCAGATAACTTTGACCCAGTTCAGTTATAAATGAAGCAGAACTCTGGGGAAGAGATAACGTTTGTCTCATGAAGTGATTTTCCACAATTTGTAGAGATGATTTATTGACGATCCCCAAAGAATCACTCCCAAGAGACTGCAGCAATGCATTTGTCCTTTTAGATCATTAACATAGCCTCTAAGGACTTGTGACCTAGTTAAGGTGCAAACTCAAATACTGAGGAAGTGATTCTAGAAAAAAAAATGTTTCCTTGTTATTAAAAGTGGGGACCAACTATTAGAAAAGTCATACACTCATTGGTATGAACATGAATCAACCCTACTAATCTTATTTTACTCCGAACACTCGGGATTTAGATGAGCTGGAGCCCACCAACTTTACATAAGACATCTTATAATTGGTACTAAGGTCCAGGGAGTCCATAAATATCACAAACAAATCTAAAAGTCGCTGTAGTCCTAGCGCCAGTCTTGCTAAGTGGGGCCATTTCATCAGCATAAAGTAATGCTGGAATAGGATGCCTTTCCAAAAGTGGCATATCTTGTTCCTCAGCGACTAAGGTCTTTTCCAGATGGTTTATATACAACGGGAATAGAAAAAGTGCCAGAATGCATGCTTGTCAGGTTGAACTTAAAAGACTCAGTACATTCACCCCCTATACCATTGCCTAACAGAGACAGACAAGTTCAGATGAAGGTGACGTAAAAAAGAAACAATATTTGGATCAACTCCTACAGAAAACATGTTCTCCAGAGTTTGTCACTATTGGTTGAAGGTCGAACTAAGGTCCATAAAGGCCATATGTAGAGAACCTTGCTTGGCCACTGTACATTTTTATTAATGATCAAGTCTAAAACCATATTGTGAGTCTGAGATTATATGGGTATCCTTGGCCCAAAAGGTCAACCTGTTTAAGACTATATAATCCATGACATTGAATCGATTTAAGAAATTGGTCTGGACAGGAGTAATCTTACTTGCCCTTTTCTAAACACTGCACAGTTTTCGACTGTGATCAGGAGTTGGGGATACCATGCCCAACTGCAACATTACTAGTCAGTGTGAGTAGTGGAGCTCAAAATGTGGTGTTTCATTTGTATAGATCAGAGGGTACCCCGTCAGTGCCCGGGTCTTTATTATTTGGGGTAACAGTAATAGCATCCCTAACTTCCTCCAGTGAGAAACAAATGCAAATACTCCTGAGGACACAAAGGAGTCACGAGTGAGTCATAAATCCATTTGAAGTGACTAACCCACCTGTCAGGTGACATGTGAACACAGGGATGCACCATCTGATTGAGAGAAAAAGGGGTGATTGACAATCTCCTAAAAGATTGAACTATTCCTGAGACTGCTAATACGGGTTAGCTGATCCCAGTCCTCTTGTTGCAAGACTTGCTTCCTCTCTATAATCACTTATTTGTATATTAAACAACTGACAACTACTTTGTACCTACCCCAGGTTTTTTTAGGGCCCTAATGAGTTCAAGATGGACCCTAGAACACGTATGATCAGGATTTTTTCACATTGTCACAAAATGACTTAAACGAACCAAGGGGGATATGTACAAGTGAAGTGGCGGAGTGAGGCGTTAGCCGTCATGGCTTAACGTCTCATTCCACCACTTCTGAAATGCAAGGCTGCACCATATTTAGGAGGATATGGGGCAGCCTTGCATTTCCCCCTTAGCAGTGTAGCGCCAACGCAGGCACCCTTGCACCATAGTGTAGGGGAGGATTGTTTATGTGTAGGAAGGTGTCCCTTCCTGCACATAAACAATCCTAAAATGGCATTTTGTCACTTTTATGTGTGCTGCTTTAAGCAGCACACATGAAAGTCACAAAATGGCATTTTATTTTACAGATTGTTTTAAACAATTCATGGCAGTTTGCTTTTTCCAAGTGCAGCACACATGAAAAAAGCAAAAACGAGGAGAAATAATGCATTTCTCCTCGTTTCGCCAACTTAAGGTTTTCCCTGGTCTTGATGTTGCCTCTGCCTCCTATGTACGCTGCCCTTGTATATAGGGGGCAGCACCAAAATCAATGGGTGTTGCGGTGGAACGCCCACGGCAACACCCACTGCCAACCCATTTCACACTAAGCATAGTGTGAAAGGAGGTCTTATTTAGAAGGCAGCATTAAGCCACATAAAGTGAGTTAAATCTGGCATGTAAATAAAACAATGCCCCTATCGCCACCACAAAGTCAGAAAAAGTGACGTTGTGGTGGCGATAGGGGCTTGTACATATGCCCCCAAGAATCATATCAGCTGTGGAACATTTATCCAAACAAACATAGAAATCAGAGAAACATTTTGCGATTAATTTGGTATTAAAAGCACACAGAATCACTTTAACCCACCTCAGTCTGTGTCCCTGATCATAATTCCTCTCCACTATCTTCAACGGTTGAATCACAGTGAGAGGATTGTGTTCGCTATGATCGTTCCATATTACCTTGTAGTCTGTCACTGACTGGGTAGGTACGGCTGATACAAAAATGCAATGAAAAGCACCCTCTACCTGTGAATGTCGGAATATCAACGCAGAGGGTGTGATATGTGATTCTGTGCTCATGTTCAGAGTTCCACTGCGAGCAGAAGTAAAAATGAACTATAACCCTCTCTAAAAAAGGTGTTGGAGACAGCCCAGGTTTCTTGGAGGCAAATGATCTTAAATTTCTATATAAGATGTTTCATCTTCCTTACTCTCTATGTCTAAACTAGTATATCAGAGTATTTACTAAAACATGACAATATTGATTGCTTGAAATATATTGCCCCGTGATCAGACCTGGACTCAAACAGATGATGACTTTGTCCATTTTAGAAAAGGATTATAACCTACCAGTAAAGGAAAGGACTTCGGGCCATTCCTATTTCCCTCATTAAAACATTCAAGCGTTAGGGGAAATCATAGTCTCTAACTTGTGTTGAGTTCTTGAATTCTGGCCTCTGAGTGCTGAAATCAGGAGGCAAAAAATCAAATTCAATGGTTTCAACTAAAAAAGGTTTTTATATATTTTTTCTAAATTGTTTTCTGGCTTTCCAAGGAAAATAGACAAAGAGTTAATGCCACAAGTAGTTAATCTTAAATATTCAGTGTCCTAGACTTCTTCTCCAAAGTCCAAGATATGCACACTCATGCCGGCTTCATTTTGTTTACATGGCTGCTGAGATGCTCAGTGTCTCAGGAATTTTGGCAGGGGGAGTCCCTTTTTATCACTCTCAGGAGATGGTGGAGCTTAAGTTAGCGACTGGGTATAATTATTTTTTACAATCTTACAGCTGTGTAATGAGGGTTTGCAAAACGTCTGAAACCATACAGGTCCAAATCATGTCAACACACCTAGACAAATAGGCCACGTTACACCGCATGCATTTAGAATGCATGCCATTACAACGCGGTCATTACAACGACCGCGTTGTTACATCGCAGACCATTACAATGCAAGTCATTACAATGACTTGCTGTGGGGGCTGGATGTTGGAATAGTATATTTTACTATTCCAACTCCAGTCTGTGCAACAGTAGGGAAGGTGTTGGATTTAAAAGCCAAAACCTTCTGCCCCCTACAGCAAGTTGTTGTAACAGCTTGCGTTGTAATGGCATGCGATGTAACAACGCAGTCGTTGTAATGACCGCGTTGTAATGGCATACGATGTGTAAACATTGTTGTAAACGATGTTTACCCACCAAGACACAATCCCCAGGTTCATCTCTTAAATGTGCCATGCACCCGCATGAACTTAGAGTTGGTCCTAGTCTGGTCTCTTGGGTGGTAAAAGACACATCACCTCCTCTCCCATCTTCCTCACTCCAATCCTTACCTGTGAAGTTTATCCGTTCACATGGGACACCAAAACAAAACTATTAGAATGGATACCTGCTACTCTCTGAGGAAGTGTATAACAGCGGACTGGGCCAAAGGAACTCCCTGTTTTTCATTTGTCATGACTAGGAAGCGAGGTAAGATTTAGGGGCATATTAGCAAGGGCACTATCGCCGCTTTAGCGGCACTTTTTGCCGCTAAAGCGGCGATATTCATATCGCCCTATCAGCAAACTGTCTCTAACAGCAGTTAGCGACAGTTTGCGGGCATTAGCGCCCGTTTTTTATCGCTTTGCATGTCAGCGATATTTATCGCTAATGACATGCAAAGTGAGGCGTTCCCGACGAACAAACCTGGGAAACACTCGCTAACAGGCCTATCGCCTATTAGCAAGGTGGCCATGGCCCCAGTTAGCGACGTGAAAAGTTGCGCTAACCGGGGTCATCGCCATTTATTTAACACCTGCAATTAGCAGGTGTTAGCCATACCTAACATGGGGGGTGGATTATGCTGATACGACCACAGGGTCGTATCAGCAAGGTGTTCTCCCTTCTCCATGCAACATCGCTGGTTTTTCAGCGATGTTGGCCCATTTCCCCGCTATCGCTGGAATATTCATCGCCATAGCGCTAATCGTTGCTAATACAGCGTTAGCGTGGCGATATATTCCAGCGATAGCCGGCGATAAAAAAAATCACGCTAAGCAGGCTTAGCGATGATTATCGCCTCTTCTTGCTAATATGCCCCACAGTCTCGCAATAGTGGACTAACGTTTATTTTAATATTTTATTTATTTAATTGAATCTCGCTCTACCCTGTATGCATATATTGCTTTAGTAGACAGGTGGGGAGATCCGTTAAATGATATCAGAAGCATGCTGTAACTGCCAGCAGGTAAAGAAGTGTGGGGCATGCCACAGTGATCTTGCACACTGTAAGAATCTATTTGGATCACACACAAGCAAGAACGTCTTTACAAAGCCTTTGATTTATATAACAAGTTCTCATTAGAAAAAAGATTTGGGGGCATATTATCAAGGGGCCGTGAAAAAAGTATCGCCGCTTTAGCGTCCGTTTTCGGGCGAAAAGCGGCGATAATTTTATCGCATTATCATCAAGGACATGCTAGCGCATGATTCCTTGAGTTAGGGCCCGTTTTTCACACGCCTCGCCTCGATAATGAGATGCAAAGGAGGCGTGGCTGTGAAAACAACATGGGATAATATCGCGAAGGCAGCTTCGCGATATTATCAAGGAGGGGTAGCGATATTTGAAATGCGTTAAGTATGTCTTAACGCAGGAATTTAACGTCTGTTAAATTCCTGACTAAGGCATACCTAACATGGGGGGTGGATTGTGTGGCTAAGACCACAGGCCCTATCATCAAGGATATCGCCGTTTTTCATGGAACATCGCTGGAAAACACCGCTATCGCTGGAATAATTATCGCCATTGCGCTATGCGTTGTTAATACCGCGCTAGCATGGCGATAATTTCCAGCGATAGCCAGCGATACAAATCCTCACGCTAAGAGCGGCCAGCGATAATTATCGCTGCCGCTTGATAATATGCCCCACGGTTGCTTAGCAACTGCAATTCAAAGAAGTCTTTTTTTCTCCTGACTTTGGTTGCACTATGAAATTGAAAACTTCTGCCAAACGTAAGCATTTGAAACTTCCTGCGTAGCCAATGAAAGACACAGCCCCAGCTTCTTTACCTCTGACTTCAATATCTTTAGGTGCCATACAAACCATGATTGAAAAGGCAGTGGAAGCTTCATTTGTGGCCAGAGAAGGGGATCCACCTCCAAATATTCCTAAAGTCTCTGCGGATGCTGGGGATGATGCCCAGGTTGAAGTGGATGAGGAGGAGGAGGTCAAAGGGCAATATATTCAGGGGGTAAGAACTGTCTGATTTGCAGCAGCATTTAAGAAATAATTTTACTTTACCTGAAGCCCCAAAGGCTGCTAATGAAGAGGATGTGTTTATCTTCATCAGCATAAAGTACCTGAGTCACTTCCAGTGCATTCAGTAATTATAAAGGTTTTGACTTCAGAACCAGCAATCTTTTACGAGATTTTTGATCTGCCGATATCCTTTGTTGAATTTTTTCCAACAGTTAAGGTGTACTCTCTTAGGGGGGGTTTTCTGGCAAGAGTTCATTATTGCAGAAGAGGCACTAGATTCTGAAACAGCAGACAAGAAAGTGGAGGCAGCGATTAAGCGATCGTATGTGGCTAAGTAGATTCAGAATGATGCCAATTTGAGTCAAACTCTTTCGGTAATGAAACAGCAGGTACGCTTCCTCTCTGATGTATCTTTTGACCTATTGAGCGCAGCAGCCTCCTCTTCGGGAGCAGCCTTAGCAGTAAGGAGATATCTTTGGATGCGCTCATGGAAGGCAGATGCTTCTCAGAAGGCACTCTTGATGCATCTACCTTTCACCTCAACTAGACTGTTTGGAGCTCTTTGGAGGTTCTTGTAAAGAAATAGGCAGAATGCCACAAATTACTACAACCGGTATGTACCGTCTTCGGTGGAAGGGGAGTACTGTGAAAAATAGCTTTTGGTCCAGCTTTTCCAGCATGAGGACCATCATAGATCTTTCCAAACAAGGGTCATGGCTGAAAGGACCCCAGTCCTGGATAAACTGTGGTCCCAGTCAACCCAGCCTGTGGTTTCACGTTCCCAATCTAAAACATGACTATGACAGTTCAACACCCAGTTGGAGGTCGGCTGCAATTTTGCCAGAAAATCTGGGTGAAGTGCATTTCAGAAAAGTGGGGTCTGGAGATCATATGCTCAGGATATTTAGTTAAGATTTCTCAAGACTATCAGGGAAAATGTGTTCATGCCCTAGTGCCTCAGGATATGCAGTGCTAATGGAAGGAATTTATTTAGGCCCTCTTGGACAAAATAGACAATAAGTCCAGTACCAGAGGACCAGAGAGGAACTGGTTGTTGTTCGATATTCTTTCTGGTACAGAAGTTATCAGAAGGGTTCAAATTGATGTTAACCTTAAAGAAGGTCAAAACTTTCATCCCTTATCAGACCTTCAAAATAATGATGCTCTCAGGCATCATTCCCTTATTGTGACTGGAGGATTACATGGCAGTGACAGATCTATTGGATACCTATCTGTATGTCCCAGTGCACACAATTCCTGAGGTTTTGTGTGCAAGATCACCATTTCCAGGTTCAAGTCCTTTCATTTGAGTTGCCACCAGCACTGAGGGTATTTACGAAGCTGTTGGCACCAGTGGTAGATAGATTACATTTTTGGGGAATATTTCTTTTTCATTACCTTGATGACTGATTTATTGTATCTCCCTCTTTTTATAAGGCTACAGAGGATGTTGCAATGGTGGGAGGAGCACGGATTTCTAATCAACCACTCAAAATCACAGTTTATTCCAGCACAGCCAATCCAGTTCATTAGAGCTTTGTTCAGTTCGGAGGTGGGAAGGATATTTTTGCCAGACTACAGGATTGTAAAATTGATGTCCCATGAAAGCCCCCTTGAATAAATCAAAAGCAACGGTGTCTTTGGTGCAGTGGGCATCCATTCACATGTATCTGTCAATAAGGCATCTCTTAGAGTTCTGGAACCCAAGTATCCCAAATGTACAAGCATTTGATCTCAGTGTCCGCCCAGGTTTCACATGCTCTGCAGTGGTGGCTAGAGGTAGAGAATTTTCCAAAGGTTACACATTTCAAATTACACTTCCCAAGATAGTAACAACAGATGCAGTGTGTCAAGTTGGGGACCAACCTTGGAGTTACTAGAGGTTCAGGGGAAATGGTGTCCTTGCGAACGCAGCAAGTCTTTGATTTGGAAAGAACTAAAGGCAGTATTGATGGCCCTAACGCATTTTGCCCATTTGTTAAGGAATCATCCAGTCAAAAGATAGGTAATATGGTTGCCAGGTCCCTGCTAAATTACCATGGGGCAGAGGTCAGCAAGAGTTATTTCTGGTAGCACAGGATAAAGGGATTTGGGCAGAATTATCTGAGTGCTATCCATCTTCCAGGGAAACAGAATTCTTGGGGCAGACCATCTGAGCTGCTCATTTCCTATGTCGATGTACTCCACCCAAAAATCTTTGCGGAAATAACTCAGAAATTCAGTCTCCCTTGTCTGGATCTTTTTGCTGAAGAGGAAAATGCACTTCTCCCACAGTTTTGTTCTCTGGAACAGCCCAACCATGCATGGGCTGCAGATGACCTCTCAATTCACATGGCCCCAAGAACAACTTCATGCTTTCCCTCCCATCAATCTGCTACCAAGGGTGATTCAGAAGATAAGGGAGGATCATGAATGGGTGTTGTTGGTAGCCCCATATTGGCCTCACAGGAAATCGTTTTCCAGTTTGCAGAGGTTAGCGGTCTGTCCTCCTTGGGTATTTCTGACTCACCCATCTTCCTTGAACTTTCCGATCCTAGACCAGGCATCAGTACAGACAAGGCAGCACACATGGAAAAAGCAAAAACGAGGAGAAATTATGCATTTCTCCTCATTTTGCCAAGTTAAGACCAGGTTTTCCTTGGTCTTAATTTTGGCGCTGCCTCCTATGTACACTGCCCTTGTACATAGGGGGCAGAGTCAAAATCAATGGGTGTTGCGGTGGAACGCCCACCGCAACACCCACTGCCCACCCCTTTCACGCTAACCATAGCGTGAAAGGGGGACTTATTTACAAGGCAGCATTAAGCCACGTTAAGTGGCTTAACGCTGCCTTGTAAATAAGGCAATGCCCCTATCGCCACCACAACGTCGGAAAAAGTGACGTTGTAGTGGCGATAGGGCCTTGTACATATGCCCCTGAATCTGTTCCACAATTACATGCCCTGAGGCTTTGTGAGAGGGTGAGGTTAGCCAAATGGCACCCTCATCATTCCTGGTTCTCTTCTTCTGTGACCAATCTATAATCATTTGTGGTTTCAAAGGTAGTATTAAAGTCATCTGTATAGACAAGTGCTGTTTTCCCTTTGATTGTGGGCACTTGTGCTAATGATTTAATAAGAGCATCCAAGTGATGCAGAACTGCAGACTCTTCTCTGTTCGACTGTTAAAAATGTTGAAAAGCATTAGTTGTGTTCAGTGTTAAAAGATATCCATAATCGTTAAATGTCCATATGGTGTTTATTTCAGTAGTACTACAGGTCAACGTGGTACACACCCAGATTGCATACCCACAAAGGTCTAGCTCTAGTCCCTTCTGAAGCAGGGATGCAGAAGGTGGTATAACCTTTAAAGTGAACCACATCTACAGCCTAGGTTTCTTGAACGATGCAAATCTGAAAGGCTGATACAAAATTGCACAAGTCGGGAAATGTAATTCCTGAGGAAGGCTGGCTACATTCCAGCTTAAAATTTTGAAGTGCGTGCCAATAGTTTCACGCTTTCTGCAAGCAAAGACTGGCCTGTGAGCAGCTATCTTGGGGTATGTTATGCCTGATTGCCCTCTTCTTTCCTTCAGAGCTTTGTAACATACCCCGGTTGCCCAACATATCCTAGTTTTCTCCATGTTGTCTACCTCAGGAAATGTGGCAAATTCCACATGAGAAATATCATTTGAGATCACATCATGGAGGTAGTTCAATAATTTGAACAGATAGACTGAAATGCGCCTGTTAAGAATATTGAGAGGCCCTTCTGAGATGTACCTCTGCAACAAATCCAATTTGAGTTTTTCAAAGATACCCCATGGCTCACATAGTTTACTCAAAGCAAAAAGAAGAGGGGACTAGGAGCCAATAAAGGTCCAGTACCTAGGCTCCAAAAGCAGTTCTCAGACTAACTGGGAAGGTACTGTTCCTATCAAAAGAATAGAGAAAGAGACAAAACAGTGGATGAAACTTTGAAGGGGCATCCTATGGACTATTTCTAGTTGTCCTCACACATCCCTGGGGATGTCATGCTTCATCATCAGGGGCTGCTCCTCGTAGGGCCGGCATTGCAATGTCCTATGGCCCAACAAAGGGTTGCTTTTGTGGAGATCTATTGTTTATGTCGTACGATGAAGGGTGCAAGTATGAGGTCATCCTAAATGTGTGGGGTGATTGTGTATGTAGGAGTGAGGACAAATAAGATACCAAAGGATTTTTTAATGTGATGGTTCTCCTGGCAGGATTGAGAATCCAAGAAATGGTTATGGATACTGTGGAGGCATAATGTGCCCAAGTAGCTTCAAGTATGCAGGTATAGTGTAGTCAGGTCAACATGTTTCACACCCAACGGTCCAGAACGGATCCATGATGCTTCTTCAGAACCAAACAAGGGAGGTAGTGAACCTACCCCACACCTGTACCGTGATTAGTGGTATAGGAATTCCCTAAAAAAGAAAATAACTGATTCAAAGATAAAAATGATCATTCAACCCTACAGACCAATCAATATTGTCCCAATGGTTGGAACATAGGTCAGCTCACAGCGGCCACCTCCCTTGGTGCCGAGATTTTTCCATGGCCCAACTCCTGAAGGTGACTCAAATACATAGGGCTCAATGGGGGGGACGATCCTTCACACATCGTATCCCAAACTATGGAACTCACTGCTTAAAAACAGCTCAAATCCTGGCTCTTTCCCAACTAATTAAGACCTCTTCATATGGTCCCTTGTCAGCTCAGGTTCAATACTGTGGTTCGGCTAGCGCTGGAAAGCCTTTGGGTAGGGTAACCACGCGCTTTAGAAATCTACATAGAATATAATGGAATAGAACATGGGGATCCTTTTTTGCTGTGTGATCTTGGCATCTATTGATGTCGTTGCACTATTTGGTTTCGCCAACTAGGTTCATGGGCAGACAAAGGCTGAGGATGTGTTAAAAGACTTTCCTGCACTCTGGCTAGAGCTGAGATAGAGATTTTCCAGCTTGGTGGGTACATGTATGAGCTCTTCAAAGATGCTGTTGGCCCTTGAGTGTTCATATACACTTTTGAACAAATATTTCAAAGTCTTGACCCCCTGGGTAAGTGATGTTTAGCCAGGGAGTCAGCAAATTTAATTTAATATAGACACAGAAATGGAGTTGGGGGTTTTGCAACTGCCCACATTAATGCAAGTACTGGAAAGGCTAGAGGGCCATCATTCATCCTTTGATCGGTGGTGCTATTAGGATAGTATGGCGGCTCCATGGTCTGTTTGGGATCTTCAATAAAGCTTGAAGGCCTCCAGACTCAGGAATATCTTCAATAATGGCTTCCAGATCTTGTAGGATGTCTAGAGTCCTATTGGTTATTTCTCCCTTCTTCTGACCCGGGAGGACACTGACATTTGGTAGACTATAACTATAGTCACTCTCATAGATTGAATCTGAGGTACTAATTTTATTTCTGAATATTACCTACCAGTAGGTAGTTATAGTTAGGACCCATGTTCCATAGGAAAAGCATTTTTTGACTTGCCTATATCTTTGGTGCCATTTGAAAAATCTTCACGAAATGTTAAAAAAAAAGTGTGCAGCTGATTCTAGTTGCTGCACAAACGAATGATGGACGGAATGTTGAACAAATCAAACATTTATCCCCAGTCACAGATCTGGGTTAAATCCATAGCTCTTTTGCTCACCCTGCCATCCCAGTTTGGATCAAGCCAAATGCAAATCAGTCTTTACCCTGCTTCTCATGGGAACAGTCTACCCAAACTGGGGTGGCACAGTGAGCAAAAGCACAATGGATTCAACCCAGATCTCCCTCCTGGATCCAGACCGGATTAAGACCCTATTATAAAAAATACAAATACTCACTCACAGATCCACACACCTACTCACACACCCACTTACACACCCACACAACCACACACACCCACTCACATACTCACACACCTACTCACAGACCCTCAAAATCCCTCTCACACCTACTCACAGACCCAACTGCTTTCACAACCCCACTCACACACCCACACACACCACTCACATTCCCACACAGCCACTCACACACCTGCTCACAGATCAACACTGCCACTCACAGACCCAGACAGCCAGTCACACACGCACTCAGACACCCACCACACACTCACACACCCACTTACACACCCACACAAACCACTCACACACCCCCTCACATCCTCACCCCCAGGTTGCAGGGACATTATAGTTAGGAAATAGCAATTAAAAAAACATAGAAATTCACTGAAAAACCCAAAGGTTACAGGGGCGTTATAGTTAGGAAATCAATTTTTTTTTAAACGTACAGATTCACTGAAAAAACCCAAAGGTTACCAGGATGTTATAGTTAGGTTCAGATTTCACACACACAAAACCATAGAAATTCAGCAGCTATAGTTATCTCAAGTAACTATAACTCGTGCCCTAAGGTAACTATAACTCACGCCCTTGCCATATATATATATGTATAGAGCAAGAGAGAGAGAGAGATTTCCTTCCGATCGCCACCACATTCGGAGATGTGCACTCTGGTGCCCCAATGATATCGTTAAACATTAATAGTGAAAATCCAGTTTATTGTAATCCATACCCAACGCATTTTAGCATCATCATGCCTTGATCACGGGCGAGTATGTTTTGTTACTAGCCTCTTTTGAAGTGAAAAATACATCAACATAGAAAATGGTGTAATCCATTCCTCCTGACATGTAAGCTGTTTGGCCAGCTTGGAACATGTAACCATAACACATATTTGCTACAAATGCAATGATGTACCCATCAATACATGAATGCGAACACTAGCATTCCTGACAGAATATAGACAAATTTGTAAATAAGGCACAGAGTTATAGAATTCATAATTTCCTGCAGAATTCAACAGTAAGTTCCTGCCGCAAACTATGCCTGAGTTGGCCTAATGTGCGTCGGCCATCTCAGACTACCTAGTAATGCACAATAGCATAATGCAAATATATTGTAAATGGCACAGTTTACGAATCAAACATATGTTACAAATACAAATAGAAAATGTAACTGTCTCATCATAAGTGTGGATGCTGGCACTCCTGCTAAAAATAGTGACAAACGTTTAAAAGAGTATAATGCTCTATTTGTAAGACAAAGTATCATGTTGTAGTCCCCAGAGAGTTCCTGCTACAGATTATGACTGAGTTGGCCTCATACCTAACCACCATCTGTGATCAAATAAATAATGCACAGTAGCAGAATACGGATGTATAATATAAAGGACACAGTTTGCGAGTCAAACCTCCTTAGCGGCCGATAAGCACCTACAAAGTGAAATCAAACCCCTCAAAGCAAGTGAATGCAATAGTCTTGAGTGCATATACTGCGGGTAACCAGTTAATCCATCTAACCTAATAGAGCCCCAGTGGGCAATCATAGCTCAATCAAATTGTGGTGAAGATAACCTACATACATTTTATATGCATAGTGTAACGTAGGGGAAGAGAATAGTTGTTTACCGAAGGTAGTAATAGAATTGTACTAACTAATTCAACACTGATAGCCCAATAGTAAAAAAGTGGTGAATGTTATATACCCGACAGACCCTGACATAGTTATAAATTCTAGTGCATGAAGATGTCTGTGAGCCAACTAGATCTAAGTTACTGCCACACTTAGGCCCAAGTGGGCATGCGTCCACCTGTAGACAATACCGTGTGTGTCATAACTCAATACCTGGTGAGTGCTGGTAAACAGAAAATAAGTGTCATGTAGTACAATACTACCATATATATGATCCCCAATTAGGACCATCTTTACATTCTCTATACTCACATCCAGGAAGAAGGAAGGAGAAAGCCGGTAGAATAGAAGAAAATCTAGAAAAAGGAAAAATAAAATTAAAAAAAGATATCTCAGCTCTTAGTTACATTCGGCTCCTTGGACTCAGAGGAAAAGGCAGGAGAAAGGGTCCAGCCCAGTGGGCAATCAGCTACAGCTCAGATACAACTGACCAGACAGCTTCAGGAGGTAGGCCCACCCTGTGTGAACATAAACATAAAACCAAAACATACATTTTAAAATCAATTAACATTTACGAAAGTTGATGTACATTCAAAGAGACACAAAGAACCCTAGAGTTAAAAGCCATATTCCAAACTAGCTCTGAATACACCTTGATTAATCTAGTTGCGCCGAAACGCGTTGGGTATGGATTTTGGAATGACTGCATTACAATAAACTGGATTTTCACTACTAACGTTTATTGATATCATTGCGACACCGGAGTGTGCGACTCCGAATGTGGTGGCGATCGAAAGAGAATCTCTGTTGGAATGGGCTCATCTCCCAGACACGCATCACAACTGTAAGGGTCATGACCATGAGGATCAGTGAGGCTGGAGTTATGACTAGCTGGTAGACATGTGGGAGCCAGTACGTGAAGGAAGGTGAGAGAGTTCTGCTCGTGGATAATAGCGGACCTAGAGCACTAGGTGGGTGGCTGAAACCCGTCAGTACGTGGTAGCCGCACAGCGAGTTGGAGGACCCGTGTTGTTTGTTGCTACGCTGACAGTGAGTATGCATCCCCGTTGCACTCTGCAGGCTTTTGTATGTATCCTGCACATTACACACGTCTGTTTCCCCTTGGAGCCTACTTTGTAAGAGACAAGCTTTTATCTTCACCTTCAGTTAGGATGGTAATCCTGCAGGTATTCCTTGATTAACTCTGCAGTACTGTGTCTGAGGGTTTGTCGAGGCGGTGCCTCCACTTATATCATTAATAAGAAGCTTTTAGGTCATTGATGCTGACTTAAATACATGCCAAAAACTGGAAAGAATGTTGAAACACTGAGGAGACAAAAGGCAAAAGAACTATTCATGAATACAGGTACTCTAACACATACTAATGAGGGCGATGGAATACCACTGTCTCTCAATCAGAAATACTACAAACTGGAGAAACCTCTAAAAAAAAAGATTACCAAATGGTGGGAAGCTGTAACTCTGGGAAAGTGTCTTGAACATGGGTGTATACCAAGGGGTCTGAGAATTTTGATAGCCCCTTCTTATGAGCTACCCGACCCAGAAATGATAAAAGAGTGAGCATTTAATCTCATGGAATATTCGAACTGCATGATGGCAATACAGATCAAATTTGCATGGAAAGAACATGATCGTTTATTGAAAGAGACCGACCAACTTAAATAGGAATTGATAAATGATGAGAACAAAGAGGCTTTTGATAAGAAGATGAAGGATATATTGAAGAGACTTCCGAAACATGAAAAGGAAATTGTCCTAAAAAACAAAGGAAATTTGCAAGGGACCAACAGAATTACCAGTAGGGTAGAATACTAACTTTCAATCGCTAATATGACGATTTGAGGAGAAATATTAAGACCTCACAAGATTTGACATCACTACAGACCAATCTCAGTCCTGAAACAGCAGAGTCTGCAAGTGATCGCAGTGAGAGTGACGTATCTGAAGATGGTATGAGAGGCCAAGCTGAGAACAATATGCTAACACCTGGAAACTTTTGTGACGAATTCCACCTCCTGAACCAAGGAAAAAATCAACAATATTGTCAGAAAGACCGTGGCTGGGTAAGAGGAAGAGGAGAAAGAGGCAGAGACAAAAGAAAAGCAACAAAAAAAACAGGAGAGGAGGATGGTACGATAGCAGTGGCAACCCCCAATGGGAATAGAAACAAGGGGAAAGAAGTAGGGACAACATTGAATGTATCCAACAATATGGCAAATGTATCTACATACCTGCTTGCATCCTTGGTGAGTAAAGTGTTAAGGGTGGGGCTATCCTTTTGTCGTATGAGTTATTTTAACTATGCACAGAGCAGGATAGATCTTTTCCACTGAGTGAGGAAACTCAAACCCCACAAATGGTTTAAACTAAAAGTCAAAGACACCCTTATTTCTGAGAAACAACATGTACAGAGCAATTTGACCATTGGAGATATAGATATCCTTTTCACTTTGGCTTAGTTGAACACTGAACAAGAGTACATAGGTGACAAATTCATGAACCCTGACTCTATGGGTATTGAACTGGGGACCAATTGTCCGAGTGAGTTCAAACCCAAATCCAATTTTAACCACACCCTTCCCCTGATGCTGTAGACACTTTGGAAACATTAGTAACCAGAGACTTTAAGAAAACGGCCAATAAAACAAGATGAAAATTGGAAAATCTGACCGAAAATGAAAGATTGCCCATGAGAACCTTGCAGGAGGACCTTAGCATTGTCATCCGCCAGTCTGACAAGAGAGGCAAAGTTGTGGTCCTATCTACAGAAGACTATCTAAAAGAGAGGATGTGTCAACCTAATAATCAGGAATGTTATGAATGGGTGTATGATAATGTGGTTGAGATTTCCAACAAATAGTACTATGAAATGCTTGTTGATTGGCGTGAACAGGGACTTATCGAAAGGGAGGAATAATCCTTTTTACTGGATAGGTTCCCCATGAACAGGGACTTATCGAAAGGGAGGAATAGTCCTTTTTACTGGTTAAGTTCCCCAGAATACCATTGCTTTATTTGCTACCAAAACTTCACACAGACCCACTAGCACCCACAAGGAGACCAATTGTATCATCTATTGGCTCCCTACTGGAAAACACTTTGAAGTATATAGATTACTTCTTACATCTGTTTGTGGCATCCCTACCCTCATACATACAGGACAGTAAGGATTTTTTGCAAAGAATCGATGGCATTCCATGGTAAAATGATTACTTGTTGATCACCCTTGGAGTGAGCAGCCTGTAATCCGGTATCAGGCATGGTGATGGTATACAGGTTTGCAGACATTTCTTAGGAACATGCTCTGTTTCTTTGCTGTTCCACACAGAGATGCTTATAACCATGATAGAGTTTTGTCTAGAGAACAACTTTTTCATGTTTAACAACAAGTTATATAGACAGACTCAGGGAACGGTGATGGGCACCTGTTTTGCTCCCAGTTATGCAAACCTCATGATGGGGTGGTGGGAGCAGCAGGTGTCTGAACCCTTGGAGGACTATAATGCACATGTGGTGTTGGGGACATGTTACATAGACAACCTGTTCATAATTTGGAGGGGTGAGAAAGAACAGGTGTCTAATTTCATCTCTGCACTGAATGATAACACCCATATCCTAAAATTTGAGGGCAACATGTCATGTATGTGATGTTAGTGTAGAGTTTCTAGATGTCAAAGTAATGGTTAATGGGAATAACCTGACATCTAAACTCCACAGGAAGAGCACGGCAGGCAACACACTGCTAACACGCACAAAGCAGCCATCCAAGGAGCATCATTAACAGCATCGCTCATGGGGAATTCCTATGGGCTCACAGGAACTGCTGCCTCAATGCTACTTTTCAAGAGAAATTCTGGGTAATGACCAAAAGATTTAGGAAAGAAGATATTGCGAATCCATTTAAAAAGATGCCCTAACAAAGCCCAGAATATTTGCAGAGATGACCTTCTAGCTCCCAAAACTGACCGAGCCCTCATACTCTGACAGTGGTAAGGTTTATTACCACTTACAACAATAAAGTCAAAGAGGTCAGAAAAATATTGAACAAATATTGGGACTTCTTAAAGACAGAGATTAATCTCTCTGCTCTACCTGGGGATCATCCCAATATATAATGTTCAGAAAGGGATCTTCTCTGCAAAAATTAAATCACAATCATTCCTACTAAGACAGACTAAGACAGAAACCACATTGGTAGGCTTTTTTACCTGTATTGATTGTAAGGCATTCAAATACAGCTCCTATCTCTAAGAATATTTTTCCCCTGTGACAAACACTCACAAAAAAATCGACAAACATATTACCTGTCTTTCTGACTTTTGTGTATACGCCTTGGTGTGTCCTTGTGGCAAAATGTACATAGGGAGCACGACACATCAAGTAAAGAAACGCATGCTGGAGCACCTCAGGGCTATCCAAAACAGGGATAAGCAGTATACAGTAGCATGCCATTTTGAGTTAGAACACAAGTGTACCACAAATTGATTGCGTTTCTTTGCTATGGTCAGAATTTCCAAATCTGTAAGGGATGGGAACAGAACACGCAAGCTTAGACAACTTGAATCCAAATATATATTGGATCTTGACACCAGGGCTCCCAATGAGCTGAACTTTGACGAGGAGTTACACATACATCTAGGCGAGTAACTATTTTTCTTCCCTTGTGTTTTTACTAGAATAATCAAGATGTATCCAGCACTAGTTTGGAACATGGCTTTTAACTCTAGGGTTCTTTGTGTCTCTTAGGATGTATATCAACATTCATAAATGTTATTTGATTTAAAAAAGTAAATTTTGTTTTTATGTTTATGTTCACACGGGGTGGGCCTACCTCCTGAAGCTGTTTGGCCAGTTGCGTCTGAGCTGTAGCTGATTGCCCACTGGGCTGGACTCTTTCTCTTTTCTGCCGTTTCCTCTCAGTCTGAGGGGACAAATTCCAACAAAGAGCTGAGATATCTTTTTTTAATTTAATTTTTCCATTTTCTATATTTTTTTCTATTCTACAGACTTTCTCCTTCCTTCTTCTTGGATATGATTATAGGGAATGTTAGGAGGATCCTAGTTGGAGATCGCATACATGCCAGTATTGTACTACATAACACTTATTTTCTGTTTACCAGCACCCACCGGGTATTGAGTTATGATACACACTTAATATTGTCTTCGGGTGGACGCATGCCCATTAAAGCTTAAATGTGGTCGTAACATAGATCCAGTTGGCTCACAGACATCTTCATGCACTAGAATTTGTGACTATGTCAGGGTCTGTCGGGTATATAACATTCACCATTTTTTACTATTGGGCTATCAATGTCGGATTAGTCATTGCAATTTTATTATTGCCTTTGGTAAAAAACAAATTCTCTTACCCTACGTTACACTATGCATATAATATGTATGTAGGTCATCTTCACCACAGGATGATTGAGCTATGATTGCCCACTAGGGCTCTATTGGGTTAGATGAATCGGCTGGTTACCCACAGTATATGCACTTTAGACTGATGCATTCACTTGCTATGAGGGGTTTGATTTCACTTTGTAGGTGGAATATTATCGCCCACTAAGGAGGTATTCTGCTACTGTGCATTATTTATTTGGTCACAGATAGCTGTTGCGTGTGAGGCCAACTCAAACATAATCTGTGACAGGAACTCTCTGGGGAATATGGCAGGACACTTTGTCTTACAAATAGAGCATGATACCCTTTTACAAGTTTGCCACAATTTTTACAATTTTAACACGAGTGTCAGCATCCACACTTATGATAAGACATTTGTATTTGTAACATATGTTCGATTCACAAACTGTGCCAATTACAATGTATTTGCATTACGATTTTGTACATTACTTGGTGGTCTAAGATGGCAGACGCGCATTAGGTCAACTTAGACATAGTTTGTGGCAGGAACTTACTGCTGAATTCTGCAGGAAATTATGAATTCTATAACTGCTATTGTACTCTCCTGTGCCTTCTCTACAAGTTTGTCTATAGTCTGACAGGCATCCTAGTGTCCGCATTCATGTATTGATGAATACATCATTGTATTTTTAGCAAATATGTATTATTGTTACATGTTCCAAAATTGCCAGTCAGCTTACATGTCAGGAGGAATACATTACATCGTTTTCTAAGTTGATTTATTTTCACTTTAAAAGATGCCAGTAACAAACCTTACTCACCAGTGATCAAGGCGTGGTGAGGCCGAAACACGTTGGGTGTGTCCTCATTACAATTAACTGGGTTTCACTGCTAACGTTTATTGATATAATTGGGGCACCAGAGTGCGTGTCTCCAAACGTAGTGGTGATTGGAAGAGAATCTCTGCTGGAATGGGCTCCTCAACCGGATGCACACCACCGCTGAAAGGGTCCTGGCCATGAGGATCGGTGAAGCTGGGGTGATAAAGCTCTCTCTCTCTATCTATATATATATATATATATATATACGTATTATCTACTGGCGGTCGCCAGTAGATAGTTATAGTTAGGACCTATTTTCCATAGGAAATCCGCGACATTCTATTTGAAATAACTCTTGCGTCGGTTGACGAATCTTCGCGAAATTTTCAAACTTTATGGCCCGCTCCGGTCCGCTCCTACCCTGAAAGTCTCAGGGTGATTCGTCAAGCGGGGGCCGAGAAAAAGGGGGGTCCCAAAACGTGTTTTCCCCATTCATTTTCCCATAGGAAACTTTAGACACGGCTACAGCCTCGAACTGCTGAACGGAATTACACCAAATTTGGCAAAGAGGTAGTTCTTGGTTCAGAAAGAACCCTTTTTGTTAAATGGTGTAAATCCGTTCAGTAGTTGTGGATAAATTAAAAAATAAGTGTCAAAAAATCAATTTCCCATAGGAAACTTTAGACACGGCTACAGCCCGAACTGCTGAACGGAATTACACCAAATTTGGCAAAGAGGTAGTTCTTGGTTCAGAAAGAACCCTTTTGTTAAATGGTGTAAATCCATTCAGTAGTTGCTGAGAAAATCAAAAGTAAAAGTACATATATATCTATGGCCGCGTCGGATTCGCGCACCCTCCCGATCACGAGCTGTCTGCTAATTGGCTGTCAACACTCCAAACCAGGAAGTGTTGGCAGTCATCTTGTTCCTCGGTAGAACCGAGGAACAAGAAAGCAGTAAAAAAGTGCGCAAACGCACAAAGGGGGCAGGGTAGAAACACCCTGACCCCAAGGTCTGCTCAGGGGGTCCCACAAGGACCCCCTGGGCAGAAAAAGCATTTTTTTTTAAATCGGCAGGATGCGCTCAGGGAGCGCGAATCCTGCCGGAAAAAAAAAAATCGAAGGGCGGTCTCCCGCGCTTCGATTGTATTTTGCCCCCGGGTGGCCCAAGTCCCAGGGGCATGGTGGGGGGTTAAATTTATGTATGGGGGCCTCAAGGGCCCCCAAGCCCCGGGGACCGCCACCCCCGGGGCTTTCTTTTAAATGGTGCGGGAGGGCTCTGAGCCCTCCGCAGCCCCGGGGACCACCACCTCCCCGGGGCTTCTTTTTTTAACTTTTTGCCGTGTGGGGGGGCTCGAGCCCCCACACGCCCCGGGACTGCCACCTCCCGGGGCACTAACAAATTAAAATGGGGGTCCGTTTTGGACCTCCGAAGCCCCGGGGTCCACCACCTCCCCGGGGCTTTGCTGATGTGGGGAGGGGGCCGCGCGGCCCCCCTCATGGAGCCTGTGGTGGCCCTGGGGACCGCCACCCCCAGGGCCGGCTCCTGCAGTGTCCCGGGGTGCCTACCCCCGGGACACTGCTGTTTGCAATGACAGGACGGAGCCTCACGGCTCCCATCCTGTCATTGCAAACTGCTTTGGATATTGAAGAGAGAGCAGGGAAACCTGCTCTCGCTCCAATATCCAAAGACAATTGCTTTCCACACGGGGAGCAGCATGTTAGCTGCTCCCCGTGTGGAAAGCAATGCCGGCTCCCTTAGGACACGGGGAGCCGGCGGGACTGTGGGGGTTTGGGGACCCCCCACAGTCCCCAACCAGAGGCCAGGCCCCGGGGATGGGGTCCCGGGCCATAGTGGCTCGGGAGGGGGGCCACGCGGCCCCCTCCCCAGAAATTATTTTTGAAAAGGCCTGCCCCGGGGGATGGGGTCCCCGGGGCAAAAGGAGGCCTGAGGAGGGGGCCACGCAGCCCCCTCCTTAAAAGGAATGTTAGTGTGGCCATGCCCCGGGGGATGGGGTCCCCGGGGCAGTTTTCGGCCAGGGAGGGGGGCCACGCGGCCCCCTTCCAGTTTAATTTTAATTTAAAAAAAAAGGGGTAAGGCCCTGGGGGATGGGGTCCCCAGGGCCCAAAAATAAGAAAGGAAGGGGGGCCACACAGCCCCCTTCAGGAAAAAAAAACGATCGGGCCGCAGGCCCCGCCCTTCCTTCACCACTCTGCAAACGCGCCCCTGGCGCGTTTGCAGATGGGGAAGTAATCCCCTTGAATACTGGGGGTCCCTGGGGGCCAACTAGCCCACCAGGAACCTCCAGTATGCGCTAGGGGCTGTGTTGCAGAGAGGTGTACAGAGGCCACGCCCCTTTATACATCTCTCTGCAACGCAGCTCTGTGGCGCCTTTTGGAGGTACATGGTGGGCTAGTTGGCCCCCAGGAACCCTCAGGATTCAAGGGGACTTAATCCCCCAACTTAAAACGCGCCACGGGGTGCGTTTGCACAGTGGTGAAGGGAGGGGCGGGGCTTCAGGTGACATGTGTGCAAACAGGTCCCGTGGCGCGTTTTAAGATGGGGAATTAAATCCCCTTCAATCCTGAGGGTCCCTGGGGCCAACTAGCCCAACAGGTACATCCAGAAAGCGCCACAGAGCTGCGTTGCAGAGAGGTGTAAAAGGGGTGTGGCCTCTCTACACGTCTCTGCAACGCAGCCCCTGGCGCATACTGGAGGTTCCTGGTGGGCTAGTTGGCCCCTAGGGACCCTCATGATTCAAGGGGACTTAATCCCCCAACTTAAAACGTGCCACGGGGCGCGTTTGCACAGATGTCACCTCAGGCCTCGCCCCCTCCCTTCACCATTGTGCAAATATTCCTCTAAAATCTGCCGAACTACGAATTCGGATTTACTCACCTGTTATCAGGAGAGACCTCAGTGCTGCATCTTTCAGCCCAGTACTAATCCTGAAAAGTAATTTTAACCGTACTTACCAGTAACTTGAATTTCCTTCCATAGGATATCATTGCCTGCTTTTTGCTGAAAAAGTTTCTAAGTGTTGATTTTTGAAACATACAAATATTCCTCTAAAATCAGCCGAAATACGAATTCCGATTTACTCACCTGTTATCAGGAGAGACCTCAGTGCTGTATCTTTCAGCCCAGTACTGGTCCTGAAAAATAATTTTAAACGTACTTACCAGTAACTTGAATTTCCTTCCACAGGCTAACATTGACTGGTTTCACTTGGAAATTCTTCTAAGTGTGGAGTTTTGGAACTTTAAAATATTCCTCTAAAATCAGCCGCAATACGAATTCCGATTTACTCACCTGTTATCAGGAGAGACCTCAGTGCTGCATCTTTCAGCCCAGTACTGATCCTCAAAAGTAATTTTAACCGTACTTACCAGTAACTTATATTTTCTTCCATAGGAATCCATTGTCTGGTTTTCAGCTGAAAAGTTTCAAAGTGTCGATTTTCACAAACTACAAATATTCCTTAAAAATCGCCTGTATGACTTAAACGCATTCTTTCAACTGTTTACAGGAGATGCACCAGTGCTGGATCCAGGATCCAACACTGAGTAAGAAAAAGTAACGATAACAGTTTTTACCTGCTAAGTGAATTTCCTTCCATAGGATAACATTGGTGATTCTATGAGAAAAAGTTTCTAAGTGTCAACTTTTAAAATACAATAATATTCCTTAAAAATCACTACTGTAACCAAAACGCTTTTACTCAACTGTTTACAGGAGATGTCCCAGGACTGAATCTAGGATCCAGTCCTGTGGTTAGAAAAGTAATCCATAAAGTAACTAATTGCATTTAACTAGAAATTCACATTGAGCTGAATGTTGCATTGTGTTTGAAAATGTGTTGCCCATTGCAACAACTGTAACTACTGTACTTAAAAGTCTATTGCCTATGTGCAAAGTATTTAAACTAAAGTAATTCATTCTGAGAAAGTATTTTTTGTAATGTATAATGTAATTACAATGTAATTTAAAAAATAAAATATGTAAAAAAAAATGTTTCTAAAAATTTAGTAAATCAGTATGAAAAAATAAATATAACAATTAATACATTTAAAAATTGTCATTTACAAAACCTTTGAAATTCACTGAAAAAACCGTAGGTTTCAGACATGTTATAGTTAGGAATTAGCATTTAAAAAACCTTTGAAATTCACTGAAAAAACCATAGGTTTCAGACACGTTATAGTTAGAAATTAGCATTTAAAAAACCTTTGAAATTCACTGAAAAAACCATAGGTTTCAGGCACGTTATAGTTAGAAATTTGCATTTAAAAAAACCTTAGAAATTCACTGAAAAAACCATAAGGTTTTAGGGACAGTTATAGTTAGTTGGACATTGCACTCGTACAAAACCCGTGAAATTCCCCGTTATAGTTAGTTCAGGTAACTATAACTCGCGCCCCGCAATGCACTGCTGATGACGTCACATATTACATCACTCATGACATGGTCAGTGACATCACTGATGACATCACTGATGACATCTCAAATGACATCACTGATGACATCACTGATGACATCATCCATGTGAGAATTTAATGCATCTTCTCACACCCTAATATAAGTTTTGAAACACCCACTCTAAATTACAGACTGCCATTCTCAAAACCATACACACTCCAATACCAATAAGTACATACCCACTCACTGATTCTTAGGTCTACACACACACATCTACTCACTCACCCGTACATTCACTCATACTTACAGTCACTCAGTACAGGACTATCATATGCACTCATACACCTATATAAACACTCACACAACGCAACTCATCCATAGAGGTATTCACACACCTAGTCAGTCATGCAAATAATTAATCACACTCCAATTTACTCACCTATACAGTTATACACACCAGCTCACTTACTCATAAAAATACTAGCACATTCTTACGCTCCTATGCAATCACTGATGCAAGCACACACTCATCCATATAGCCACTCTCACAATCACACACTCTCACTTATAGCCATTTATATACTCCAACACACATATATACTGCCTTTCACATATGTAGTTACTCACACATGTACCACTGAGATATACATTCAATCACTAACACACCCATACACACACTCACCCACCCATACAGTCCATCACAGACGCACTCTTGAAACCATGCACCCAGTGAATCACCCACTCACACATCTATGCACAGTCACACACACCCCACCCACACAAACACTGAGGCACCCATACAGATACTCAGAGAACCAATCCATAACCCATATAGACACTCATTTAGCTAGTCAGAAACCCATGCAGTTGCTTACACAACAACAGACAGATGGATACAGACATTCACACAGTTTAGTCACTCACCCATGCATCCAGTAAAATACGTTTAATCACTCACTTATAGACTCAGTCACGCACCTACTAAATCATCCATTCAGGCGCTTCTACACCCACTCATTCTTCAATACGCCTTTCCCTAAATATATTAAACATATTTAAACTTTACAGAAACACACAGTCACTGGATGATGTCATCAGTGATATCATCAGTGATGTCATTTGAGATGTCATCAGTGATGTCATCAGTGATGTCACTGACCATGTCATGAGTGATGTAATATGTGACGTCATCAGCAGTGCATTGCGGGCGCGAGTTATAGTTACCTGAACTAACTATAACGGGGGAATTTCACGGGTTTTGTACGAGTGCAATGTCCAACTAACTATAACTGTCCCTAAAACCTTATGGTTTTTTCAGTGAATTTCTAAGGTTTTTTAAATGCAAATTTCTAACTATAACGTGCCTGAAACCTATGGTTTTTTCAGTGAATTTCAAAGGTTTTTTAAATGCTAATTTCTAACTATAACGTGTCTGAAACCTATGGTTTTTTCAGTGAATATATATATATGTATATATATATATATATATACGTATATATATATGTATATATATATATATATATATATATATATATATATATATATATATATATATATATATATACCTACTGGCAGTCGCCAGTAGGTAGTTATAGTTAGGACCTCGTTTCTATTCAAAAAGCGTTTTTTCTTTTGCCAATATCTTTGGTGTCGGTTGACAAATCTTCGCGGAAGTTTCAAAACTAATGAGGCGCACCGGTCAGCTCCTGTCTTGAAAGTTTCGGGTGATTCGTCAAGCGGGGCCAAGAAAAAAGGGGGTCCCAAAAAGCGTTTTCCCCATGTTAATTTCCATAGGAACTTTAGACAAAGCTACAGCCCGAACTGCTGAACAGAATTACACCAAATTTGGCAAAAAGGTAGGTCTTGGTTCAGAAAGAGCCCTTTTTTTAAAATGGTCTAAATCTGTTCAGTAGTTCCTGAGAAATTAGAAAAAGAAAAGTTTCGATATCTGAGCACCGAGGAGGGTTCGCGAACCCTCCCGGGCACGATCTTCACTCTGATTGGCTGCCAACACTCCAAACCAGGAAGTGTTGGCAGCCATCTTGTGACTCGGTAACCGAGTCACAAGAAAAGAGTAAATGAAAAGGTGAAAAACAAGAAAAGGGGGCAGGGTACAAACACCCTGTACCCCTAGGCCTGCTCAGGGGGTCCCACAAGGCCCCCAGGGCCAAAAAAAGCATTTTTTTAAAACAAATCGTCCGAATTCGCGCTGGGTGCGCGCATTCGGCTGAGAAAATAAAAAAAAATTAAGCGCGGACTCCCGCGCTTCATTTAAATGTGCCCCCGGATGGGCCAGGTCCCGGGGGAATGCCACAATTATATTGCAGGGGCCCGCGGGGGCCCCCACAGTCCCAGGGACCACCACCTCCCTGGGGCTATGCAAATTATATGCGGGAGGGCACGCGGCCCCCCCGCAGCCCCGGGGACCGCCACCTCCCCAGGACAATATATATTTGTCATAGCAAACTCTGCTTTGGTTTTTGGAAGTGAGAGCAGGAAACCTGCTCTTGCTTCCAAAACCAAAGCAGAATTGCTTTGCACAAGGGAGCTGCATGTCAGCAGTTCCCCTTGTGCAAGCAATGCCGGCTCCCGCAGGAGGCGGGGAGCCGGCGGGACTGTGGGGGCATTGGGGCTCCCCCACGGTCCCCAACGGTCAGGCCAGGTCCCGGGGATGGGGTCCCCGGGGCCAGAAGTGGCTCGGGAGGGGGGCTACACAGCCCCCCTCTTGCGAAATAGAAAAAAACAAGGCCAGGTCCCGGGGATGGGGTCCCCGGGGCAAGAAATGGCCCAGGGAAGAGGGGCCACGCGGCCACCCTCCCCGCAAATAAAAATAAAAGATAATTAAAAAAGCAGGCCAGGCCCCAGGGGATGGGGTCTCCAGGGCCATTAGTGGCCCAGGGAAGGGGGGCCACGCGGCCCCCGCCCCCGTTTTTTGTTTTTTTTGTTTTAAAAAGCCAAATAAAATGCTCAGGCCCCGGGGGATGGGGTCCCCGGGACCAAAAGTGGCCCAGGGAAGGGGGGCCACGCAGCCCCCTTCCCATAAAATAAGACAAAAAAAAAGAAAAAAGAAACCGGCAACTTGCCGGAGGCCCCGCCCCCTCCCTGTAGCACTCTGCAAACGCACCCCCTGGCACGTTCTAAGTTGGAGAATTAAGTCCCCTTGAATGCCAAGGGTCCCTGGGGGCAAACTAGCCCACCAGGTACCTCCAGTAAGCGCCACAGAGCTGCTTTGCAAAGAGGTGGTCCGAGGCCAAGCCCCTTTTTTACACCTCTCTGCAACGCAGCTCTGTGGCGCTTACTGGAGGTACCTGGTGGGCTAGTTGGCCCCCAAGGACCCTCAGGATTCAAGGGGACTTAATCCCCCAACTTACAATGCGCCAGGTGGCGCATTTGCACAGTGGTGCAGGGAGGGGGCGGGGCCTGATATCACAAGTGTGCAAACGCGCCCCCTGGCGTGTTGTAAATGGGGGATTAAGTCTCCTACAATCCTGAGGGTCCCTGGGTGCCAACTAGCCCACCAGGTACCTCCAGTAAGCGCCACAGAGCTGCTTTGCAGAGAGGTGGTCCGAGGCCAAGCCCCTTTTTACACCTCTCTGCAACGCAGCTCTGTGGCACTTACTGGAGGTACCTGGTGGGCTAGTTGGCCCCCAGGGACCCTCAGGATTCAAGGGGACTTAATCCCCCAACTTACAATGCGCCAGGGGGCGCATTTGCACAGTGGTGCAGGGAGGGTGCGGGGCCTGATATAACAAGTGTGCAAACGCGCCCCCTGGCGTGTTGTAAATGGGGGATTAAGTCTCCTACAATCCTGAGGGTCCCTGGGTGCCAACTAGCCCACCAGGTACCTCCAGTAAGCACCACAGAGTTGCGTTGCTGAGAGGTGGTCCGAGGCCACGCCCCTTTTTACACCACTCTGCAAATGCGGCTTCTGGTGCACTGCTGGTGGGGTGATGAGGTCCTCTTGTCTCCTGAGGACCTCAGGACACAAGTGGACTTCATCCTCTGAGCAGCAGTGTGCCACAAGCCGCGTTTGCAGTGTGGTGTAAAAAGGGGCGTGGCCTTGGAACACCTCTCGGCAATGGAGTTCTATGGTACTTACTGGAGGTACCTGATGGGCTAGTTGGCCCCCAGGGACCCTCAGAATTCTAGAGGACTTAATCTCCCAACTTACAATGCGCCAGGGGGCGCATTTGCATAGTGGTGCAGGGAGGGGGCGGGGTCTGGTATAAAAAGTTCGTAATCCTGCTGTGTGGGACTTACTGGAGGTAATAGGAGGGGTAGTTGGCCACCAAGGTTTACGTTAGGGGCTATCTACCCCTCCTGTTACCTCCAGTAAATCCCACATAGTGGGATTGCTAAAAGGTGTTTGAAGGCCACGCTCACCTTTGTCCACCACTCTGCAAACGCAACTGCTATGTTATAGTTAGAAATTAGCATTTAAAAAACCTTTGAAATTCACTGAAAAAACCATAGGTTTCAGGGACGTTATAGTTAGAAATTAGCATTTAAAAAACCATAGAAATTCACTGAAAAACCACAGGTTTCAGGGACATTATAGTTAGTTGGACATTTCACTTGTACAAAACCCGAGAAATTCGGCCGTTATAGTTAGTTGAGCTAACTATAACTCACGCCCCCGCAATGCACTGCTGATGACGTCACATATTACATCATTCATGACATGGTCAGTGACATCACTGATGACATCTCAAATGACATCACTGATGACATCATCCAGTGACTGTGTGTTTCTGTAAAGTTTAAATATGTTTTATATATATAAATGCCAAGGTGTATTTAAGAATGAGTGGGTGTATGAGTGTCTGAATGGATGATTTAGTAGGTGCGTGACTGACTGTATAAGTGAGTGATTAAACGTGTCTTACTGAATGCATGGGTTAGTGACTAAACTGTGTGAATCTCTGTATCAGTCTGTTAGTTGGTGTGTAAGCGGCTGCATGGGTTGGTGAGTAGCTACATGAGTGTCTATATGGGTTATTGATTGGTTGTCTGAGTATCTGTATGAGTGTCTGTGTGGGTGGGTGGGGAGCGTGTGACTCTGTGCATAGATGTGTGAGTGGGTGATTCACTGGGTGTATGGATTCAAGACTGCATGTGTGAAGGGCTGTATGAGTGGGTAAGTGTATGTATGGGTATGTTGGTGAGTGAATAGATGTCTCAGTGGTACATGTGTGAGTAACTACATATGTGAAAGGCAGTATATGTGAGTGTTGGAGTATATAAATGACTATATGTGAGAGTGAGTGATTGTGAGAGTGCCTGTATGGATGAGTGTGTGCTTGTATCAGTGATTGTATAAGAGAGTAAGTATGTGTTAGTATCTGTATGAATAAGTGAGGTGGTGTGTGTATAACTGTATAGGTGAGTAAATGGGAGTGTGATTGATTCTTTGCATGACTGACTAGGTGTGTGAGTATCTCTATGGATGAGTGGCTGTGTGTGAGTGTCTGTATAGGTGTATGAGTGCATATGATAGTGCTGTATTGATGAGTGACTGCATGTATGAGTGACTGTATGGGTGAATGAGTGGATGTGTGTGTAGACCTAGGAATCAGTGAGTGGGTATGTAGTAACTGGTATTGGTGTGTCTATGGTTTTGAAAATGGTAGTCTGTATTTTAGAGTGGGTGTATCGAAGGTTATATTAGGGTGTGAGGAGGTGCATCAGATTATCACCTGGATCATGTCATCAGTGATGTCATTTGAGATGTCATCAGTGATGTCAACAGTGATGTCACTGACCATGTCATGAATGATGTAATATGTGACATCATCAGCAGTGCATTGCGGGGGCGCGAGTTATAGTTAGCTCAACTAACAATAACGGCTGAATTTCTCTGATTTTGTACAAGTGAAATGTCCAACTAACTATAACGTCCCTGAAACCTGTGGTTTTTTCAGTGAATATATATATATATATCACACAAAAAAAGGTTACAGGGACGTTATAGTTAGGCTCAGGTTTCACTCATACAAAACCAGTGAAATTCAGCAGCTATAGTTAGCTGAGCTAACTATAACTCATGCCCCGCAATTCACTGCTTATGACCTCACATATTACATCACTCATGACATGGTCAGTGACAACTCAAATGACGTCACTGATGACATCCTCCAGTGACTATGAGTGTTTTTAAAAAGTTTATGAGTGTTAAATATACATACCAAGGTGTATTGGTCAATCAGTAGGTGTATGAGTGCCTGTGTGCATGATTCAGTGGGTGCATGACTGACTGTGTAAGTGAGTGATTAAGTGTCTCAGTGAATGTATGGGTAAGTGACTGGTTGTGTGAATGGTTGTATCAGTCTGTTAGTTGGTGTCTATGTGGCTGTATGGGTGTGTGAGTGGATATGTGTGTGGCTATATGGGTGATTGATTGGTTGCCTGAGTACCTGTATGGGTGTCTAAGTGTCTGTGTGGGTGGGTGAGGGTGTGTGTGACTGCCTGTATGGATGAGTGAGTGGGTGAGTCAGTGGCTATATGGGTTAGTGTGTGTGTGTGTGTGTGAGGGGCTGTATGGGTGAGTGAGTGTGTGTATGGCTGTGTGGGAGAGTGAATGTGAGAGTGACTGTATGGGTAAGCAGGTGCTTGTGGTAGTGACTGTATAGGTGAGTGAGTACGTGTTAGTATATGCATGAGTCAGTAAGTGGGTGTTTGCGCAACTGTATGGGTGAGTAAGCAGTTGTGTGATTGACTGTATGGGTGAGTGAGTAGGTGTGTGAGTAGCTCTATGGGTGACTGACTCAGTGTGTGAGTGGCTGTATGAGTAGATATGTCAGTGGTTGTATTAGTGAGTAGGTGGGTGTATGAGTGAGTGGATGTGTGTGTAGATCTATAAGTCAGTGAGTGGGTGTGTAAGTACTGGTATGGGTCTGTGAATGGTTATGTGAATTGTTGTGTGGGAGTGAGTGTATGAAAGGTTCTCTGGGGGTGTGAGTGGGTGATGCCATCAGTGATGTCATATAAGATGTCATGAGTGATGTAACATGTGAGGTCATAAGCAATGCATTGCGGGGGCGCGAGTTACAGCTAGCTCAGCTAACTTTAACTGCTGTATTTCATGGGTTTCTTTTTTTTATTTTTTTTATTTTGTCCTCATATGACCTCCGTAGAAGAAGCAACCTCTCAATCTGTACCACCCCTGTTGCTCTTGTCTGAGGGATCGAGACTCAGCTGATGTTATTCTTGCGAGACACAGCCGCACCACACATCATGAGCTGTCCAAGAGGTGTAATCATTGGATAGTATAAAAATAATTTAAACAGCTTCTAAACGATCTAACAAATTCCAAAATAACCCAAAATCTGTTCTATCTCTATTTAGATTAACCTTTTGGTCCAGGTCTCTAAAATATCTTACTGCATTCCACCAGGCTCTCCATGTTGGGGGTACAGCTTGGCGCCATAACTTACAGATCTCCCTTCTTGCCAAAAGGACCAAGTAAAATACCAATTTACTTTGTAACCCCGAGAGCCCCAACACCCCTTCTGGCTTCAAAACAATACCAAAAAGGATAAGAGAAGGACTTACCTCAACCTCTGAACCAAGGACATCAGACAAGGTCTTACCCACGCTACCCCAGAATTCTTGAATCACAGGACAAGCTGCAAGTATATGTACATCATCCGCTTTCGGGACTCCGCAACTCATACACTTTGCTTCTCCATTACCCTTTATTTTGGATAGCTTCAGAGGTGACCAGTATATCCTATTGAGTGTAAAAAAGTGATTCTTCCTGAGTGCAGCAGATTTAATCAGAGGGTATAAAATATCTAAGGATACTTGCCATAAATCTTTCAGATCTTCACTCGGCAAGCACCCCTCCCAGACCGAGTATGGATGCTCCATCTTTCTATCCACTGCAGCAAGAAGGTGATGATACCACTGTCCTACTTCCTTTTTTTTAACAGTTGGGTCTTGTAACTCATCCTCCATAGTATTATCCTCCGGGAAAGACCAACGTTGACTCTTACACCATGAAGAGAATTGGTAGTACTTAAATCTGGAAAGAGTCCCACTAGTGAGGTTCCACCAGACATCCCAAGGATAACATTTGCTACCATCCATCATGTCCTTCCAGTGTGTAACTCCAGCCTCTTTTAGTAGCTGAGCTAAAGCGTCCAAAAGGCATTCTGGTGTTCCTGGGGAGTCCCACACTGGAGCCCATTCGCTATAGTAGGACAGTCCCAAGCAAATCCGGCACTCCGACCATACCTTAGCCGCCATATATAAAGTCTTCAATCTGACCTTTTTAAAGAATTTAGGATCACCAAATTTATACATAAAACCTACCTCATCTAGGTCTAGGAGCATAGCTTTAAACATACTGCCTATCAGGGAGCTATCTGGCTTTAAGAGTAACATCCTGCAGTTTTTTAATTGGTATGCCCAGCAGTACAACTGATGATCCGGCAAGCCCATTCCTCCCTGTGATAGTTTCCGCCTTAGTTTCTTCCAGGACAATCTAATCCCTTTAGCTGCCCAGATAAATGAGGAGATCTTACCCTGTATTTTAAGAAGATCACCTTTATCAAATTCCAAGGGTATATTATTAAAAAGGTAGGCATACTTAGGGAGGACACACATTTTAATCAGGTTGACTCACCCAAAGTGAGATAGAGGGATACTCTGCCATCTCTTTAATAAGATCTCTACCTCCCTAGAAACTTTATCTAGATTGGATTTAGGGATCTTTCCTATGTCCTGTGTTATTATTACTCCCAAATATCTTAATTCCTTGGAAAGCCTCACCCCCTGAGCTGAAGTATTCCAAGCCATGATTTCTGTTTTGTCGCTATTAACTTGATATCCCGACATTTTCCCAAAAGCCTGAACTTCAGCCAGTAGCTCAGATAACGTGGGATTGATATTCGATGACAATAAAATGAGGTCATCCGCATACAATGCTACCTTCCTAGTAAACCCATTAGCTTTAAAGGGAGAGATTTTATCATTCTGCCTTAAACTTTGGGCCAATGGCTCGATATACAGATCAAAAAGAATGGGGGATAATGGGCATCCCTGCCTCGTACCACGCTGAATTGTTACTGCCGCAGGAAGATTACCATTAACCAAGATCTGGGCCCGGGGGACTTTATATATTTTTTTGAGAACTTCTCTAAAAATATCTCCGAAACCAAAAGCCTTCAGGGTATTATTTAAGTAGTGCCAATTAACTTGATCGAAGGCTTTTGCTGCATCGACCGTGATAATTGAAAGAGGAACCCCCTGCATCTTTGCCAGATCAACCGAGCCAATTAGTGTGTAAACCAAGTCCAGCATCTGTCTGCCCGGGAGAAAACCCTTTTGGTCTTGGTGGATTATTGACCCCACTATCTTACTAAGCCGAGCATTCAGTATTCCAGCAAAGATTTTATAATCGCAGTTTAGTAATGATATTGGTCTGTAGGACTGACACTGAGTTGGGTCCTTCCCGGGCTTCAAAATAAGGGTGATAACAGCCTCACTCCATGAATCCGGCAAAGAGGAACTTCCTCTGAGGATTTCGTTAAACAATCTCAGCCAGATCGGGATAATTTCATCAGATATCAATGTGTAGACCTCTATTGGGATTGCATCGGGTCGCGCGGCTTTCCCTTTCTTAGCTTTATTTAAAACTGCAAGTATTTCACTCCCATCTATATCTTGGGTAAGAATTGTTTGGCCAGCCGAGTTCAACTTTGGTAATTGTTTCTCACAGAGCCACTGATCTATATCATCATCCTCGACCGTTAATTCCTCACTATATAGACCTTGAAAGAATTCAACAAAAGCTTGCTCAATATCCCTCTTTTCTTCCATGATTTTATTACCAGCCTTAATCTTGCCGATATAATTACGAGATCTATCAACTCTGGTCTTCATGGCGAGTAGTTTACCACAATTCTCGCCCTGGTCAAAATCTCTCATTTTACTTGCCTCCCACTTTTGAAGCATAATTTCTTCGGTTTTGAACCTAAACTTCAACTGTAGATCCTCGACCTTTGCTAGTAAGGTTTTTTTCTCCCCGTTGGCCACCTGCCCACTTTTTAGAGCTGTCTCTGCAAGTACTAGTTGTTTCTCTAAATCAACCATCTCGCTTTTTTACGACCTTACCCAGCCCGCAACCGCACCCTTTAACATCCCCCTCAGCCAGGCCTTAAAGGCATCCCACACTATATGCAGAGGGGCTGAATCTAGGTTATCCTGAAAAAAGATGGCTGTTTCTCTCTTTAATATATCCGGGGTCGAAGGTTGCAGAAGGAATCTCCTATTCAGAGTCCACCTCCTCAAAGTCAGCTCAGAGGGACGTTCTAACTTTAAGACAATAGCACCATGATCCGAGATGTGGATAGGTAGATATTCTATTAACCTTACTGTTTCTAGCTCTGAAAGATCAATAAATATATAGTCAATTCTGGAATAATGGCAAATTTTTTAGCATTGAGGCTAAATAAGCTTTAATACGTGGTACCGCGATCTGTGTTCTAGGGGAAGATCTATCTAACTTATTATTAAGCAAGACATTAAAATCACCAGCTAGAATCAGGGGGCCTCAAAGTCTGCCAAGGCTAAACATAAATTATTCAGGGGGCAGTATCATCATTGTTAGGGCCATAATAATTAGCTAGTGTATATCTGGTACCTTGAGTCCTCACCTCTGCTATTGCCCACCTGTCCTCTGTCATCTGCCTGTGTCTTAATAATTTCCACTCCTGAGTTTGTTTTAAAGATTATAACCACCCCTTTGAACAACATTGTTGGTCTGAGGCTACAATCCTCTCAACCCATCTTTGTTTCCCAAACAAAGCCTTACATTCTGATTGTAGTAAATGTGTCTCTTGGAGCATGAGAATCCTGGACGGATTATCCTTAAGATGTTGCAAAACCAGTCGTTGCCTTCTCTTGACTCTCAGACCATTCACATTCCAACATAGAATGTCAAGGCACTCACCCCCCCTGACCCAAATCTACCCCCTGTCATATTCCTGATTCTTCCCCAAGCTGCATCTACAGATGAATATTAAGTCACATGAGGTCCCTATTAGGATTTTCATTTTTTTTTTCTCCCAATGCTCCCCACCCACAAACGTGCAACAACCCCCTACCTTCCCACCCCACCCTTGGAAACCCTCCCTGACCTTTCATTGGCAAATAATAATTTGCCTTTGTGGGCCGAGGCCCACTAACCTCTGCAAAAGATAAAAAAATATAACAACTGAACTCCCTCCACTAACAGTATACATCAATTGCAGCTGGCTGCTGATTTCTTATCTGCCAGAAAGCTGTCCGCTTCTTCAGGTGATTTAAAATTATACATTTTATTGTCTAGCATGACCTTTAGAAATGCCGGAAACCTTAACTGCACTTGCGCACCTAGCTCTTTTAAAGAATCTATCCGCTTGCCTAATTCCCACCTTCTATCCTCTGTAATACGAGAGATATCTGATCTTATTCTGAACAATGCGCTTTGCACCTGGATGGTTTTAAGCTTCAGAGCTGCCCCAAGTAGTTGTTCCTTAAGAATATATGATTGGATATACACCAAGATTTTCCTGGACTTCTTCCGTCCAGGATTTAGTTTAAACGGATCCCTGTGAACTCGTTGAATCTCAGATTCCCAAACTGATGCAGTGGCAACCTGAGGGAATGCTTTGGTCAGGATCTCTATAACAAAGTTCTTGATGTTATCCCCTCCATTCCTTCTGCTAGATCAAGAATCCTGATATTATTCATTCTGGAATTATTCTCAAGTCTCTCCAGTCTTTCCGAAAGGTCTCTCTCTTTTTCCTTCAACCTACTCACTTCTAGAGTGTTCCCCTTCACATCCAAACTTAGCTCTCCCACTTTGTTCTCTAACTCCTCCATACGACACGTTAATGCGGAAATGCTCTCCTCCAAATTAGTACATGTATCCTGTATCTTTTTTTGGTTTACTTCTGATATGGAAAAACGTTCCTTAATCTCTAGGGACAGCTGGGTCAACATCCCCTGTATTGGATCCGAGCCCTGAGTTGTTATCACCTGCGCCCTCTCTGATGTTTCGTTCCTTATATGGGCACCTTCTTGTAGAGGATTTACCTCATCTATTTGCCATCGCTGGCTCTCTGATTGCTATTAGGAGAAAACCTAGCGCAGGGACACTTCACATTGGAGTAACCAGGCGCTTTACAAATTTCCAACATACCAGGCGCTTTACAAATTTCCAACATAACATAACACTCCACATTGCATGATGAGGGTTCATCTCTCTCCTGCTCTGTTATACACAGGCACTGGAAGTAGTACTGCATGGATACCGCAGCACCCCCATACTAATTGTGCTGGAGTTCAGAAGGTGAATGAACAATAAAAATGTCTTTACAGTAAAAAATAAAAACATTCATTCAAAAAAACAAATGTTACAGGGGCGTTTTAGTTAGGAATTATCATTTAAAAACCTTAGAAATTCACTGAAAAAACAAAGGTTACAGGGATGTTATAGTTAGGCTCAGGTTTCACTCATACGAAACCAGTAAGAAACCCATGAAATACAGTTGGACTTGAAAGTTCTTTGAGAGGGAGGGAGGGGAACATGGCGGCCAGCTAGGAAGCCGGTCGCGGGTCGCGTTCCACTAACCTCATTGGAAACTGAACTCCCGTTGGTGCTGGGTGGCTGCGTGGCTGCGGTCGACCGGCGGCTGTGGTTTTTCTCTCTTTTGGTGTGTTTTGTTTTACCTTTTGCCTCAGTTAAAATAGAGAATCTATTTGATAGTGTGATAGCAGAATCTAATGGCGAGGTGATCTGTGCTGAGGATGCTGAGGATGCTCCCTGCCTTACGATTTCCTTATTGCTTTGCATGTTTAATTTAAAGTATGACCTGAGTGATGGGGTCACCCTTGCTGGAGGCAGGGTAGATTTCTTCTTCTTCCTCTCCTTAATGGGGGTCAACCTCCCTGCCTTATCTGATAAGTTCCTGAGTCTATGCTTGCTTGGCGCAACAGCTCGAACTTGACTAGGCTGCGTAGCTTGGTGTAGGAGGAGTTCCTTCCCTAGAAACGTACTAGATCTTAGTTTATATCTTTTCCCCGATAATGTCTCACTTTCTACGGTTAGGCTAGTAGGAGGACCAGGAAGTGTGTTAGGTTGAACAAGGGGGTCTCCCTTATGTGACTGTTTCTTTCCCCCGCACTGCAGAGAGACTAACTCCATAGACCTAGATCTGAACCTGGAGACTGAATCATACCTTAGCTCATCTACTTTTACCTCAATTGGATGATGGCATATATCAAGGCATCGGCGTTTCCAAATAGCCAGAGGAGCAGAACACACCTCTGTTTGAGGCAAGCTCGTACCCTGTGTTCTTACCAACAAACATGCATAGTAGGTACAGACCCTTCCTGGGCTGATCCGATAACAGGGAGTCACCTCAAGCGAACAGGACCGGACTCGGCGGGACTCACCAAGCGCTACAGCGGCTCGGAGAAGGGCAAAAACCTAACCACCACACATCCAGTACCGGGGGGGGGGTGGAAAGATTGAGAGAGCTGATTAGAACAAATTTTGACACCTATATGTTGCCGCTCCCCTCTTATCTTAATTTCGATCTTATCTTCCCCATGCCGCCACTACCCAGGGGAACCACACCCTGAAACTCCAGTAACTACTCGGAGGCAGTCCAGAGCCCAATTTTCCCAAAAATGAGAACACAAAGCAGGAAAGCTCACCATTCGCGTCGCTACCTCGCTCAGCTCGATGGGGAGAAACCAGAAAGAGATGGTCCCCATTGGTCTAACAACGAAAATCCAGACGGCATCCAGAGGGTATCACTGACCCCCAGCCGGGAGTCCCGGAAGCAGCACGCTTCCGAGCTTCTGCAGCCACCAGCCGCCTCCAACTACTGATCCCGGAGCGAGCCCGCACTGACCCGCCCCCGGGGTCACGGCTGTGAACGCTGCCCCACGGCTCCACAGAAAAATCCCAGCAAGCCGCCTCGAGGCGGAGAACCAAAGCCGCCAAAGCCGCTCGAAAAAAAAAAAAAAAAAGGTAAAACAAAACACACCAAAAGAGAGAAAAACCACAGCCGCCGGTCGACCGCAGCCACGCAGCCACCCAGCACCAACGGGAGTTCAGTTTCCAATGAGGTTAGTGGAACGCGACCCGCGACCGGCTTCCTAGCTGGCCGCCATGTTCCCTCCCTCCCTCTCAAAGAACTTTCAAGTCCAACTGTATTTCATGGGTTTCTTACTGGTTTCGTATGAGTGAAACCTGAGCCTAACTATAACATCCCTGTAACCTTTGTTTTTTCAGTGAATTTCTAAGGTTTTTTAAATGATAATTCCTAACTAAAACGCCCCTGTAACATTTGTTTTTTTTGAATGAATGTTTTTATTTTTTACTGTAAAGACATTTTTATTGTTCATTCACCTTCTGAACTCCAGCACAATTAGTATGGGGGTGCTGCGGTATCCATGCAGTACTACTTCCAGTGCCTGTGTATAACAGAGCAGGAGAGAGATGAACCCTCATCATGCAATGTGGAGTGTTATGTTATGTTGGAAATTTGTAAAGCGCCTGGTATGTTGGAAATTTGTAAAGCGCCTGGTTACTCCAATGTGAAGTGTCCCTGCGCTAGGTTTTCTCCTAATAGCAATCAGAGAGCCAGCGATGGCAAATAGATTACCATCGGTTGCCTGAAGAACCAGGGGGCATATTAGCAAGACCCACGTTAAAATTATCGCCGTTTTAGCGGCAGGAAACTGCCGCTAAAACGGCGATAATGGGCTTGCTAATATGCGTTATGGAATTCCAATAGAAGCCCAGGTTAGATGTCCTGCACATCTAACCTGGGCTTCTATTGGAATTCTATAACGCATATTATCAAGCCCATTATCGCCGTTTTAGCGGCAGTTTCCTGCCGCTAAAACGGCGATAATTTTAACGTGGGTCTTGCTAATATGCCCCCAGGTCTTTAACCTTTATGAAACAAAATTTGTAAAGGTTGCATTCTAAGGTCCACAGGAAGGAGGTTCTACAACTTTGCCACCAGGAGACTGAAAGAGCTACTACCCAAAGAACTCTTTGCATTTTAAGTATCAGAAGCCTGGCCGTTCCAGAGGATCTGAGGCAATGATTTGGCAGGAGGAAACAGATATTGAGGACTCATTAGATTTAAAATTCTGTGATAGAAACATAGAGCTTTAAAAGCTACTCTGGCCTGAATAGGAAGCTAATGGAGTTTGGCAAGGGCAGGACCCAAAGAGGAATGTCTAGGGATATTCAGAAGCATTCTAGCCACAGTATTCTGAATCCTCTGCAACATACTTATTCTACCTTTGGAAATACCAAGATAAAGAACATTGCAGTAATCCAGGCATGACACTACAAGTGCCTAGATGACTGTTTTCTTTGCCGGATCTGGCAGAAGCTCTAAGATCTTACGAAGCATCTTCAAGATGCCGATGCAGGTGCCAGCAAGAGTAGAGATCTGGTAATCAAAGGGCAGTGACGAGTCAAACCAGATCCCAAGATTTTTTATCTTAGGTTTTGGAGCAGGAACCAACCCTAATTCAGATGGCCACCATATAGAGGACCAAATAGACAGTTGCTTGCCAACCATGAGAACCTCAGTCTTTCCAGCATTGAGTCTAAGCCAGCTGGAGTCCATCCATTTTGCCAGATCGACCAGGCATAATTTAAAAGTGGAGGCAGCATCACCTGCGTCTTGTGCCAAGGTGATAATCAGCTAAGTGTCATCAGCATAGGATACCATCTTCACCCCATGACACTCAACTACATATGCCAGAGAGCGCATGTAGACATTAAATAGGGTTGGACTCAAAGCCGATCCCAGAGGCACCCCTTGCTGCAAGGAGCGGATCTCTGGGGTGGGACTGCTGAAAGACCTGAAAGGTGGCGGTCCTGGAGAAAATCAATAATCCAACTGAGTGCGCAGCCCCCACCCGAGACCCCAGTCGTTCAAGTAGGAGGCCCTGGGATATGGTATTGAAGGCAGCGCTCAGGTCTACCATAATCAGGGCCGCGGTCTTGCCCTCATCAGCAGATAATCTAAGCGATTGGGAGGCTAGAAGAAGAGCAGATTCAGTGCTGGACATAGATCTGAACCCTGATTGGGTCTTGTGAAGAAGATTGTTTTCTTCAATAAACTTTGTCAGCTGAGAGTTAAAATATTTTTCAGCAACTTTGGCAAAGAATGGAAGTAGTGAGATTGGTCTCAAATTCTCCAGTAGAGAAGGGTCTAAGGAAGGCTTCTTCAGTAAAGGCACAACCATAAGTTGTTGAGAAATTTAAGGAAATCCAAATTTGTTTATCTGCGATTGGGGGTAATTTACGACGATTTCGCGATTAATCCCAAATGCGTGTGCCAACATGAATGCCATGATTGGCTGGCCGCAACTTGAGCAGAGAGTTGCGGCCACCATTTTACCTCATCGGAAAAGTCCCCGGGGCTCAAACCAAATGGCAGAAAGTGGCATAAGGGGTCAGGTTGGATGTGCCCTGACCCCATGAGAGGAATATAGGGGTATTTGAGGAACCCCTTATGAGTGATATATGTCGAAGAACAGTTTTTTCCCACTCGTGATATTTGCAAAATTCACAGCAACCTTCAGTGTGGCCCCTCGTGTAACATCGCAACGAATTCTCAAATATACATTGCAAAGAATTTGCCAATATCATGGAAAGAATTATAAAAAAAAATGTTAAACACCCACTCTCAGTCTCACTTAGACACTCACACACCCACATACAGACCCACTCTGAGATGTATGCACCCACTCACTCAGCCACTCAGAGACTCACACACCTACTCACAGACTCACTCAGAGACTGATGTATCCACTCAGAAACTCATGCACCCACTCACATACCCACTCATATTCTCATGCACCCACTCAGACACTTATACACACACACACCCCCACTCACGCACCCATTGAGACATTTATGCAGGCACTCCCAGACCAACTCAGACACTCACTCACCTATTCACACACCCATTGAGACACTCAAGCACTCAGTCACACACCCACTTAGTCACTCTTGCACTCACTCTCACACTCATTTTCAAAGGTTACTGATTACAGTTAAGAAATAAAATTTAAAAAACCTTAGACAGTCACTGAAAAAACACAAATGTTACAGGGTCGTTATAGTTAGGAAATAGAATTTAAAAGACCTTAGAAATTCACTGAAAAAACCAAAGGTTACAGGGACGTTATAGTTGGGAAATAGAATTAAACAAACCTTAGAAATTCACTAAAAAAACAAAGGTTACAGAGATGTTATAGTTAGGCTCACATTTCACTCATACAAAACGAGTGAAATTCAGCTGTTATAGTTACCTGAGCTAACTATAATTTATGCCCCCACAATGCACTGCTTATGACTAAGCCTCAGCGGAGTTCCTATGCGGAACTCCGCGAAGTGACAAAAAAACTTCGCCAAGCTATGCAGAGCTCCACGAGTGGCTGAGTGGGCTACATCTTGCCATTCACAGTGATTTTTAGTGCCGGGTGTCTGTCCAACGCTGTAAAATTAGCGCAAACGGCATCTCACACAGTGCAAGAGGGCACTGCTTCTTTCTGTCGCTCGAGTAGAAGTTCTACTCAAGCTGCAGTTTCCCCAACGCAAACGGAAGGTTTCTCAACGCGAGCGAAAGCAACCATCGGCGACCGCCCGTGTTGAGAAATCTCACAGGGAAGTGGTCTAGCATTGGATTTTCCTCACTTGCGCTAAGCCAACTTACCATTAGCGAGCCCGAGCGAGGAAAAAACTCTGCTCTGCTACATGGAGCAGAGTTTTTCAGAAATATGCGAGCTCCGTGGAGTACAAAAAACTCTGCAAACAGAGTTCACCGCCCAGGCTTACTTATGACCTCACATATTACATCAGCCATGACATGGTCAATGACATCACTGATAACATCACTGATGACATTTAAATTACATCACTAATGACATCATCACAGAATCACTCACACCCATGCAACTTCTTATACACTCACTCAAACACCCACACAACCACTCACATACCCATTCACAGACCTGTACAAATACTCTCACAACCACTCACTCCTTCATAGAGCCACTCACACACCCACTAACTCACTCATACAGTCACTCATACAACCATTCACTCACCCATACAGCCACTCACACAACCAGTCACTCACCCATAGAGCCACTCACACAGCCACACACTCACTCATACAGCTACTCACATATAGACTTATTCACCTATACAGCCACTCACACACCCACTCACTCACCCATACAGCACTGAAGACAGCCACTCACTCAACCATACAAGCACTCATGCACTCACTCACACACACACAACTACTTATGTACTCATTCACACATCCATACAAAAACCCCATATCCGCTCACTCACCCATTCAGTCATTCATACAAATACTCACTTTCCAATACAGCCACTCACACACCAACTCACTTAACCAAACACCCACTCAAACTGCAACTCACTTACCCATACACCCACTAATATACCCAGTCACTCACTCATACAGTCATTCAGAGACCTATGAACTCACCCGTACAGTCCCTCACACACCCACTCACCAATCCCTACAGCCACTCACACAGCCACTCACTCACCCATGCAGCCACTGACACACCCACTCACACACCTGTACAGCCACTGACACAGCCACTCACTCACCCATGCAGTCACTGACACACCCACTCACATACCCATGCAGCCACTGACACACCCAATCACACACCCATACAACCAATCAGACACCCACTCATATACCCATACAGCAACTCACATGACCACTCACACACCCACAGAGCTAGTCAGAAACCCACTCACTTACCCATACAGCCACTCATGGATGTACTCACACACCTATACAGCCACTCAGACACCCACTCACACACTGATGCAGACGTTCACACAGCCACTCAGATAACATATGTTAGAAATAGTATCACTCATTAGTAGTACAACTAGTATACTAATCTAACTTTTGTAGTAGGTTAGTATATGTTTAACACTCATAAACTCTTAGAAAACACTTACACTCACTTGATGTTATCAGTGATGTCATTTGAGATGTCATCTGTGATGTCATCAGTGATGTCACTGACCATGTGATGAGTGATGTAATATGTGAGGTCCTAAGCAGTGCAGTGTGGAGTGTAAGTTATAAGCTTAGGTAACTATAACTGCTGAATTTCACTGGTTTTGTATGAGTGAAATGTGAGCCTATCTATAACGTTTTTGTAACCTTTATTTTTTTCAGTGAATTTCTAAGGTCTTCTTGCTCAAATATGAATTTACCTTGAAAAAAACAAAAGACAAGAAACGTTTGGCAAAACAGGAACAATTGGTTTAATTAAATACAGCGGCCGGGAGACAGGCAACAGAGTCGGGGTCTGAAGACTATCTCAAAGCATATCGGTTTCGGCCGTCATTTTATACATTACATGAGGTGTCATAAAGCAGTTGTACATTCCTTTGGAGACAGAAATCCAGGCCTAGTCACGGGGCCAGAAATCTGGAAGTGGGTACGTGTACAGCTGTCTGGTATAGGGAGCGTGTGATCAGTGCGTATAAAGTACATGCTGTTTTCTGATTGACTATGTATTTCTAACTTAGTGTGCTATCTGACTTTATGGTGATTTTGGGAACGCACACCCCTCTGGTCAAATGGGTTCTTTGGGGGACAATCTCTGGAGACCATTTTGATGTTGCTGCCTATCTGTGGGATCGATTCGGGTTTTCCTGTTTGCACGTTTGTCTAAGGGTTACGTGTCCCCCCACCTGTGATATGTCAATCAGTTGCTTCAGGCCTAGGTCGCAGGACCTGCCTCACCACGTATTTCTGACTTAGGTTTGAGGGGGAGGTCATATCGGGTGAATTCAACAACGGAGATGCGAGTTCGTTATTATACGTACATATATCATGGTGTAAATCTACATCGTATTTATCAATATTAGCATTCCCCCCTCTAGTTGAATTTCTAACTACATAATTTACCACATACTGCATGACGGTCACATTATTGGGTGTTTGCTTTGTATCTGTTGTGTCTATTACTAATTCACTAGTTACTTGAATTCTACCTAACTTGAGGACTGCGGAAACCCACATTTGTAGGAAACCACACAAAAACAGCAAAAAGAGAGAAATGGGAAGCAATGACAGGAACAGTTTGGTCACCAATTGGGGGAACCAGGGAAATAAGTCTGTAAACCAGTTTTGCTCAGGGGCACCTCCCTCTTTCTTCATTTCAGCTTGTAGATGATGCAATGCTTGGATGGCAAGAGCCAATGTCCTGTTATACATATTGTTTCCAGGGATAAAAGTACAGGAGGACGCACTGATCTTGGCACACACCCCACCCTCCATCGCGGTCATCAAGTCCAACACATACTGATTTTGCATCACCATAAAGCGGATGGCTCTTAGTTCTTCCTTGATAGCATTTAGGCTATGCTCAGTATTGTTGATGATCTTCAGCATTTCCCACCTGGTTATTTGTAACCAGTGGGAGTTTGCCTTCGTTTGCAAGGTGAAGAAGGGTATGGACCCTCCTGCATTTACTTGAGTGTCAGAAAAAACCATCTGAATTCTTCCAGAATGTCCTTGTACTGAGCCCAGCCATAGCAATCAGCAGTTCTTTTTATTTTGAGCCTGATGCAATAGAGTTGTTTTATTCTGTAGTGGATGTTGGGACATCTCGGATAAATCTTCTCCAGGGATGACCAGGTTTGGGGTATGTATGCGGTTACGAGGGTGCAGAGGCCCCATCATCCAGGGACGAGCTAGGTGTAGGCAAACTTGCCAAACTGCCAGTAAGTATCCATCAACATGGAGGTGCCCCATTGCACATTGCATATCTGGTACGTGCAGTATTGCTTCACAATTCTCCTTTGTACCAAGCGGGATAGTCCCTTTGCCTCTGAAACACAATGATTACAGTGTAAGTTCCCGTACAATTAGGGGTTGCCCCTGCCCCTCTAGCTACGTGTACCTATGTATCTCAGTGTCCCAGAATTCTTGACATGGGATATCTATGCTGGCATTCAACCCTTCCCTTCTAGACTCATTTCCCCTTGTATCATCAAGGTGAATGACCCTGCACTGGAACTCCATGTCTGGGGTCCACTTGTTATTAAAGAATATTGACCCAGATATGTGAAGGGCCACCCTGAGACCACAGACAGAGGTGGGAGCGGATATGTTTGTTCACTGGTGCGGTGGTCTTGCTACCCCCAAGAACCTCTTCTCTGGAAAATCTCAGGCCAAACAGTGTCCTCTCCTATGGTGTCTTGCCTTCGCATCCTGTCTAGCTCAGTTTGAATATCACAAGGCTCAGTGAAAATGTGAAACGCTGTAGGGTTGGTTTCATACTGGGTGATGTTTACCACTACTCTATGGGGTTCTACTCTACTCTACTCTACTGGGTTGTAAGTTGGCCCTAATCCTACATAGGTACAGGTGGATGAGACATTTTGCTTTTTCTGGAGGTATTTCTTGTATAGGTAAAGTTTGTCTGCGCCCACGGCGTGGAGTATCAATGAGCAGACATAGCATGACCTAACCGATGTCTGGGCTCCCATGGTGGTCAAGTGTTGGTACCATGTGCTGTGCAAGAGTGCGCTATGTAGTGCGTGTGGAATACTAGCGTTTGGTTCAGTGTAAGTTAAGTGAGGTGGGAGAGGTCCCTACGCAAGCGGTGTAGAAATGTCAAGGTGGGCTCCATGTCACTAGGCACGCTGCAGATGGATGTGGACACACCAATGCTAAGCAGGTGGTATTCAAAGGTGCAATAATACATAACTTTTGAAACATTGCAGGTCTTGGGATGGTGTCTGGAGGGCTTGTCTGCAGCTTTCTGGCATCCAGGGGTGTCTTTGGTTGGCACAATGTAAAGAGTCTGTTGTCAAAAATGTTTCAGTTTTTAAACTAGTCTGTGGTCGTTATGGCTTGGACCCATGTGCCTAGCTGGGACTTCGGAGGCTGTAACTGCTATAAAGATGGTGCACGAATGGCTTGACTGCAGACCTGTTGGATAAGAACTGTGGGTTGTAGGTTAGCTTTTAAAAAAACATACATCATTATTCGGTCTCAGAAATTCCTGTGCCTGTCTTTTTTGGGGAATATTCGGTACATCCATCTTGCGCAACTTTTTAGTGGGGTACAGAAAGGTGGCCCTGGTTAGGGAGTCATTTTAGGAGAAGGTGAACATTTAGTCCTGGAGCACTGGAGTTTTATTTTTGTGGGTCATTTTGGGTCTCCCCCCTCACCATGACAGAGGAGAGTGTTTTAGTGGGGTGATCTTCGTGGTGCGTGGATTATTCTTTTTACCTAACTATTGTTTTATGGGTGTTGTCGACCCTTTAATACCCTACTTTCGCTAACGAATGTGTGTGTGTGTAGCTTTTTCAATGTGGATGGTACCTTTTGACCTGAACATGCGTGATGTGCCATGAAAGGAAGGGGGCATGTAGCAATTTGGAGGTTGTGGGTAATTGCAACATGTCCTGAGGACACGTGTATTCCCCTCTGGTCCCTGTACGTGGCACACAATGAGGTTTTCTCTAATGGAGTTGGGTGTTTTGACTACGCCCTTTTTTCTGGAAGGTTCCTTTTTAGGCTACTTTTGGGCTGCTTCCTGTAGGTCATTGGGCACCTTCCTAAGGTCTCCTGTAGTGTTGGTTTTATTGTAACATACCGGTGGGGGTTGACAGGCTGTTCTGCGGCCCCCTTGTGATTTGAATGTGGCAATGACTGGGATCGGGCCTATTACTCCCTCGGATGATGTTCATGAGGCCCTCTGTATCTTACTCAACAAGCTGGGTGTGGTGGTGAGCATATTCGTGCACCTTGTGTGGGGGCTGAGTTGGTCATCTATGGAACTCCCTTTCCCTCCCGTCACCCCCCTCTCCCTCAGGTCCAGGATGCTTTGCGTCTGCTGCCCTCGGCGGGAATCAGGGACTTCCTACTGGTGATACGCTACTCCTGCTGTTTTGGAGGGACCTGATCTGATGAGCAGACTTTGGATGTTTGGAAGCATTAGGGGAGAGGAGGAGGCAGAATGTCCTGCTTATGATGGGAGTCAGGTATGTGGCTGGGACCTGTCATGCTGCCAGCAACGAACTGAGATGGCTGATTGCCCTGGGGAATTTCCCTACTGACTTGGTGCCATAATTGTATGTGTACTATGGATTTCTATGGGGGACACCATTATCCCAAGTGCATGGAAAAACCTGGCTTCTGGCACTTGGACCATCGCCTAGTTTTGGAACTAAAAAGGGGCCTCCATTTGCTGGAGGCCTAAATGTTGAGGAATGGGATCAGTTCGACCTTGTAATAGGAACCCATCCCAATTGAACTTGGATGAAGGGACCTGGGTGCCTGTTTTTGTGTACTGGTCGGGGCTGCCCTTGGCTTGGTTTTGTGTATGGGTATTCTGCGAGGACTGGCCCAGACCTATAGATCTTTGCTCATAATAAGTTTTCAGGTGGCATCGGTTGGCCATTTGGCCCATTCAATGACAGTAGTAGCACTCTCTGAGGTTTGGCTGCTGCCAGCCTCCCTGACCTCAGCCGCTAGGACTAGGTGAAAACCCTGTGGGGTTTGGTGTCGGAGCTCCCTTAAAAGACTGGTGCTTCTTTCATGCTTGCAGCTCACGCGGCCCCCTCGAGGGTGATCTTTTTTAACTTCTGTTGGACCAGCTTAGCGGTGTCTCTTTGGGTTTGCCCTGTTTTTCCCTGTCCTTTGCCTGTTTCTTCCTGTAGTAATGTCATATGTGGACCTGTATCTCCCACCAAGGTTTGGTGTCTAATCATACTACACTAGCTAGACCGCTCTGTGTTTCGGAGGGCAGTCCCTTCTTGAGGATGTTGTAGAAGAATGCAACCTGGGGTCTCGGGTTGGTCCATGGCTGTCCTGTCTCTTGACCCCACCGTTCCCTCATTCTGTTTAGAAAGTCAGTCATGGTTTCCCCAGGTTTATGCTCTCTGCCATCAATCTTCCTCTGTCTGGGTGGTCAGGGAACATTTCCCTCGGGCCGTCCAGATCTGGTGTATAAATGAATTGAATGCGGCCCGTCATGCTCGGTGATGGTCAGCGTGATGGCTGAGATGCTGGCTCGGGAAAACACTGTGTTGGTCTGCTCTCCGATGAGGCTGCAGAGCAGAATATTGACATTGCCTATTGCTAGGTTTATCCCCGCAGTGTTTTTCTCAAATCAGAAGATCCCTTTTCCCGCCCCGTCGATCACTGAGGGCAGTTTAGTCCTGAGTCCTTCTTTGTCCATCTGAGCCCATGGCACATAAATGGTCCCTGACATGCCTTTCTGTAACAACTAAGAAGTTGTGACACGTAGTTTACATGTCAAGGAGTTGCACAGCCCAATGCACATTTGTGAAAAATTGACCACGTACTCAGTATTAAACAAAAGTTCATCCAATTTCTTTCAATATTCTGTTCATGTTTTGTCCGTCACGTCATAGAAAATGAAGTTCCAATTTTCATGCATTTTAATCCCTCTCGGATTGCCCATCCGGGCCTATCCACAGGCACGTAAGGAAACTCCATTGATCCATTACATTGCTTCACCCAATGCATTTCGGTCTTTATCGCGACCTTCTTCAGGGGTATCTACAATTATTAAAAAATGAATATATCAACCCCATATAATTTATGTGTAACTGTAATTAAACACCCAAACACATTATGCCTACTTCCCCAAATCATAATCCAACATATTTCTAAACAAATAACCACTCCTTACCACCAACCCATTCCCTTACGTTCAACCTCAATATCCTCCACATACTTTACGTTCGAAGTCTCTACAATCCCTCTCCAGATCTAATAATCCATAACATTGTCATGCAACTGTTCGGTAATACTGCATATCTTACTCTCCCCAACACCCCAGTTTATACCTGTAATCAATATGCTGTTGTTTCGAACCGTAAAACTGGCATATTTTGGCTTGGAGTCGCTCCACTGACTTTTCTCCAACGTATCGCTCCCATCTTCTTAGTCATTCCTGAATGAGGGGTAGTTTCCATCTGGGATCTCCCCCCTACATGCCGGATGCAGTCTTCCGAGATGGTCATGTCCTCAGGTTCGAAGGATACCTCCTCCAGCCAGAGTCTATCATACTGGCCCTCCCTTTCGGTCCAGTGGGCTAGCAGGTGGCAAAATGATCGCGCAAAGACCTTGTATCAACACTATCTCTCTAAGGGTCAGCTTGTTTGACTGGCATGTTCAGGGGTAGCAGCAGATGTCCTCGTCGCTGCTATCCTCATGCGCGCGAAGATGGCCTATTCTGCTTCTCCTCTGTCTTAATTGAGTTTGGGCTAGGCTACCCTCGTCACTTATTTCTTGGTTGGCCCCTTCTCCTATGCTGCTGAGCTGATGGTGTTCGTGTTCCCAGTAGGGGCCTCCCTTCAGGGTCTACCTCGGGCTCCTCTTCATGTGGGGCCCAGGGCCTAGCTCATCTCTCCTCCAGTGGGAGGGTGTGTGGCTCTGTTCTCCCTTTGCGCCTCCTAGGAGAGAGCTCTCTCTCTCCATTCTCATCCCACGCCTCTCCTTTAACTCCCACCTAGGCAGCCTCCTTTGCTCTGTGATGCACGTGGTTCTCCTTGGTAGGAACTTGTCTTCCAGCTCATTTCATGTTGTCTCTTCCACTGCCTGGGCATGCCCTGGGGGAGTTTATCCTGCAGCACCCCCCTCAATGTCGGACCCTGGAGGGCTGGGACCTCTTTGCCCCCCCCCACTGGGGGTGTCACTATCTAGAATTGCTATGAACCTCCCAGTTAGCTGAGAGCACTCTTCCGGATGTGTTGGGGTGCGGACTACCCATGCTGCTGGGGCTTGGTGGGTTGCATGCGGTGGATGGGGGACATCGAACTGCATGAAGCTGGATTTGTCTGGGTATGCCCCTCTGGCAACCTCCTTGCCCTAGATCTAGTGGTTTGCTTCCCTGTAGAGGGCCCTTCAGCTCCCTCGACCGGTGAATTGGTATAACCCAGTGCAGGAATGGCAGGGATGGCAAGCATCAGAGAGAGCACCTCTCTGCATGTGTATGGTGGGCGAGGTGCAGACGCCCTGCTTGTGGATTCTGGGGCAGAATTGTAGGTCAGGCCACCTGGCAGATGGCCCACAATTCTAACAGTGCCTCTCTTTTAGCCTTTTTCTGCCCTACATATTTGGTCTGAATGTGTGTCCTCTTGTGTTCTGTTATGTTGGTGTCGAAGGTTTCCCCTCTGACCAGGGGAACGCATGCATCTTAGTATGTGCGTGCAATTCATGGCAAAATGTATCTAGCTTTTTAGCCTGCGTGGGGAACATAGTTTGCATATGGTTTAAAGGCGACTCCATGATGGGTTGGGAACCTTTTAAGGGCTTGTACACTTCGAGCAATTAAGGCTAAAAAACCTTGTATATTTCACACTGAGGAAGATCTGCAGAGCTGACAGATCTCATGATAAAATATGATTGGCTGCCACCACATTAACAACCATGTGGCGGCAGCCATCTTAGGACTTAGGACTCAGTTCTGAGTCATAGGAAAAAGGTTTAAAAAAGATATAAAGGGGGAGGGTAGGGATACCCTGCTCCCCTTGGCCTGATGGAGGGGTCCTAGAGGGAACCCCTCCAAGGGCCAAAAACATTTAATTTTTTGTAACATTTGCCACAAATTTGTGGTGAGCCAGTGAATCTGTGGCACAATTTGAAAAAAAGCACTTTAAAAAATGACTTCATGGGCAGGCCAGGGTCTGGGCCTGGGTGCATCAATATATTTTGGGGATGGGATGCTCTGCCCGCCTCCTGAGCCTGTTTAGGCCCTGGGAAACCCATCTCTCAGGCCAGATTTATTTAAAAAGGGGAGAGAGCGAGCAGGTATCGACCCCGGGGAGCCCATTCCCCGGGGTGGATACTAACAGTTTACCAGGAAGCCAACATCCGGGACACCGTGGTTCCCTGCTTGAGAGAGTGTGGGCATACCATGCCCACATTATAGTAGCGCTATAGTTAGAAACTATAATTATATCTTACTTTACATTTAAAAAAGAATCTTAGAAATTCACTGAAAAAACCAAAGGGTAAAGTAACGTTAGAGTTAGGTGAAAATTTCAGTGACAAGTTAAAGTTTAAACTCAAACAATCATTGAAATTCACAAGTTATAGGTATCTTAGGTAAGTATAACTCGTGCCCTAAAGTAACTATAACTCTCAGCCTCGTCAAGCACTGCTAATGACCTCACATATTATATTACTCATGACGTGTACAGTGACATCATTGATAACATCACTGAAACAACTGAACTGACATCATTGACAACAGCACAGTGTATGGTGGGGGCACAAATTATAGTTACTTTAAGCAGGAGTCAAGTTACATATATAACTATCAACTAAGATATGGTGCGTTTTTGCTGCCTCCTATTGCTGGTGCAATGTGTGCTGCATAGCGCCAATGCAGATACCCTTGCAACATGGTGCAAGGGTGCGTGTCTTACAGGCACAATTGTTTTTGTGCAGGAAGGGACACCTTGATGCACAAAAATAATCCTTAATGGTGGTTTCCTCTTACTATATTTGCTGCAGAATGCAACACACTTGGAAACAGGAAATAACAAGGAGAAATCAGTGCTTAATTTGTAAACAAATAAGTGCCAGGGCCCTCATCAGGATGACACTGCAGCCAGAACCACCTATTGCTCCTGCCAGCACCGCCAATAACAGTACTAACATCACACTCCTACATGTGTGACAGTTCAGACTGTTTCATGCCCCAAAAGATATAAGAGCGCCCTGAACTGCAGGTATTAGTCATTATTAATCTATATTGAATTAATAAACAACTGTTATGCTCATCTCTAAATTAGTCAAACAGCACCACCAAGTGGCAGACTAACATAAGTGTTGGTGTTGACAATTAGCTTCTGGTGCTGAGCACCGGAAACCAGTGGCTCAAACTAAGCACTGGGAGAAATAAAAGTATTTCTCTCTTGGTTATGTCTGATTCAGGGGAGCATAGCCTTTTGATGCATTTCCAGGTTTACAAGGCACACCTGCAGCTGATGCTGATCCATGCATTCACATTAGGCCACTCCCTTATCGCAACTGTAAATGTTCTGCACACATGCAGTTTCTGCGCTGAATGCTGGACTTGTCGAGGGCACGGGCCGCAGATCTTAATCCTCATGCCACATCCCTAAAAGCAGAAACCCATCATCGTTCTTTAATTCTGCCTTCTCTATGGGTGCCTTTCACTAGGGTCCTGTACAGGTCCTTTTTCACCAATGAAACGCAGTAGCACAAAAGAACAACATAACATAACCAGAGTTTGTCCTGCGTTGTAAAATCTGCGTGAACAGCACTATGCGTCGCGCCAGAGGGCGCTGCTGCTTTCTGACGCACAAGTAGACATTCTACTCGAGCTGCAACTTCCCCAACGAGAGTGGCAGATTTCTCAATGTGAGTGGTTGCGACCTGCTGAGACTGCCCACAGTGAGAGTAGGAGGTCCAGCGAGATTTTTTTTTTTGAGCACTCGCCAACTTAACGTTGGCAAGCCACTCGAGAGAAAAAACTCTGCACCATGGAGTTTTACAGAACTACACACTCCGCACGGAGCACAGGATGGGCAGAACTCTGCAAACTCCGACAGCAGAGCGGAATTCTTTTGCCACCCTTAGAGAGGACCCATCTGTCTAATTGTCAAGAGCGGAACTACTAGAGGGTTGGTGCGGCTGGATCATTTTCGGATGGTCACCTTACGGTCCGTCATTCCTCTCATCCAGGAGGGCGATTTTTTGGCTTCTCTGGATTTGGAAGATGCCTATCTTCACGTTCCTGTCCACAGTCAGTGGTTCCTGAAGATTGCGGTGCAAGGGATCCATTTCCAGTTTCAGGTGTTGCCTTTTGGCCTCTCCTCTGCTCCCAGGACTTTTACCAAGGTATTGGCTCCTGTTGTGGGGGTTTTGGAGTGTCAGGGTTTCTCAGTGTTTCCTTATATTGATGATTGTCTGGTCTCTGCTTCCTCCCTTCCTAAGGCTCTTCTGGCGGTGGAAGCAACGATGACCTTGTTCCAGGATCTGGGGCTCAAGTTGAAACTGGCCAAGTCTCATCTGGTTCCTGTTCAAAGTCTTCAGTTCATCGGGGGTCTGTTCGACACCTTGCAGGGGCCAGTGTTTCTCCCTCCTGTTCGGATCCTTTCCCTGCAGTCTCTGTTGCGGGACCTGCTGAGTCGCCCTTCTGCCTCAGCTTGGATTTGGTTGTGGGTCCAGGGGTTGTTGGCTGCCACGACAACGGTGGTTCCTTGGGCTTGCCTGTATCGCAAGCCCTTGGTGAATCATCTGTTGGCTCGGTGGGACCCCTCCCGGGTGCTTTAGGAGACTCTGGTTCCTCTCTCTGCTGGTCTGGTTCAGGACTTAGACTGGTGGCTTTGCACTCCCAATCTGGTGAAGGGGGTGCCTTTTCAGCTCCCTCCTCCCCTCTTGCTGACCACGGATGCCAGTCTTTGGGGTTTAGGGGCCACTTTGGGGTCCTTGGAAGCCAAGGGTCCTTGGCCTCCAAGGACCCTTGGCCTCCAAGTTCCTCGAACTGGGGGGAGTTGGCATCCATTTGGCAGGCGGTGCAGTTCTTTCAGGTTTCTCTCCTCTGGGCGAATCTGTTGGTTCGCACCGACAATCAGGTGGCTCGTTGTTACATGAACCGCCAGGGGGGACCAGGTGCGCATCTCTGAATCTGCTGGCTTCCATGATTTGTGCCTGGGCGGAATCTCATCTGCTGGCATTGAGGGCTGTTTACATTCCGGGGCATCTGAACTTTCATGCGGACGGCTTGAGCCACAACCTTCCGTCCTCTGTTCTGTTCCATCTGTCTGTTCATCTGTTCCGGGACCTTTGTCTTCGGTTCGGGACTCCCTGGATCGATCTTTTTGCTTCCCCTCACAACGCTCTTCTCCCCCGGTTTTGTTCCGAGGTGGTTTGTCCTCAGGCTTGGGCGGTGGTTGCTCTCTCGATTCCTTGGCATTCGGGCCTTCTGTATGCCTTCCCTCCTATTTCCCTCCTTCAGAGGGTGCCGCAGAAGATTTGGTGGGAGAGGGTGTCTGTGGTGTTGATTGCTCCTTTTTGGCCTCACCGCCTTTGGTTTCCGCTCCTGATGCAGCTGGCGGGGGCAGGTTTGTTTGGCTTCCCTTGGTTCCGGCTCCGCTTCAGTATCCGCACCTGTCTTTGCCCAGTCTTCGTCACTTGCATCCGACAGCCTGGCTCTTGAGCGGCTGACGTTGGAGTCTTTGGGCTGTTCTTCTGTGGTAGCCTGTGACATTCAAATGTCGCGTCGGCCTTCGACACTTAAGAGCTATGGTAAACATTGGGGCTCTTTTGTCTCCTGGTGCTCCTCTCATGGTGTGGATCCTGTGTTTGGTGATCTGGCTTCTATTCTTGACTTTCTCCGGGATGGGTTTTTGAAGGACCTTTCCCCTTCCACCTTGTCTGCTCAATGGGCTGCGGTTCGGGCATGTAGGGGTCCCAGGACCTCCTTGGAGGTTGTTGCTCCTTTGGTGAGTCGGCTTCTTCTAAGTTTTCAGCTTCATCATCTGGTCTCTCCTGTGAATGTTCCTTCTTGGGATTTGCCAACTGTTTTGAGAGGTCTGCAGTTGCCCCCTTTTGAGCCTTTGTTGGAGGCTGATTTGTTGTGGTTCTCCGCAAAGGTGGCTTTTTTGTTGGCCATCACCTCCGCTCTGCGGTTGGGTGAGTTGGGTGCTTTGCATATCACCTTCCCTTGTTTGCAGTTGCTGCAGGATAGGGTTGTTTTGAGGCTTGACCCGGCTTCTCGCCCTAATATTTCCTCCAAGTTCCATTTGCAGCAGGAGGTGGTCCTTCCTGATTTGCCTGGGAATGGGGATTCCTTTGTTCCTTTGTCTTTGGATGTTCGCAGGGCCCTTCAGGTTTACCTCCAGCGTACCCTAGGGTTTCATCTTTGCCCTGCCCTGTTTGTCTCCTGTGGGGGTGTGGCTAAGGGAAAGAAGGTTTCTACTTCCACCATCAGTCGGTGGGTGCGTTTGGCGGTCTGCCAATCCTATAATCATGGGTCTGCCTCCTCCGTCTCAGGTGCAGGGACGCTCGAGACGTTCTGTGTCCACTTCCTGGGCTGAGGAGGCGGGGGTCTCTATCCAGGAGATTTGTGGAGCGGCCACTTGGCAGTCCCATCACACGTTTGTCCGGCATTATCGCCTTGATGTTTTGCATGCCTCTGTGGACAATTTTGCTGTTGGCGTTTTGAACGCTGCTGTATCTTAATCATTTGTTTGATTCATTTTTTGCACTTTTGCATGGATCCCTGGTGTCCTGTGTTTTTCTTATTGGGTTTCTGCTTGTGAGTTCCTCACTTTGTTAGGACTGGGACGAGGAGGACCTATGAGGGGGTAATCCTCATTACCCCGATTAGAGTCCTCCTCATCCCAGTCCTGTTCCCTCCCTCCCTCTCGCTGTGTTTGTGTCTGGGCTTGTTGATAACAGGCATGGCGGTGGGTGGGAGGGGCTTATATTACATAAAAATAATACTAGCATTTTGATTGGCTGTCGTGAGGCAGGATTGCCTCACTTTGTTAGGACTGGGACGAGGAGGACTCTAATCGGGATAATGAAGATTACCGGTAAGTAACAAGACATTAGCTGTGACTTAAGGATAGTGATTTGTAAACACCAGTGAAAGGAAGAAGGAGTAAAAAAGGTAAATATATATGTGTGTATATGGATGATATACGAGAGCAACAAAATGTTGGGCAGTGATACTTCTTGCTTTAAAATTACCTTATCACACTAATGCAGACTGGCCCATCATATCTTCCTGAAAAAGTTCCCGGCACCACATGGTGAAGATGAATTCAATAATATTTTTCTATTTGAACTAGGACGCATATTACTTTTTAGGCAGGGAAATCATTTGCAGGCTAAGCTTTTTTCCAAGTACAAAAACACGTATCCAGCTAGCTACTGTGAAGACCCGATTTCATTTCTTTTATTGTGATATCACTGCAAATTACAGTTGATTGCATCTAGGAATACCACAAACTACCCCACACATGCTTGAGAGTTTACTGTCACAACCAAACTGTAATGGAGAACTGTAGAAATATAATAGTGCCAAAATTATGAAAATATAATATGAAATACGAGTGCTTCGTTTAATGAAACATCCAGTAATAACCAATTGTCTTTATTTAGTGAAATAACCGCAGCACAGTAGTGTGTCCTTGAAATTAATGATATTGACACCGACAGATTTGATTTTAGGAATATTCTGGCCATGAAATATTGTGTTAAACATTTTTATATATAAGCACTATCAATCAGGTGAAAACGTTATCTCAGCTCCCTTCGGCGCGAAAACGCATTGAAGGGTACAAAAACTTGAAATGAACGATTAACATTCCCCACATTCCACTCTGAATTAACATTTTTTCCAGGCGAGACCTTTATATTTACAAGCCTAAGGCATGGTGAGTACCTTTCTCCACAGCTGGACCATGCTTTAGACTGAGTTATCATTTCCAACCCAAAAGTAAAAACGCTGCTGTGTAATCTTAAGCATTTGGACATGATATAGGGAGTTGTAAGAATCACATACCCTTCAATTCCAAAGTAAATATTGTGCATTCAATTTCAGATGTATAATCTCTTTATAACAATAGAGTAACTTAAATGTCTTTATTAGAGATGTGTGTAGAATGTTTCATAGTATTTGAGGCACAGTAGCCATTGCCCCTCTACTACTTTCCAAAGCTGATTTATAGGTTGACAAACATAGCGTCCGTCGGATGGCGGAGGACATTAAAGGGCATATTTACAAGCCCCTATTGCCACCACAATGTCACTTTCAGTGACGTTGTGGTGGGGATAGGGGCCTCGCCTTATTTACAAGGCAGCATTAAGCCACTTAACGTGGCTTAACACTGCCTTGTAAATAAGGCACCCTTTCACGCTGTATTTAGCGTGAAAGGGGAGGGCAATGAGTGTTGTGGTGGGCGTTCCAACGCAACACCCATTGATTTTGACACTGCCCCTATTTACAAGGACAGCGTAAATAGGAGGCAGCCCCAAAATTAAGACCAGGGAAAACCTTAAAATGCTTTATTTCTCCTCGTTTTTGCTGTTTCCCTGTGTACTGCCTAAAAAAATGCCTTTTTGCAAGTTCTACGTGTGCTGCATTAAGCAGCACACATAGAAGTTACAAAACGGCATTTAAAGATTGTTTATGTGCAGGAAGGAGGACCTTCCTGCACATAAACAATCTCCCCCCCAACACAGACACCCTTGCACTATGGTGCAAGGGTGCCTGCATTGGCGCTAGGCAGCTGAACTCAGCGCCAGCGCTATGGGAAATGCAGGGGTGCGCCGCATTCTTGTGAATACGGTACATCCTTGCGTTTTCAGAATGGAGAAACATGGCATTAGCAATGTTTGCTTAATGTCACGCTTCTCCATTCTGCTGTAAATATGCCCCTCAGGCCGCATCCCAACAGTACTACTGTCTGTCATATTTAAAGATGACCTCTGGCCCAGCGGTTATATCTGCTTGTTGAAAGGAAGTGCCATCAAGGCAGTTCCCTAAAGGGTGCAAAATATTTGGCGGATGCTTGTCATCAGTTTTGAAGGCTGCCCACCAAACTTTTAACTTTTTTTGTTTTTGAGAAACAAACTTCCAATGCAGGAGTTTGTTTCTAAAAAATAACAAACCAATGACTCTCACTCCCTGGACGTTTTCCCAGGGTGTGGTGGTAAATGTTTTTTTTCTCTCCCTCACCGGAAGGCTTTTTCTGGTAGTAAGGGACAAAAAAATTCCATCACAGTGTCTGTTCTAAATACAATAGGTAATGTGATGGCTTCACTGTACGTCCCATACTCTGTCAGAGTAAGCTTTCTATCAGCAGAGCCAATGGGGACACCATCAATAGAAACCTTACAGTCCGTCCACCTCTAAATGAGGCAGGGGGACTGAGGGGCATATTTACAAGCCCTTATCACCACAAAAACGTCACTTTTTCCGATGTTCCTGTGGCGATAGGGGCTTCACCTTATTCACAACGTGGTGTTAAGCCATTTAATGTGGCTTAATGCCGCCTTGTGAATAAGGCAACCCTTTCATGCTATACTTACAACTACCCCTCCCTTGAGACCTAAAACCCTGCCCCATTTAAAAGAAAAACTACCCCAACCCCCCTCCACCTGGAGGCCTAAAACGTTCCCCTACGCTGCCTTCAAAACTACCCCTAGCCCCACTCAGAGGCCTAAAACCCTTCCCTCTCCAACCCTTAAAAAAACCCGACCCTCCCTCACCCTGAGCCCTAAAACCTACCCTCACCCCTAAACCTCCCCAAACCCAGCCCTTAAAACGACCCCAACACCCTACCCCCACTCTGAGTCTTAAAACTGGAAACTCTGCCCCTTCCAAAAATTACACCGACCCCTCCAGCCCCACCCGAACCCTAACACCGATACCCAACACTTTAAAACGGTCCCGGCCCCAGCCCCACTTACCTGTCCGTGTTCCTGTCTGCTTCCCATTTGGACGTGTCCTTTCCGACTCATCCAGTCAGTCTCCCTGCCCTTCCGGACAGCTAGACCGCGCACTGCCTTAACCACGCATATGCATGGTTGAGGCATATGCATGGTTAAGGCAAGCGTGGTTTAGCTTGCGGGGAACCAGCACACGTGGCTCAGCCCGCGTAGTAAAGGCCATTTCCCGTTTGTGGGAGCTGTGAGATCCTGTAAGGGAAAACATAGGGAACATCTCTCCATCTATCACAAGTTCAGCCGGATCCCGCATTAACGGTAACCACGTGATGTGGCACTGAATAGGAATTTCAAAGTGCACAGAGTCCCAATACAAGAAAAAAACTGGGTTCGGAAAAAAGCATAAAATCCAGGGTGATAATGCAGAAAGGGCAAATTTGCTAACAATATTGTTATTGTTTTAATGATGAATTCCTCCAAACCTATGACTATGTTGTTAGTAAGGATGATGCTTTCATTCCACATTTTGTTCTACTACATTCACCACCACAATAATATTGTATGGTCCACAGTAGTCTCAATTTTATGTTGAAACAGACTTCTGCTGCAGGTTTTTAGTTTTTTTTAAATGTTTTTCATTTTTTCTGAAGCTACAATTTCTATTTTGTTTTGTATTGCATGGGGCGTGGTATGAATGTACGTCGATACTTTGCATACCATTACTTCGCATGTTTTTACTTAGCATAAACCATTACTTCGCAAGTTTTAACTGCGCATGCATTTATAACGCAAATGGTTGTAAATGTACTATGGTTTATGCTAATTAAAAACATCACACTAAAATCATGCTTACACTACACTACCTTACACTACCTTACACTACTTAAACATCACTACACTACCCAAAACCCGAATACACTACCCCCTACACGACCTTCCCCCTGCCTGGACCCTACACTCTAACACTACACTTCACCACCCCCGACACTACCCTAAACCCTATAACACTACACTACACCACACAAACACCACAACACTACCCTAAACCCTAAAACAGTACCCCCTGCACAACCCTCCCCGACCCCCAGTCCTGTTCCTACACCCAAACACTACCCTGCACTACACCCCGACACTACCCTAAACCCTAATACATTACCCTACACTACACTAACACCACAACACTACCCTAAATCCTAAAACACTACCGACAGCACGACCCTACCCCCAATCCCTTCACTACACTGAAACACTACTCTGCACGACCCCCAACACTACCCTAAACCCTAAAACACTACCCTACACTACACATACACCACATCACTACCCTAAACCCTAAAACACTAGCCCCAGCACGACCCTACACTACTCAAACACAACCCTACAACCTAAAAGACTACCCCTGCACGACACAAAAAAAACTACACTTACCTCTCTCTCCTCCGTGGTTCCTCTCTTCTCCGGCTTCCAGCGGCTTCCAGCGACGTCAGATCTGCACGTCGTTGTTTGGAAACGGAAGCTCCTTCCAAACAACGATGTGGATAGCGCATACCATTATAACGCATGCGTTGTAACAACGCTTGCGATGTAACAACTTGCGTACTAATGGTACGCGTTGTAACATCGCAAGCGTAGTAACGCTTGCGAAGTAATGGTATGCGCCCTATCAGCCACGCACTAAAGGCTGTTTACCGCGTGGTATAATTCATAAACCCATGTTTTGCTGATCGTGGGCGCCACTTTTTTTTCAGGGCATGGCCCTTGTGCTTGCCAATTCACTTTGGCCTCAAAAAGTTATGGTTGCACTACCAAGGTCCCTTGTCCTGATTAGCTCTAGCAGCCCCATCTTTGGTTGCAGACCCCGGTGATCTTGCAGGCCCCTTCTCACTTCCATATCGGTAAGCGGAATTGATAACTAACATTATACTGTACCACGGTCTTATCAATAATTCAACTAATAGGTGTGTTTTTCTACAGCACCCTCTATAATATTTTTAAATTAGCCGAGTATACATGCATGACTCTTCATGTGTTTCTGGGTATTTGTTTGCTTCTTTTGACTTTTTATAGACCTTTGGCCCTGAGACAAAAGATAGCTTTACTGAATCATTTGATTTGTGCTTTTTGTTTCTCACTTGTATGATGACCCTATAAATAGCCCCATGGGTTAAAGTTCCATTGACATCACTACATTTATACTATGGACTTAAGGATTAGGATATACACTGTTATGAATTTCCTTAAAAAGAAAGTGGAACACAACTTATTCCTAATGCACAATAGTCATTTGCACTGCCTGTAGATACACACACCACGCACTATTTGTATTTTCTCACTGTGTAATCACGGGCACCAAGTGCACATTGTGTATAGACTGACTGACAGGTAACAATAAAAGATTTAGGGGCATATTTACAAGGGAAGTGGCGGAGCGGAGCCACTTTAGAAACGCAGGGCTTCACCATATTTACAAGAATATGGTGCAGCCCTGCGTTTCCCCCTGCGCTGGCGCTACACTTAGCAGCCTAGCGCCAACGCAGGAACCCTTGCACCATAGTTCAAGGGATTCTGCGTCCAGGGGAAGATTGTTTATGTGCAGGAAGATACACAATCTTGAAATGCCGTTTTGTAACTTCTATGTGTGCTGCTTAATGCAGCACACATAGAAGTTGCAAAAAGGCATTTTAAAAAAATTATTGTTTATGTGCAGGAAGGGGGACCTTCCTGTACATAAACAATCATTGGCCTTTTGCTGTTTTCATGTGTGCCACACAACGCAGCACACATGAAAACAGCAGAAACGAGGAGAAATGAAACATTTCTTCTCGTTGCGCCAGGGTAAGACCAGGTTTTCCCTGGTCTTAATTCTGGCGCTGCCTCCTATTTACGCCTCCCTTGTAAATAGGGGGCAACAACAGAATCAATGGGTGTTGCGGTGGAACGCCCACTGCAACATCCATTGCCCTCCCCTTTCATGCTAAGCATAGCCTGAAAGGGGGCCTTATTTACAAGGCAGCGTTAAGCCACGTTAAGCTGCCGTGAAAATAAGACGAAGCCCCCACCGCCACAGGAACTTCATAAAAAGTGACGTTCCTGTGGCGATAGGGGCTTGTAAATATGCCCCTTAGTTGCAAGTTTACTAACACTTAGCGCTGGGTTTGCCTCACAAACGTGACACAAACCAGAACCTTGTTGAATTGGGATTTACTTAATCTCAACAAATAATGCAAAGTGGTTTTATACGCTATTTTGTGCTGCTTTGCATAAAGATGACGAACCATAGGGGGGTTCATGGTGTTCCCATTCGACCATTCATGGGTTTTGACGCAAAACCCTTTCATCTGTAAATGGAAGACAGAACTTCACGCCAAATAATCACACCTCCTCAAGGCAGGCATAACTTTGAAGAAAAGGTTTCTTTTCTCCATACATTTCTAACTTGCATGTGTACTGTAATGTACAGCACACATGCAAACTTGGAAAAGTTTTAAACCATGTCTAACCACAGTATTTTGTGCTGTAAAGGTATGGTGCAAGGGAGCATGCCTGGCACAAAGTGTGCCAGCAGAGGGAGAGAGAGATACAGCATTGTATCTTAGTAGATATGGTGCTGTTTTGCTCTCTCCCTTTCAAGCAATGCAGTGCAGCAACTTAGTTGCTGCGCTTTATAAAAGAAAATGTAATTTTGACACAAAGTGATTAAAATCAAGTACGCCACATGAACACCAACCAGTTACTGCTTCTTTCTTTTACTGTTATTTGCATTAACTGTCATTGAAATTGAAACTTGTCCACAGAAAAGGATATAATTGTTTAAATAAGCCTTAGTGACCACTGTTCTTTACTAAATATTAGTACATTGGAATGTTGGGAGCTCCATTGAAAACAATGGAGTAGCTCCGGGATTATAATGGCTGGTATAAGCCCGGAGCTCCAATATTCCAATGTCTCTTTGTTCACAGCTCTGTCTATCTCTCGGCTCAAAGAAGCTATGTGCCTTTTAAGATCAGACAACATAGAGTGGGTTGTGTTTTCTGTATCTAGCTATCTTCTCTACACTTGGCACACCAGAAGTAAAATATTAGCCACAACCCAGTAACATTATGATGTAAGGATGTTTGCTGATTTATGTGGGTTTTTATTGTTAACATTGAGGAATTTCTAGATACTTTTAAAGAGTTTTTATATGTTCTGCAAAAATTGTTATGATACATTTTATGCTGTAATGATTTTTATTCTGTGTAACATTTTTATAGGATTGTGATATTGTTGTATATCGCTCATGGGCTTTGTGTTTTAAAATTGTAATATCTTTTATAATTTTTTGGGGGTGTTTATTATATGTATTGATGTAATTCAGTTTAAATGATCGTACATTGATCAAATGAACTTCTATTACTACTACTGCTACCATGTGAAATTTCAATTTCTGAGCTGCCTGTTATGACCTATGGCTTTTTAAAAATATTTTTGAGAAATGGTTCTAAAAAAACCTTTTTCAAAGTCATCCCAGGGAAATGAATTAAAGCACCATTTTCTCAAAATTAACCTAGGCTGAGCAAACCTGCAAGTCTCATAGGGATGATTAGCTTTAGTTGGCACACCCTGAACGTATAGTCTTTCATTAGCATGATTTCAAAGCCTATGGATTTGCAGCAACTTTCTGAGAAAAATGTGCATTAACCAACCTCCACAAACCTTCCTTGAGACAGTGGGGCTAGTTTGCTACAATCTGGGACCAGTGTTATACCTGACCTCTTTGAAAGATCACCAGCTGCCAGTAGTGACCTCCTAAACATATTCTCTCCTACAGTTCTGTGCTCCAACAATGCATTCCCTCGCAGTGCCTCATCTAACATTGCTCTCTCTTATAGTTGCCCCAGCCATGCTCTCTTACAGTGACCCCACTACCCACAACTCATCTGAAGTTTGAGCCCTACTTAATTAGCACAAACCCAACTGGGGAGTAACAGAGCAGAATGTACATCATGGGGGAGTTGGAAGACAATCATTTACTTCAAGCAGGGATTTACATCTTTGATTTACTTAGTCACATTAAATATATATACAATTGCACTTTGCATATTTACATTTTAAGCACAGGAAGATTAGCGGTCTTATGTACGGTTTGGCAAATGGGAGGAACACTGTAGACTGTTGGTCATCCTGTCTCAGCAAGCCTGCAGTTTCACAGCTCTATTTACAGTCAGTGCAACCAAAGGTTTACCATCAGCAGAGCTTCTGCTGGCCCTGCACACAGCAACCCCTGACCCACAGGACCACTGGGTCACAGTGGTGGTAGTTCCATCCTCTTGAGGGTGGAATGACCATTGTGAGAAGTTGGCCTGGCATATGCTGTCCACTAATTATAGTGGGCACCTTGCACCAGTCCAAATCGACTCTTATGGTAGGTAGGTTAAAGACAACCTTATTGAAAGCTATCCTAGTGGTAGCTGTGGAGAGCAGCCTTCAGGCTAAGTCTTGAAGGAATGTAAAGCAGCTTGTTTTACCAGTCTATAATCTCTTGAGTGACCAAATGAAAGAGCACCACACCAGGTATATATTCAAAATATATGTATTTATTACTAAACACACCCCTCTAGTCTCTTTATGAGGCTAGAGTTCGAAGTACATAGGTTATAAGATCTTAAATCACAGTAATAGCACAAATACACGTTTGGGCCCTAGGGGCGTACCAAACCATATACCAATAAAGTGGTATGCGAACCACGACTGAACTAGACACTAGGCCTAGAGCCTCTAGAAGTGCTTGGACCACAAGGAACCACCCAAGGTAGTGACACAGGGGACCCACGGGAGACGCGTGCAGTGTAAATACACAACCGCGATACGCCGTTAACTTCTATGGAGAAAGTCGGGATCGGGAAAATAGAGGAAAGGGACACTTTAAAGAGGACTAGGACAAAACCCTTTGAGATCTAGGACTTTGAAGAGTCTCTACCCACGGGAGCACCGGAGTACTCGTGTTACCTCACCCAGGGAAGCCGGGTGCATAGGTGCCTTTCGGGGTCGGGTTTCGTCGTCGTTTCTTATGGCGATCTGCTGCAAAGTGCTGCTGGCGACCAGGAGAAAAGTGTCCGGGTGGATCCAAGAGTGGATCGGAGTTCTGAAGAACCTGAAAGCAGAGGGGACAGAGTCTGGGTCACTAGCCAGTGACCAGGAGGGCGATGGACAGATGCCCACCGATGTCGAGTGCTTCAAGTTCGTTGACGGTCGTCTTGACTCTTCAGCCACGAGGTCCGGGAGGCGTTGTCGGTGACCAGGAGCAGGATTCGGGCTGTGGCTCGATGTCTGTCGAGTGCAGACGTGTCGGCGACCAGATTGGACCCAACAGGCCTTGGCAACGGCAAGTCTCAAGTAAGATGTAGATCGTCGATGATGCAGACCAGCAAGGTCTGGGGAACTCACCCAGCAAGGGTAAGTGAGGGCAGGCCTGGAGCAACCAGACTACCAAGTAAAGAAAAGATTGGCCTTCGGTAAGGGCTACTAGCCAACGGGCTAGCGACCGCGAAGGAGCCTCGTGACGCCGCACGTGGAGCTGGCTTACAGGACACTCGTGGAGTGGGGGCCAGTGATCTTCGGTGCAGGTGGTGCTGGAGGCTAGGGCTACTCGGAGCCCAAAGCACGACTTCTTGGGAGACCCAGAAGACGGTGCACTTGCAAATGTGCTCGGTGTCCAGGGGTCACGGTCTCACGTTACCCACGATAGCCACGGGCCTCAGCTTTGCTGGGGACTCAGGGTAGCCTCGGGAAGTCTGAGAATCCACCTCTGGTGATGCGATGACTTCGGCGTCCGACGGGAGCTTCAGTGATGCGAACCGGACAGATGCTTCTTTGGTGCCTGCCAAGCAGGGGAGTCACTCCTTGACCCCAAGGGAGATTCTTCAGTCCTCTAATCGTGAGTAGAGCGTCGAAGGTCCAGGATTCTGTTTCAGAGTTTCGTCCAGGTATAATCTAAAGTCCTAAGGACTGGGTTCCTACCTTTATTCCAAAAATAGGGGATGGACTACTCTGTGGCCCCACCTATGGGTGGGTCAGGGCAGAGGGGTGGCTACACCCCTTTCCCTTTGTCCAGTTCGCGCCAAAGCAGGGGCTGCAAGCCCCTGATCCGGTTTGAACTGGGGTATGCACAGGGACACCAAATGTGCCCCCAGTGCAGGACTTCAAAGCACCCGAAAGTGCTCCCGCCCAGCCCCAATACACATTGTCCTGTCTGGGGAGGTGGTCACACCTCCCTGGGACAGGAAACCTATTGTCCAGGCCTCCCCTGCCGGAGTTTCGTCCAGCAGCAGGAGGCCAGACTCGTGTCTGTGGCAGCAGCATCCATTTTGTGATGCCAGGGCTCTGGAAAGAAGTTACCGGACTCGTCAGAGTTAACATGCCTTTCCCTCTAGAAGGGTGGAATGCTACCCCCGCCGCCAGGATTGGCGGGGGGTAGTATTCCAAGATGTTTGACACCAAACACGACATGTTTTGGTGCAGCCATTCCATAGTTAGCATTTTACCGCGAGGATATAATGCGTTTAAGAGTATATGGTCAGGCTGCACTACAAACAGCATCAGAGATGGTCTCCGAACGCTGCAGAGGGGCCCTGCTCATGCAGGGGCACCCTCTCACATAAGAACCATGCACTCTGCCTTTAGGATTGATAAGGCCTGCCTTAGGAGTGACTTATAGGTTTATATGTGTGTATGCTTTTAGTGATATAGGTAACCTATACCACAGCAAGGGGTGCATGCACCACCTTACCCAGGCTGCAGTAGCAGACCTGTGGTGTCAGTTTGGAGGGCCTACCAGGGGTGGCATAATACCTGCTGCAGCCCCTGGCAGGCCTCTGAGGTACCTATGCCCTTGGTACATAGTATACCATATACTAGGGACTTACAAGGGCACTCCAGATCCCAATCAGTGATGTGCCTAAGGCACATGGAGACCCTTTTAAAGAGGAAACAGCTAGGCTGGGGTTCTGAATAGCAGGGCCCCAGCCAGACTAATGTCGAAAACCAGTGAAGTATCAGCAAAAGTGGGGGTACCCCTGTGAAGCAGATCCTACTCTCCTACACAACCCCCCCAAACGTAGGGACATTAAACTAACCTTGCCCAGTTAAGTCTTCATGTTCTAAGTGGAAATACCTAGAGAGTCCATCTGCATTCGCATGGTTACTCCCAGGCCTATGTTCCACTGTAAAGTCCATCCCCTGTAGGGAAATGGACCACCTAAGCAGTTTGGGGTTTTCACCCTTCATTTGTTTTAGCCATAAGAGGGGCTTATGGTCTGTCTGAACCAGGAAGTGTGTACCAAACAAGTATGGCCTCAACTTCTTCAGAGCCCAGACCACAGCAAAGGCCTCCCTCTCTATGGCTGACCAACGTTTCTCTCTAGGGGTCAGCCTTCTGCTAATAAAAGCTACTGGCTGATCCTGACCTTCTTCATTCAATTGTGACAGTACAGCCCCTACCCCCAATTCAGATGCATCTGTTTGGACAATGAACTTCTTGGAGTAATCAGGACTCTGCAGAATTGGAGCAGTGCACATGGCCTGCTTGAGGTCATCAAATGCCTTTTGACAGCTAACTGTCCACTGAACCTTTTTGGGCATTTTCTTAGAAGTTAAGTCATTCAAGGGTGTCACTATTGATCCATACCCCTTGACAAATCTCCTATAGTACCCAGTCAGGCCTAAGAAGGCTCTCACCTGAGTCTGGGTAGTGGGAGCAGTCCAGTCCATGATGGTCTGGATCTTGCTCTGCAAAGGTTGAACCTGGCCTCCACCCACAAGGTGGCCCAGGTACACAACCTGACTCTGCCCTATCTGGCACTTAGTGGCCTTGATAGTCAGGCCTGCCTTTTGCAGGGCCTGTAGTAAAACATTCCTGAGGTGGACCAGGTGATCCTCCCAGGTGGAGCTAAAGACAGCAATATCATCTAGATAAGCTGCACTATAGGCCTCCAGTCCTGTGAGAACTGTGTTCACCAACCTCTGGAAAGTGGCAGGTGCATTTTTCAGACCAAAGGGCATCACCACAAATTGATAATGCCCACTAGGGGTTGAAAATGCTGTTTTGGGCTTTGCAGCATCAGCTAGTCTGATCTGCCAGTAGCCAGCTGTTAGGTCAAATGTGCTGAGATATTTGGCAGAGGCCAAAGTATCTATGAGCTCATCTGCCCTGGGTATTGGATGGGCATCAGTCCTAGTGACTGCATTGAGGCCCCTGTAGTCTACACAAAACCTCATCTCTCTTTTCCCACCACTGGTGTGAGGTTTAGGTACTAGGACTACTGGACTAGCCCAAGGGCTATCTGAGGGCTCAATCACTCCCAATTCCAACATCTTCTGGACTTCAGTCCTGATACAGTCCCTGACATGGTCAGGTTGCCTATAAATCTTGTTTTTAATAGGCAGACTGTCCCCAGTGTCCACTTCATGAGTGCACCAGGTGGTCTGACTGGGTGTCAGAGAAAACATGTGTCTAAACTGATTGAGGACTTGCCTGCAATCAGTTTGTTGCTGGGTAGTGAGGCTGCCTGCCAAGGCTACACCATCAACTGACCCATCGTCAGGGTTCTGTGAGAGCAGGTCAGGGAGTGGGTCACTCTCTTCCTCCTGCCCTTCATCAGTAGCCATGAGCAAGCCCATGTCTGCCCTGTCCACATATGGCTTAAGTCTGTTGACATGGAGAACCCTGTGGGGACTCCTGGGTGTTCCCAGGTCTACTAAGTAAGTGACCTCACCCTTCTGCTCAACAATAGTGTGGGGTCCACTCCATTTGTCTTGGAGGGCTGCTGGGGCCACTGGCTCCAACACCCACACCTTCTGTCCTGGCTGGTAAACAGTTAGGACAGCCTTTTGGTCATGCCAGGCCTTTTGAAGTTCCTGGCTAGCCTCAAGGTTTTTGGTTGCCTTTTTCATGTACTCAGCCATCCTGGAGCGGAGACCAAGTACATAGTCCACTATATCTTGCTTTGGGGGCTTGAGAGGTAACTCCCATCCTTCCTTCACCAAGCACAGTGGACCCCTCACAGGGTGGCCAAACAGAAGTTCAAAAGGGCTGTAACCAACCCCTTCTGAGGCACCTCCCTATACGCGAATAAAAGGCAGGGCAAGAGTATGTCCCATCTACGCCTAAGCTTTTCTGGGAGCCCTTTAATCATGCCCTTCAAGGTTTTGTTGAATCTCTCAACTAAACCATTGCATTGTGGGTGATAGGGTGTGGTGAACTTATAAGTAACTCCACACTCCTTCCACATTGCCTTTAAGTACCCAGACATGAAGTTTGCACCCCTGTCTGATACCACCTCCTTAGGAAAGCCCACTCTTGAGAAAATTCCCAGGAGGGCCCTTGCCACCACAGGTGCTGTAGTGGTCCTAAGGGGTATAGCCTCTGGATACCTGGTGGCATGATCCACTACCACCAGTATAAATCTGTGCCCAGATGCTGTTTGGGGATCCATGGGACCAACAATGTCAATCCCCACCCTCTCAAAGGGCACCCCCACCACAGGTAGTGGTATCAGGGGGGCTTTGTAGTGCCACCTGCTTTGCCACTGGCTTGGCAGGTTACACAGGAGCGACAAAACTCCTTACTGTCTTCAGACATGTGGGGCCAGTGAAAGTGAGGGACAATTCTGTCCCAAGTCTTGTTCTGGCCCAGGTGTCCTGCTAAGGGAATATCATGGGCTAGGGTCAATAGGAAGCCCCTGAACTTCAAAGGTATTACCAACCTCCTGGTAGCACCAGGCTTGGGGTCTCTACTCTCTGAGTACAGGAGTCCATCATCCCAATACACTGTATGGGGACCACTAGCTTTCCCAGCAGCCTCAGCAGCAGCTTGCTGTCTGAGGGGTTCAAGGGAGGGGCAGCTCTGCTGCTCCTGGCTCAGATCTGCCCTAGAAGGTCCCCCTGTCCCCAAGAACTCAACCTGGTCAGGCTCAAGTTCCTCTGGGACAGTTCCTTCTTCAGGGCTGAGATCATCCCCCTCAAGGGACTGATCTTCCTCCTGAGCCAAGGGGGAAGGCACTGCCTTAACCCTACTACTCCTCCTCTTGGAAGGCACTTGGTCCATTCTTCCAGAATCCAAGGCCTGTTCAGTTTTAGACAGTTTAGCTTGTGACCTGGTCACAGCAAACACATCTGCAGGGATCCCCAGCATTTCTGCATGGGTCCTGAGCTCCACTTCTGCCCAAGCAGAAGTCTCTAAGTCATTGCCAAGCAAGCATTCGACTGGTAGGTTTGCACTTACCACAACCTTCTTAAGGCCAGTTACCCCTCCCCAGGAGAAGTTAACAACTGCCAGAGTATGGTCTGTTCTGACATTGCTAGCATTGGTCACTTGGTACATTTCACCAAGTATAACTTGTCCAGGTAGCACAAGGTCTTGTGTCACCATTGTGACACTTGCCCCTGTGTCCCTAAATGCCAAAGCCTCTCGTCCATTGATTAAAGGCTGTTGTCTGTACTTGCCCAGATTACTGGGACTCACAGTGGAGGTCACATCCATGCCTCCATCACAGACTAACACAGCCTGAGTCAGTTCCCTGACTAAGTCAGAGCCCAACTCAGTTCCCAGGGTGAACCCTACTAAACCCTTGGCTGGAGCACTTCCACCAACTGTACTAGGGGGAACAGGTGCCTTAGGGGCATTGGTGGATGCTGGACTGGAGTCTTTGGACTTGGTGCAATCACTGGTCCAGTGGGTCTTTTGCTTACAGACCTTGCACCATGGTTTTCTTTGGCCTTTACCCTTGGTAGACTGGGAATCCCCACCAGAAGAAGATTTTTGGGGGCCTGATGAAGACTTTTGATCTTTACCCTTCTCCCCACCCTTGTCAGAGTTCTTAGCATCTTGCTTCTTGGTTTCCCCACCTTGGTTCTGTACCTTCTGCTTCACCCTGGTTCTGACCCATTTGTCTGCCTTCTTTCCCAATTCTTGGGGAGAGGTCAGATCAGAGTCAACCAGGTACTGATGCAACAGCTGGTTTTGACAGTTATTAAGAATCTGCTCCCTCATTATCAGATTATACAATCCTGAGAAGTCACACACCTTGCTGCCCATCAACCAGCCTTCCAGAGCCTTGGCAGAACAATCCACATAGTCTACCCAGTCTTGAGTCTGTGCTTTTTGGGTGTCTCTGAACTTCAACCTGTACTGTTCAGTGGTTAGGCCAAACCCATCAATAAGAGCACTCTTCAAGACCTTGTAATTGTCAGCATCCTCCTCTCTAACAGTGAGGAGCTTGTCTCTACCTTTGTCAGCAAAGGAGAGCCACAAGATTGCTGCCCACTGCTCCTGAGGGACCTTCTGTACTTTACAGGCCCTCTCTAAAGCAGTTATCCATTTGTGGATATCATCCCCACTCTGGTAGGGAGGGACAATCTTGCTCAGGTTCCTATGGTCATAGGACCTTTCCCTATCTCTAGGGATATGGTTGCCACCATGGGACTCTAGTCCCAACTTTCTTCTCTCTTTAAGGAGATCTAGGGATTCTCTATCTAAAGCCAATTGCTTCTTCCTGATCTCCAGTTGAGTTTCCTCATACTGGACCAGTCTCTTTCTTCTCTCATGAGAGGATTCCCTCCTGTGAGAAGAAACAGAGCTCCCTATTGAGGTGCCAGAGTGGTTAGACTCCTGAGAAGGAGACCTAGACTTTCTGAGCACACTCATAATCCTTCCTGGGGGGACAAAGGTGTGGTTCTCCAGATCCTCATCTTCATCTTCCCCAGAAGGGATTGGGTTTTCCAGGTCAGGGTCATTGTCACCCTCCTGGTCAGTTTCAGAGGGGGCTGGGGGTAGTAGTACCCCTGGCCCCTTCCTCATCTGCTGGCCCACCCTCTGCTCCTACCCCTTCAGTCTCTGAAGACTTACTAAGATCATAAGCCACCAACAACTCCTGGAGGTGTTGGGTGGTGGGACTTTGGCCTGTCCTTAATTTCCTCACGTTACACAAAGCTCTCAGTTCCAAGAATGGGAGTGTGTCATACTTGGAGGGGGAAGCTCAATGGCTTCCTGCAGGGCATCTCTAGATCCTGCTTTTAAAGACATTACTAGTGTGGTGTGGTGTATGCACTACCTACTCTAGTGTGGCCTACTAAACTCTCTTGAGTTGTAGAAAGGGTTGTGCTATCCCTTAACACACAACTCTAAGTTCAGTAGAACTTACTGATATTCTAAGCTTAAATTATATGTACCTTAGGTACCTTTAGTGGTTTTCAGTTGATCAATTCAATTGAGATTATCTGGTAAAACAATAGCAAGCTGGAATCCCACACGCTGCACACCAATGTGAGAAGTTGGCCTGGCATATGCTGTCCACTAATTATAGTGGGCACCTTGCACCAGTCCAAATCGACTCTTATGGTAGGTAGGTTAAAGACAACCTTATTGAAAGCTATCCTAGTGGTAGCTGTGGAGAGCAGCCTTCAGGCTAAGTCTTGAAGGAATGTAAAGCAGCTTGTTTTACCAGTCTATAATCTCTTGAGTGACCAAATGAAAGAGCACCACACCAGGTATATATTCAAAATATATGTATTTATTACTAAACACACCCCTCTAGTCTCTTTATGAGGCTAGAGTTCGAAGTACATAGGTTATAAGATCTTAAATCACAGTAATAGCACAAATACACGTTTGGGCCCTAGGGGCGTACCAAACCATATACCAATAAAGTGGTATGCGAACCACGACTGAACTAGACACTAGGCCTAGAGCCTCTAGAAGTGCTTGGACCACAAGGAACCACCCAAGGTAGTGACACAGGGGACCCACGGGAGACGCGTGCAGTGTAAATACACAACCGCGATACGCCGTTAACTTCTATGGAGAAAGTCGGGATCGGGAAAATAGAGGAAAGGGACACTTTAAAGAGGACTAGGACAAAACCCTTTGAGATCTAGGACTTTGAAGAGTCTCTACCCACGGGAGCACCGGAGTACTCGTGTTACCTCACCCAGGGAAGCCGGGTGCATAGGTGCCTTTCGGGGTCGGGTTTCGTCGTCGTTTCTTATGGCGATCTGCTGCAAAGTGCTGCTGGCGACCAGGAGAAAAGTGTCCGGGTGGATCCAAGAGTGGATCGGAGTTCTGAAGAACCTGAAAGCAGAGGGGACAGAGTCTGGGTCACTAGCCAGTGACCAGGAGGGCGATGGACAGATGCCCACCGATGTCGAGTGCTTCAAGTTCGTTGACGGTCGTCTTGACTCTTCAGCCACGAGGTCCGGGAGGCGTTGTCGGCAACCAGGAGCAGGATTCGGGCTGTGGCTCGATGTCTGTTGAGTGCAGAGGTGTCGGCGACCAGATTGGACCCAACAGGCCTTGGCAACGGCAAGTCTCGAGTAAGATGTAGATCGTCGATGATGCAGACCAGCAAGGTCTGGGGAACTCACCCAGCAAGGGTAAGTGAGGGCAGGCCTGGAGCAACCAGACTGCCAAGTAAAGAAAAGATTGGCCTTCGGTAAGGGCTACTAGCCAACGGGCTAGCGACCGCGAAGGAGCCTCGTGACGCCGCACGTGGAGCTGGCTTACAGGACACTCGTGGAGTGGGGGCCAGTGATCTTCGGTGCAGGTGGTGCTGGAGGCTAGGGCTACTCGGAGCCCAAAGCACGACTTCTTGGGAGACCCAGAAGACGGTGCACTTGCAAATGTGCTCGGTGTCCAGGGGTCACGGTCTCACGTTACCCACGATAGCCACGGGCCTCAGCTTTGCTGGGGACTCAGGGTAGCCTCGGAGAAGTCTGAGAATCCACCTCTGGTGATGCGATGACTTCGGCGTCCGACGGGAGCTTCAGTGATGCGAACCGGACAGATGCTTCTTTGGTGCCTGCCAAGCAGGGGAGTCACTCCTTGACCCCAAGGGAGATTCTTCAGTCCTCTAATCGTGAGTAGAGCGTCGAAGGTCCAGGATTCTGTTTCAGAGTTTCGTCCAGGTATAATCTAAAGTCCTAAGGACTGGGTTCCTACCTTTATTCCAAAAATAGGGGATGGACTACTCTGTGGCCCCACCTATGGGTGGGTCAGGGCAGAGGGGTGGCTACACCCCTTTCCCTTTGTCCAGTTCGCGCCAAAGCAGGGGCTGCAAGCCCCTGATCCGGTTTGAACTGGGGTATGCACAGGGACACCAAATGTGCCCCCAGTGCAGGACTTCAAAGCACCCGAAAGTGCTCCCGCCCAGCCCCAATACACATTGTCCTGTCTGGGGAGGTGGTCACACCTCCCTGGGACAGGAAACCTATTGTCCAGGCCTCCCCTGCCGGAGTTTCGTCCAGCAGCAGGAGGCCAGACTCGTGTCTGTGGCAGCAGCATCCATTTTGTGATGCCAGGGCTCTGGAAAGAAGTTACCGGACTCGTCAGAGTTAACATGCCTTTCCCTCTAGAAGGGTGGAATGCTACCCCCGCCGCCAGGATTGGCGGGGGGTAGTATTCCAAGATGTTTGACACCAAACACGACATGTTTTGGTGCAGCCATTCCATAGTTAGCATTTTACCGCGAGGATATAATGCGTTTAAGAGTATATGGTCAGGCTGCACTACAAACAGCATCAGAGATGGTCTCCGAACGCTGCAGAGGGGCCCTGCTCATGCAGGGGCACCCTCTCACATAAGAACCATGCACTCTGCCTTTAGGATTGATAAGGCCTGCCTTAGGAGTGACTTATAGGTTTATATGTGTGTATGCTTTTAGTGATATAGGTAACCTATACCACAGCAAGGGGTGCATGCACCACCTTACCCAGGCTGCAGTAGCAGACCTGTGGTGTCAGTTTGGAGGGCCTACCAGGGGTGGCATAATACCTGCTGCAGCCCCTGGCAGGCCTCTGAGGTACCTATGCCCTTGGTACATAGTATACCATATACTAGGGACTTACAAGGGCACTCCAGATCCCAATCAGTGATGTGCCTAAGGCACATGGAGACCCTTTTAAAGAGGAAACAGCTAGGCTGGGGTTCTGAATAGCAGGGCCCCAGCCAGACTAATGTCGAAAACCAGTGAAGTATCAGCAAAAAGTGGGGGTACCCCTGTGAAGCAGATCCTACTCTCCTACAACCATCACTAATTTTTCCTGGCTGTAAAATTGGCTGGGAAAGTATAAAATGCCCCCAAACACAGAGAAAAATCTCCCTTTGAATAAAGGCCATTTATGTTGTGTTCAGTGAAAGCAAAGGAGTTTGTTTTCTGTGACAAAAACGGTTGATGAGTGGGTGTTTTAAACATGGCACCCTTCTCAGCAAATCATTAAGGCTGTCAAGGGAGCTACTGTGGCAGCAGCTCTCTCCACAGGAAAGACACCCGCCCCAGGCAGGAGAGGATCTCTAAATATGGCTGTGGGTCCACTGTCAGGGTGGCGGAGGTCATGACCTTCAACCCCTTGGCCTTCTGGAGGACTGTCTGCCAGTTTCTAAATAATGTTTAAAGTATCTGCCCGTAACCACCTGATTTTTGGCGAAGTATCAAGGAAGGGATTCAAACCCAGATCCAATGATTTCAAAGTTGGCATTTTAATCACTAGCCAATATCTTTTTCCATGTTCTTTAGTTTGGGTGATGTTGTATGGGTGAAAACTTGTAACTTCTACTTCAGTCCCCCAACCCTCTTTCCACTGCCTGCCTATTTAAATTTGGAAGTTGTCTCCTCTATATGTTAGTGTGGCCTCTTCCAAGAGCTGGCATATTGCTTTGAGGCTGGATTCTTTGTCTAGGCTAGCGCCAGATTGACTAAGAAATCGTGCATCGCATGGCAGCAAGTAAAGTTGCAGTGCTGCATTGCTTGAATGGGAGATAGCAGAAGAGTGCTGTATCTGCTAAGATGTGGCGCTGATCTTCTCTCTCCCTCTGCTGGTGCACTTTATGCAGCCATGCTCTGACGCAGGCACCCTTCAGCCATAGTGCAAAAGTGTCTGCAAAGAGGTAAGCATATTTCTTGCAGAGGAAGGAACCCCTTCTTGTAATAAAAATGTGCTTTAAGACATTTCTCTCTTTGTATGTGGGCTGTAGAATGCAGCACACATGCAAAGAGGGAAAAAAAGGAGAAATGAAAACATTTCTCTTTGTTACGCCTGCCTCAAGAGAGCGCAGGATTTTGACGCCAATGCCTGTCTACAATTTTTTGTAGAGATTTGTGTCAAAGTCTATGGGTGATTTCATGGGATCGCCCACCCACACACCATGGAATGCCCCCTTGATGCAAAGTTATGCAAGGCAGTGCATTGCTCAGCTTTGCATCACTTTGGGTTATGATCCAACACAGATAGCGGTTTTTGTTGGATTGTAAATACCAACAGAACACTTTGCATTGGATTTGCTTTAAAAAAATGTAACACAAACCCGAAACACAGCCTTTGTAAATCTGGGCCCAAGTGTGTGTACAGCCAGCAGTCAGCGCGGCTTGAGGTCTAATTTTCATTGTTTCAGTCGCTTAACATTTACGTCGAGCAACAACGCTGGCTACAAGAGTACGTCACACTGCATTTCAATGCAGTCCCAACTAGGGCTTAATCTGGCTATTGTTTGAGAACAGAAGCAGTTACAGATCTCCCTCTTGCCCGCCCTTCCGTGCTTCCCGCTGTCTGTCATTTCCGTATGCAGTCATATGTGCAAAGGATGAGGTGAACTTAAAAGGAACTTTTATCAACCTGAGCTTCAGTCCTAATGACTTCCTGGATATAACTAGTACATTCAAATAACTCAATGTTTGCTTGAAACGGTTGAAAAAACCGTTTCAAATGTCCGATCCTGCAGCGGCACACTTCCAAAGCCCATACATGGCAGTAACCCGATTCAAGGCCCTATTCTCCCGATTTCTTTTTAAATCTCCCACTTTGCTCTTCTGAAATGTTGGCATGTATGCAGTTGTTACATTAGTGGTTTGGCACTGTTCTGCTTGGCTGACCCGAGCTGTTTATGGCTCATCAAACACTCGCGAGCCATCTGCAGTGTACGCATTTTAAAACACATGTGCCTCACTCTTTGAAAATAACGAGGTTCTATTTTTTTAAAGTACATTGAGTGGATGCAAGAAGCACGGCTATATGTCGAAGCAAAAGTACATCATAAAACGTTGACTCTCAGTCCTCATTTTTCTTGTGAATTCCATACCATATTTCATTTTAAAGGTGACAAAACGTGTAAGAAAAGGATTAAATATGAAATATATGTATTTTTTTTGCCAGCTACGTTATAATGGTCGTGATGGTTTGGTAGCAAAGTGCACGAATCTGATCTGAAGAGTGCGTCAGTGGTGACTGGTCACGAGGGACCCCTTACATCCCAATGGGGCAGCTGCCACTCCCCACCTCCTGATTCAGTTTGGACTATTGATGCTGCATGCTGAGCTTGGCTCACCCGCATGTCGAAAGAATACTTGTCCTTTCATGCTCTAACTAGCGGGCAGCTTGTCTATGGATTCTAAGGGTCACAATATAGAAAGTGCCCCAGGGGCACCATGAGAGTGTGAGCCTGCTGTATGCGCCCCTGGGGCACTTTGGTATCACAGAATGGACAGAAGACACTTGCCTCTTCCGCACTCTAAATGAAAGTGCAATCTGAAGGGGGCGGTCCCTTATTTGCATGGCTTTGCACTGTCTTACATATATAGGTACAGAGGCAAAAAGAACATCAGCAGGCACACTTACTGCGGGCCACATAGAAATTGTGCACAGCCTCCTCCCCCCCACCAGGATGCCCCTTCATAGGGAGGAAAGGGTATCACAGGGACCTCTCAAGGATCCTTCTGCAGCACTAACTGCAGTCGCCTGCATGGAGAGCTCTGCCCCCTTTGAAAAGGCAGGCGCTTGCTGCCTCCACGGAAAAGCGAACTTGCAGCTTGAAACAGCCAGTCTGCCTTTTACTAATGCGCTAACGTGCACATGCTCATTCGCAGCTGCACTGGGAACAGCATATTTGCTGTGACATGGTGCACTGTGCTGGTCTGCGCCCCGTGCAGCACACAGATGCACCCGCTAGGATGCAGAATGGTAGAGTGAATTGCACCCATAACTTGGCCCTGACTGTCCAATAGCCCAGTGTCTCACCGAGGGGCGGCTCCTCCGCAATGGCAGAGGAGCGTCGCCCCACTGGCAGAGCCAGCAGCTAAAAAATAAAACAATATTTGATTATCATTTTATTTTTAACCAGCTGGCTCAGCCAGCGTGTGCAGGGAGGGGCGGGGCATGGGAGGGAATAGGAGGAGTGCTGTGTGCACTCTCTAAGTGCACGTGTGTGTTTGGCCAGCCGTCTCAGGCCGGCCAAAACACACAAGCGCACTTAGGTTTCTCCAGCCCGGCTGCATTGAGCAGCCAGGCTGGAGAAACCCCACAGACTCCCTGGTCTGGGCAGACCGTCTTTCTAGCCTGCTCATGTCAATCCCCGTGTTGATTGGACAGGGAGTCTGGTACAGCCCCAGTGCCTGCTGGGACACGGAAGAAGAAGCACCTGGCACAACGAGGGATGCAGCCGTCAACTTAAGGTAAGTTTTATTCTTTTTTTTTAATTCTCCCCCCCAGCGCTACCCCTCCCGCGTGTCCCCCCACCCCCGCACACCACCTTTTGTATGTGGCGGCCGCCACTGGTCTTACCCAGTTCGAACCGCAACATAAATAGGTGCCAAGTCGCATGCGGCTCTTCCACTGCCTCACCCCTTCAGCTGAGTTTTTCTTTTGTTTTACTTTTTGACAATACCTGCTGGAGGTGCCATGGGTGCGAACACAGAGGTGCCCTACATGAGTTTGTCTGCAAAGCTAATTGCCCCTGCAGAAGATCTGGCCTAGGGGACAGAAAATGGCAGCACATGTTGGTCTGAGTCTCTTGTCGTCGCTGCAGTGTAGGTCTGACCTAGCTGAATTTCCCCAACCCTCTCTCAAAATGTAAACATGCACTGATGCACTATGAAAAGTCATGAGTCTGAAATGACTGCTCTCTTGGCTTTATCTGTCGTTCAGCTTGATACTTCTAACCTCAACAATGTACATGTACAATGATTCAATCAATCAATCAATCACAGAATTTGTAGAGCGCACTACTTACCCGTGAGGGTCTCAAGGCGCTGGGGAGAGAAAGGGGGGGGGGTGCTGCTACTGGTCGAACAGCCAGGTCTTGAGTAGCCTCCTGAAGGTCAGCAGGTCTTGGGTCTGTCGTAGGCTTAGTGGAAGGGTGTTCCAGGTCTTGGCGGCTAGGTGTGAGAAGGATCTGCCGCCGGTGGTTGTTCTTCGAATGCGAGGGACGGTGGCGAGGGAGAGGTCGGCGGAGCGGAGCTGGCAGTTGGGGACGTAGAAGAAGAGTCGTCTGTTGAGGTAGGCTGGGCCAGTCTTGTGGAGTGCCTTGTGTGCGTGGATGAGGAGTTTGAAGGAGATTCTCCTGTTGACGGGGAGCCAGTGCAGGTTCCTCAGGTGGGGGGTGATGTGGCTGTGGCGTGGTACGTCGAGGATCAGGCGTGTGGAGGTGTTTTGTATGAGTTGCAGTCGCTTGATGAGCTTGGCCGGGGCTCCCGCGTAGTGGGCGTTCCCATAGTCGAGTCTGCTACTGACGAGGGCCTGGGTGACTGTTCTTCTTGTATCTGTCGGGATCCACCTGTAGATCTTGCGAAGCATGCGGAGGGTGTTGAAGCAGGAGGAGGAGACTGCGTTGACTTGCTTGGTCATGGAGAGCGTTGAGTCGAGGATGACTCCCAGGTTGCGTGCGTGGTCGGTGGGTGTCGGGGCTGCTCCCAGCGTCGTTGGCCACCAGGAGTCGTCCCAGGCTGAGGGGTTGGAGCCGAGGATGAGGACCTCTGTCTTGTCCGTGTTCAGCTTTAGTCGGCTGATCTTCATCCAATCGGCGACGGCCTTCATTCCTTCATGGAGATTGGATTTGGCGGCGAGGGGGTCCTTGGTGAGGGAGAGGATCAGTTGAGTGTCGTCGGCGTAGGAGATAATGTTGAGGTCGTGCTGTCTGGCGATGCGTGCGAACGGGCCATGTAGATGTTGAACAGCGTTGGGCTGAGGGAAGATCCCTGGGGTACGCCGCAGATGATCTCGGAGGCTTCGGATCGGAAAGGTGGGAGGCGGACTCTCTGGGTTCTGCCGTCGAGGAAGGAGGTGGTCCATTGCAGGGCCTTGTCTCGGATCCCTGCGTCATGGAGGCGTGCGCGTAGAGTGCGGTGGCAGACAGTGTCGAAGGCGGCGGAGAGGTCCAGCAGGATGAGGGCTGCGGTCTCACCGTTGTCCAGCAGGGTCCTGATGTCGTCGGTGGCGGCGATGAGGGCAGTCTCAGTGCTGTGGTTGCTGCGGAACCCTGATTGGGATGGGTCCAGGATGCTGTTTTCTTCGAGGTATCGGGTTAGCTGTTTGTTGACGATCTTCTCGATGACCTTGGCTGGGAACGGAAGCAGGGAGATGGGCCGGAAGTTCTTGAGGTCTCTCGGGTCCGCCCTGGGTTTTTTGAGTAGGGCGTTGATCTCTGCGTGTTTCCAGCTCTCTGGGAAGGTCGCAGTCTCGAAGGAGAGATTGATAATGTTGCACAGGTGGGGTGCGATGGAGCTGCTGGCTTTGTTGAAGATGTGGTGCGGGAAAGGGTCTGACGGGGAGCCGGAGTGTATTGTGCTCATGGTCTTGATGGTGTTGTCGATGTTCACGCTGGCCCAGGCTGGCAAGGGGTCATGGTCGATGGTGTGCGGCGGGTCTGGTGTATCTATCTTAGTAGGGGCTGTCTGGGTGTTGAAGCTGTCGTGGATGTCGGCGATCTTGCAGTGGAAGAAGGTGGCGAGGGAATCGCACAGGGCTTGCGACGGCGGGATGTCGTTGGTGTTGGAGCTGGGGTTGGAGAGTTCCTTCACGATGTTGAAGAGCTCCTTGCTGTTGTGTGCGTTGTTGTCGAGGAGGTCTTTGAAGGAGATTCTCTTGGCGGACCTGATGAGGTGGTGGTGGTTACGGATGGCGTCTTTGTGGGCTGCGTGGCTGTCCGGTGTCTTATCACTGTGCCATTTCTTCTCTAGTTTCCGGCAGGTACGCTTGGAAGCTAGGAGTTCCTGGGTGAACCAGTTGGCTCTTTTGGTGGTGTCGCTGTAGGTGAGTTTTTTCAGCGGGGCGAGGGTGTTGGCACAGTCGTCTATCCATCGTCTGAGGTTGCAGGCAGCATCGTCGGTGTTGGATGGGTCGGAGGGGGGCTGAGAGCGAGGTCAATGATTAGATGATTAACACTTAGGGTACACACCTCAGCATTACCAGACAATGTGTCAGTCTAAACAGAGGACCCCTCTAGTCACTTTCACCAGTGCCATGACTTCACAGCATCACATAACGCCACACAGGCCAATAGACCATACGTGTAAAAGCAAAATAGTTGATAGAAATGTAAAAAAATATTTTCAAAAGCTCCCTGTTTTCAATTAGCATTTCCTATTTTTACATTCCAGATAACACTACTCTTTCTCTCAACTTCCACATACCATACATTCTTAAACCATTCCACATGAACACAAATGGAAACAAACTCAACCAAATAATTATTGGGTTAATCAGGCCTCAACAATTGTTTACACCATTTCATTCTCATGAAAAACTGGTTGAGCATTCACAGATTTTTCTGAGGACTGTGCCAAATAATATGACGGCTTGCTTCTTCCACCACCTCAATACCCAAACACACATCACCCGTGGACAGAACTGTATACAACCAGCCCCTCCATCTTCCCACTCAAGCAGCCTTCAATTTATATCACTATATAAAAATACTGAAGTGAACTCCATAACGCATATGTCAGGATAAATGGTATTTGTTTAACTCGGCAGTTCACCACTTTGTTAAGTTCTTTATGCTCTAGGTTATTGGTGGGTAGAGTGAGGTAATGCAATATATAGATTTTGAAGTGGATGGACTCTTTTGGGGATGAGGTGGTCCATCCAACCTTCCTTTGGTCCAAGTAAGAGTGGCTGCAGTGATTTCTAGACTGAAAGTCCTACAGTGGTGTTCAGAGGAGGGGGTAGACTTTATGGTCTTCCACATAACTCCTGTGGAATTTAAATACGTCATAGGCTTTTCCTGAGAGGACTTCCACAGTTCGGGTACAGCAATTAAGGCCACCCACTTAGATCATGTCTTTCATGTCATTCAGAGCAACGTTGCCTGTCATTATCAGATTTCCAGTGGTCTTCTGTATGACAATGGGTTTTCAAAGGGATCTACCCGTGTGGTGTTTGCAACTCATCAGTTTCTTTTCTTGTCTTTTTTAGTTCCTCAACTAGGTTTTTATAGTGGCGGTGACTCCCCAACATCTTGTCGCCTCGCTTTCTTCTTGAGTTTGATATGTCCTTCACTTATATTGCTCTCAATTGTTCGCAAGTCTCTGATGCAAGTGTCATTTTGCCTTGAATTTTCCTAGACCCTGCTTCTAATTGTGACAGCCTTCCTTTAATCATGCCCCCCTGTCTCTCTGTTTCCTTGTTAACATGTTTCCCTGTGATACGTTGCAACGAGGTCTCTTGTAACCAGTGCCCAGAAAATCTTTCACGGCCCTCAAGCAAGCACAGGTAAAAAAAAAGCCAAAAAGCTCCTGTAAATGGGTCAAACAGCTTACCAGCTTGAGTAGAAGGAAGGGTTAGGCTCTGACCCACGTATCTCCAAAAAGGTGCTTGGAGATAATGAATAGCAGGCAACCAGGGACCACCAGGAAAAAAAAAAAAAAAATATATATATATATATATATATATATATATATATATATTTTTTTTTTTTCCTGGTACTACTTTCTCCACAATGCTATTTATTAAAAATGTTTTATTATATATTAATGGCCCCTTTTAGAGCAGAACCCATGTAAAAACATAATTGATGTAAAATATATATAAAATGTATACTAATTAATATGAAGGCACGGCATACTTTGTGACAATCTTTGATGACATCGCTTTTCTAGCTAGTGTCTACATTGGCACCAATATCGTGACAAAAATATGAGCTTACCAGATGGCATACACACATACCTGCTCATTGCTTGCACTTTCCAGTATGTTGCCTGGCCTTGGGCAGGCTGTCTCATGTCTGTTATGCCAGTGTTCCCGAAAGAAGGAGAAAGGGAGAAAGCATGGCCTCGATGACGATTGTTTGTTATAGATGCTCTTTTTGGAACATGCTTTGTATAATATGCTTGCGTTCTCGCTGGAGAAAGTCCAGGCTTTAAACAAGCATTGTTAATGCCAGTCAGTCTTGCTTGTATGTAAAGGTAAGCGTGACCGACTGGTATTGCGAATGCATTTTCAGCCTAATTTTTGGAAAAGTTAATCCTGTGACGTGTGATAAAGTGAGAACAGAAGTGTGTGACTCTCTTTCCATATTCATTCAAAGCCACTGTGTTTGTCTAAAAATGTCACACTTCATGATTATAACATGTGAGCTAAAAATACACTAGCATTGACTAATAAAACGCTGTTATGCTGTAAATGCACAAACATGAAATAGTACACAACAGTTATTTACTTTAACCCATATGAAAGGCCTTAGGCAACAATGAATCTAACAAGCAAATGCCCATTATGATGGGGCACAGAGGGAGAAATCAGGCAGAACACGAACCCCTCTGGAATGATAGTGAAGTGACTCTAGTGATTATGGATATTCATGTTAGAAGCAGATTGTATATTAATATATTTTAATCTTTGTTGATAAATTGTAAAGTAAGGCAACTGCCTTTAGCCTAATGTTGCTTTGCTTGGTAGAAAATCAAATGGAGCAGTGCAAGACTTATCCTGTCTCTTTGCAGGCAATCGTGCTCTAGACCAATGTCAACGCCAGGATAATGGTCGTCTTCTAACTGTGCCAACCTTAATTTGGCATTAAAATCCCCTCCTAAAATTGTATTACAGCCTTTGTGGAAATAAGCAAGTTTGACTTCCATGTCCACAATAATATCATATACCATCTTAAAATTTGTTAGATTATCATTCTCAAAAAAAACATTATAAAAATTTATAAAAACAATATTTGTATCATTAGATCACGTAAGAAGGAGTGTGTGAGAAGTTGGCCTGGTATATGCTGTTCACTAATTAAAGTGGACACCTTGCACCAGGGCAAATCGACTCTTATGGTAGATAGGTTTAAGACAACCTTTTAAAGAAAGCTATCCTAGTGGTAGCTGTGGAGAGCAGCCTTCAGGCTAAGTCTTCAAGGAATGTAAAGCAGCTTGTTTTACCATATAATCTCTCGAATCACCAAATGAAAAGACACCACACAGGTATATATATCAAATATATATGTATTTATTTCTAAATAACTCTCTACTAATCTCTTTATGAGATTAGAAGACAAACATATGCACAAATCAACGTTTCACAATAAGTTAAGCACAAAATATGGCTGGGGCCCTAGGGGCGTACCAGACCATATACTAAAAAAGGGACTTAGCAACAACGACTTGCAGGGAGACAAGGCCTAGGGCCTTCAGAAGTGCTGGGGCCTCACGAAGCCACCCAAGGCAGGTAAGTAAAGGACCCACGGGGGACGCGTGCAGTGTGGATACACAGGCGCGGATCGCCGTTGACTTCAATGGGGCAAGTCACGGTTGGAAATTAAGAGTTCTAGGATACTTCGGGAGAACCTACAAGCAAGTCACTTACAGGGTAAGTAGTTCTAGGGCCCACACCCACAGGAGCACCGTAGTGCTGGAGTTACCTCACCCAGGGAAGCCGGGTGCATAGGTGTCCTTTGGTGTCGGTTCGCGGCGTCGTTTTCAATGGCGAACAAAGAAGACTTGCTGCTTGCGGGAGCTGAAGAAGTGTCCGGTGGAATCCAAGCCTGGATTCTGAAGAAGGATGACCTGAAAGCAGAGGGGACAGTGTTCAAAGTCACTTGGCAGTGACTCGGGGCAAGGAAGATGGATGCCCACCGTCGTCGGTTGATTCAGGTCGGTTGCGGGTGCCTTGACTCTTCAGCCACGAGGTCCAGGAGGCGTCGACGACGACCAGGAGCTGGATTCTGTGTGTCCCACGAAGTCTGCAGCTTACTGCGGTGTCGGCAACTCGATTGGAGCCAACAAGCCTTGGCAACAGCAAGTCTCGGGGAGATGAAGAAAAGTCGATGGCACAGACCAGCAAGGTCTGAGGGACTCACCCAGCGAGGGTAAGTCAGGGCAGGCCTGGAGCAACCAGGGGAGCCCTTTGGTTTCTTTAAGAAGTCTTCTGGGGACCCACGAGCCGGCTGGCAAGGGATCGCAAAGACACCTCGGGCGGAATCACTCAACAGGGGCCCACGGTCACTCGGGACGGTGTAGGCCTCTGATCTTCGGAGGGATTCCTGCTGGAGGTCGGGACCACACGTGGTCCAAAGCACAAGTTTGTAGAATGTTGTGAAAGGGTTGCACTCAACAATAGTGCACGGTACCCAGGGGTCGCAGTTCCTCGTCACTCGTGGGGTCCACTTGCCTCAGCTTCGCTGGGGACTCACGATGGCCTTGGAGAAGTCAGGAAATCTACTTCTTGGGCTGCAGGGACTTCGGACTCTGGCGGGAGCGGCGTAGTTTGCAACCGTCGTTGTCGTTTTTGGTGCCTGCCAAGCAGGGAGTCACTCCTTGACTCCAAGGGAGATTCTTCTGTCTTCCAAAGGTAGTGGAACGTCGAAGGGCCAGGATTCTTCTGTAGAGCGTCGTCCAGGGGTTATCTAACTAGCAAGTTCAAGGGTTCCCCTTCTTATACTAAAAAGAGGGGATGGACTAGCTCTATGACCCCACCTATGGGAGGGTCAAGGGAGGGGGTGGCTACACCCACTTCCCTTTGTCCAGTTTCGCACCAGAGCAGGGGCAGGTAGCCCCTGAGCCGGTTTGAACTGGCATATGCACAGAGGAGCCTTCTGCTCCCCAGTGCAGGACTTCAAAGCACTCTAAGAGTGCACCCACCCAGCCCCAATACACTAAACCCTGTCTGGGAGGTGGTTACACCTCCCTGTGACAGGATGCCTATTGTTGGGCTTCCTCCACTGTGAGTTTCGGTCATCAGCAGGAGGGCAGCCCAGTGTCTGTGACTGGTGGCATCCATTTTGTGATGCCAGGGCTCTTCAGGATTTTACCGCGTTTCCACAGCAGGTACATGTCTTATCCCTCTAGAAGGGTGGAATGCTACCCCCGCCGCCAGGATTGGCGGGGGTAGTATTCCAAGATGTTTGACACCAAACACGACATGTTTTGATGCAGCCATTCCAAAGTTAGCATTTTACCGCGAGGATATAATGCACTTAAGAGTATATGGTTTAACCGCATCCACAAACAGCCCCAGAGAATAGACTCTGAGAGCTGCAGAGGGGCCCTGCTCAGGCAGAGGCACCCCCTCACATAGAAGCCAAGCACCCTGCCCTCAGGATTGATAGGGCCTGCCTTAGGGGTGGCTGATAGGTTTATATGTGTGTGCAGGAGAGATATAGGAAACCTATATCTCAGTGAGGAGTGCTAGCACCACCTCACCCAGGCTGCAGTAGCAGGCCTGTGGTGTCAGATTTAGTCTGCTTCCCAGGGGTGGCATAATACATGCTGCAGCCCCTGGTAGGCCTGTGAAGTACCTATGCCCTTGGTACCTAAGGTACCATATACTAGGGACTCATAAGGCACCACAGTATCCAATCACTAGTGCACCTAGAGTGCACTCCATGTCATTTAGAGAGAGCAGATAGACTGGGGCCCTGAATAGCAGGGTCCCAGTCCAACTAAGTCATAAACCAGCAAAACACCAGGAAAAAAGTGGGGGCAACCATATAGTCAGATTCCACCTTCCTACATAACCCCCCCAAACGAAAGGAGATAAGGCTAACCTTGACCAGTTGAGCCTTTATTGATTAAGTGGCCATATAAGGAAGCACCTGCACTAGCATGGTTGCCCCCTGTCTTATGGTCCCCTAAGCAATCCCTCACCCTAAGGGTATGAGAGGGTCTCCACCATGGGGAATCACTACCTCTGGTGTGCTTTGGTAAAGTACAAGGCTGGTGGGGTGTCTGAGTAGGGAAGTGAGGCCCTAGGAAGGTTGGCCTCAGCTTCCTCAGATCACTGGTCACCATATATGCCTGTCTTTCCATGACTGAGTTGCACTTTGCTCTAAGGGTCAACCTTTGACTGCCTACAGCTGGGGGTTGGGTCCCTTTGGATGGAACACTGGAGGGACATGGCATGTTTGGAACCTTTTGGTTCCAGGTTTGCCCTTGCCTAACAGAGTCCTTCTGGGGGAGGTCCCTACATAAAGGTATGGGGGATCCCTCAGTGGGTTGAGGAATTTTCACCTGGCTAGGGCTACTAGACTGGGTGCCCCTAATCTGCTGATGGGGGGGTTCCTCTGGACAGGGGGCCCTGAGGGGTCCACTGACCTCCCTGACCTCTGCAGCCCTGGGCTGACTGAGGCAGGGTAGAGAGGGGCAGTTTACCTGCTCCAGACTGGGTACCACCTTGGAAGGGTCCTCTGCCATCAGGGGGGTGGCCAGGCCAGGCCTGACTACCTCTGTGGCTGTTCCTTCACTAGGGGTAGGGTCAGTTCCCTGAGGAGGCTGACCCTTACCTACTGTCTGGAGGGAAGAAGACTTTTCTTCAACCCTGGTGCTCTCTTCTGGGGGAGAGTGGGCCATTCTTCCAGGCTCCATCTCTCCAAAATCTTGGGCTGGGGCTGTGGCCATCACAGCCCCACTAACCTTTACAGGGACACCCAACATCCTCAGATGGGTTTGGTGTTCAATTCCAGCCCAGGCTGAAATTTCCAGATCATTGCCCATCAGGCAATCTACAGGTAAGGTTGGGGACACTGCCACTCTTTTTGGGCCTGTGACCCCCTCCCAGCTGAGATTGACTATGGCCATGGGGTGATCTGTTCTGACACCATCAATGTTGGTCACCTGGTATTTAAACTCAGGTAAAAGCTGGTGAGGGGGACTAGTTTCCCTGCCACCATGGTGACACTAGCCCCTGTGTCCCTAAATGCCACAGCTTTCTGACCATTAATTATTGGCTCCAGTCTGTACCTGCCCAATGCTGTGGGACCCACGGTAAAGGTGGCAAATCCTATACCACCATCAGAATCTGAGGAGTCTGTTGAGGGGGTCCTGTCTAAACTAGGGCCCACCTCTGTTCCTCTTGCAAAAGCACCTAACTTTTTGGGTGCACTACTCCCAACTGGAGGATTACTACTGGTAGTACCAGGAGGGGTGGTAGTAGTTGTTGGAGGAACATTTTCTTTATTGCCAATCCTGGGACAACTGGGATCAGATTTCCAGTGCCCAGGCTTTTTACAGACATGGCAATAGGGTTTCTTTTCAGGAGAGGAAGGAGTTTGGGACCCACCCCAGAAGAGGACTTTTGGGGCCCTGTAGTGGACTTATCCTTAGATTTATCCCCACCTTTCTCTTCGGACTTGGTAGAATCTTTCTTGTGGTCACCACCCTGATTCTTAGGCCTTACCCTGGTTCTGACCCATTTGTCTGCCTTCTTTCCCAATTCTTGGGGAGAGGTCAGATCAGAGTCCACCAGGTACTGGTGTAAAAGCTGGTTTTGACAATTATTAAGGATCTGTTCTCTCATCATTAGATTATAAAATCCTTTGAAATCAGTAACCCTACTGCCAACCAGCCAACCCTCCAGAGCCTTGGATGCACAATCTACAAAGTCAGTCCAGTCCTGAGTCTGTGCCTTCTGGGTATCTCTGAACTTCAACCTGTACTGCTCAGTGGTTAAGCCAAACCCATCTATCAGTGCACTCTTCAGGACCTCATAATCATCAGCATCCTCCTCTCTAACAGTGAGGAGCTTGTCTCTTCCTTTATCTGAAAAGGA